>CM022298.1:16688332-17204475 GCA_011799875.1 Thinopyrum elongatum | reverse complement strand
TGGCAGGTGGCACACAATGGCATACCGGGAGTTCGACGGTTGTGCGTTTGCGATGGTGTGTCGGTTCCCGGCTTGTGTGACGTTTATCGTTGATTAGTTCGGATTGGAGCGGGGTGGATGACACAAGCATGGCCACAAATTAGTCGTAGGTGTTTATTTCATCTTGTCATGCTCCCGCCATTGTTTCCAACTCGTTTATTCTATTATGGTGATTTGGCCGCTTTTGCCTTGCATTAACTATAATAATATTGTTTCGATTCCTTCCTTCTCAAAAAAGTGAAATCACCATACTTCATGGATAATCAAATACTGCTTTGATTCCTTCTAGGGGGAGGGGGGAGAAGGGGGCGGTAAATTGGAGCCCATAACAGAAGTTGAAATATAGCGGCACCACAAAGGGACATTGTGCACCGTTTATTTCCTGTTTATTTAGACATGTATTAGTGTGTGTTTTTCTTACAAAGTAATCTTCAAATTCAAAAGATAAAGTATTCAACGATCACATAAAGTAGAATATATATTATCACTTTAGTATCATTTTCCAAGATAAAAAATAGTTAGTTGCACAAGAAAGATATATCATTTTAGTACCATTTTCCGAGATGCATAAAAGTAGTTAGTTGCACAACAAATATATGCATGACTCCTATTTCTTGAACTGGCTATTTGAGATGGAAATAACATCAAAGTATTATTTTTTCTTCAAAATTGTGATGTATTATGCATGGCAACTGATAAATTTTTCATTATTGGTAAATACTCACTACAACATGGCACTGGTTAGGGACAGAAAATCTGTCAAAAAAGTTGCTCATGGGGTGATTTTGTGGTTCGAATCAACATCGTAATGCTGAGGAGACACAATGCCTAGCCGTGGTTCTCCCCGATTTTTTACTATAAAACATAATTAATATGTTATCTGGCATACAAATTTCCCATTTTATATATATTCCCAGCTGATGGTTAACATGTACATTTTTTGTTGGCAGTTCCAATATTCCTGACAGAAAAAATTACCCCTATAATCATATTTTGCTAGTAGTTGATTGCTCTTAATTTTGTCTTGTTTTCAAGTAACTATTCAACGGCCCGTGAGAACACAAAGATGCTAGCTAGCAAGGTGACCCCTGCATTTGTAGGGCTATATTTAACTTTATGATACAAACAATGTGCTTTTTATTTCACTTTTCTCGTTACTTATATTATGATCCGCCATATAATTAGTTGTGCAGATTATTCAGTGGAACAAAGTGGTGCCTTGTTTGGCTCTTGTTTTAGTAATCCTACATAACTACGTAGGTGATCCCACTAAGCTATTTATCTCAACAGGCACACGTGTCACATCAACATGCAAACATGCATGGCAAAAGACCCACCTCAACATACACACATGCATGACAAAAAGGTCATCTCATTGAGTAAATAGTAAATCATTGCATTTTCAGTTTCAGTTCTCATATTATTAATCAAATATCCACGATCCATATAGCCAAATATAATTGAAAATATTACATCCAAAATCGTGAAGCAATGCATGAGGTATCATCTAGTTTATAATAGATAGTGCCTTGCCTTGCCGGTCAAGCATGGTGTTGCCTAACCTAACTACATATTTTGAATAAATTGAGCTTATTACCCAACTTAATTATCTAGCTAGGGCAACTAGTAGCTACATAAATATTAAGAGTTGTTGTCCTGTTCATGCGTTTTAATTAAGAAACTAATCAAGGTGAGACACAAACACTTCCTTGTCCCACCGGTGAAAAAGCCTAGAAAGTGCATCACGCAACGCACGTGGTTCATACTATTTTGGATTTCTAGGCCCTTTGATTTTTCAGCTGGCCCCACACCCACAGGGTGCCTATATTTTCTAGCTTTATTCCTTTTCACGAGTTGATGGAATACATTTCAACACATAATGACACGAGAATCACCAAGATTTTTATTAATTGTCTGTTTGGGATAGGCTAGGAGCTCTGATATCTCATTTTTCTTAATAATTAAATTATCATGATTCCTGGGCATGCCGTGTTGCCACCCCTCCTCCTTCGGCTCTGTCAGTGGTGGAGTGCTGGGAGGCTCCATTCTACCATCGAAAGCTGTAGCTAACCTTGTTTGGCCCATTAGGTAAGTATGTCCTCTCCGTTACTTCGGCCCTTCCAGCGGAGGTGGCATCGTTGTTCATAATGTTTCCTCTAGCTCTGGCGGCATGTGAGATGCCAAATCTAGCGACAAAACTGAGTGGACAAGTAGGTATGTGTTGTCTGTCTCTTGGTCCTTCTGGCGGTGGTGCTCAATAAGGTTCCCTCCAGCTCAGGCGGCAAATGTGTGATCGAATCTAACTACGGGATTGGGTTGACAGGTTTGTATTTTCCCCTTCTGCGGTCTAAGCAGGGGAGTTGTTCTGTGTATTTGGGCTACTCAGCCTTTAAGGTGGCGTTGCCGAGTTGTGTTCAGGTCAGTTTTGCTTTGGCAGCAGGGGCACGGAATCTACTAATTTGAGTGGACAACTACGTGTGCTCGACCCAGCATCGTCTTTTTCTCTAGGCAGTGGATCGTTTGGGGTCGATGCCGCTCGCACTTCTCAACAAAGAACGGTGGCTTTACAGTTGTCTTCGGATACTACTCTCATGTTTCAGCGACGACATGAAACACCAGCGGCGGCAACATTTGGCGCGCCATTGCAGTGTGCGGTATGGAGAAATGTGTGTATTTCTTGAGGACTGCCTTGCAATCTCAGTTTTTTAAGGGGTTTTCTCGTAAAGTTGCAATCATTGTGCAAAGAGAAAAGATAAAGCATTTTCTTGTGTACACGCTGGCTTCGCTCTTGGTGTACTTCTTGTTGGAGCGCTCGAGTCCCTTTTTTACAAACACAATATAGATTAAATGCTTACATACATATATACACATTTATCTCTATGAACGCACGTATGCACAACTCATCATATGAGCATCTTCGAAGATTGAGTTGGTTGAACGTCTATCCATATGAGCATGTTCAAGAGACTGAGCAGCAGAACTTGGATTGGCGTTGTAGCACCAAAGAAATAGCGCTGAAAAAGGACTAAATAAATCCAAAAAATGCGACCATCGATGCAAAGTCTAAGGCTTAAACCCTAGCGAGCAAGTTCCACCACAATGAACCTACCCATCTGCTACGCTCAGTTCACTGAGTAAATTGTCAAAAACCACACAATTGCGTCCCTCAGTGCCGAAAACCACTGTTTCATAAAGTTTGCTGAAAACACCAATTTTGAGTAATTGTATGCCGAAAACACTGAATGCTCGATTGAGAGCCGTTTGATGCGAATATGACAGGCGGGACCCACTTTCAGGCTGATGTAGCACCAAAATTTGACGACGTCTGCTCAAACGTTAAGTTAACAAGAGTGCATTTCATCCAGCACCTTGTTTGCAGCCACCGGCCAGAGCTCGCGCCACCATAGTTGTCCACTCAAATTAGTAGATTCCGTGCCCCTGCTGCCAAAGCAAAACTGACCTGAACACAACTCGGCAACGCCACCTTGAAAGGCTGAGTAGCCCAAATACACGAACAACTCCCCCTTGCTTAGACCGCAGAAGGGGAAAATACAAACCTGTCAACCCAATCCCGTAGTTAGATTCGATCACACATTTGCCGCCTGAGCTGGAGGGAACCTTATTGAGCACCACCGCCAGAAGGACCAAGAGACAGACAACACATACCTACTTGTCCACTCAGTTTTGTTGCTAGATTTGGCATCTCACATGCCGCCAGAGCTAGAGGAAACATTATTGAACAACGATGCCACCTCCGCTGGAAGGGCCGAAGTAACGGAGAGGACATACTTACCTAATGGGCCAAACAAGGTTAGCTACAGCTTTCGATGGTAGAATGGAGCCTCCCAGCACTCCACCACTGACAGAGCCGAAGGAGGAGGGGTGGCAACACGGCATGCCCAGGAATCATGATAATTTAATTATTAAGAAAAATGAGATATCAGAGCTCCTAGCCTATCCCAAACAGACAATTAATAAAAATCTTGGTGATTCTCGTGTCATTATGTGTTGAAATGTATTCCATCAACTCGTGAAAAGGAATAAAGCTAGAAAATATAGGCACCCTGTGGGTGTGGGGCCAGCTGAAAAATCAAAGGGCCTAGAAACTCCAAAATAGTATTGAACCACGTGCGTTGCGTGATGCACTTTCTAGGCTTTTTCACCGGTGGGACAAGGAAGTGTTTGTGTCTCACCTTGATTAGTTATCTTAATTAAAACGCATGAACAGGACAACAACTCTTAATATTTATGTAGCTACTAGTTGCCCTAGCTAGATAATTAAGTTGGGTAATAAGCTCAATTTATTCAAAATATGTAGTTAGGTTAGAGCAACACCATGCTTGACCGGCAAGGCAAGGCACTATCTATTATATAACTAGATGATACCTCATGCATTGCTTCACGATTTTGATGTAATATATTTCAATTATATTTGGCTATATGGATCGTGGATATTTTGATTAATAATATGAGAACTGAAACTGAAAATGCATATGATTTACTATTTACTCAATGAGATGACCTTTTTGTCATGCATGTGTGTATGTTGAGGTGGGTCTTTTGCCATGCATGTTTGCATGTTGATGTGACACGTGTGCCTGTTGAGATAAATAGCTTAGTGGGGATCACCTACGTAGTTATGTAGGATTACTAAAACAAGAGCCAAACAAGGCACCACTTTGTTCCACTGAATAATCTGCACAACTAATTATATGGCGGATCATAATTATAAGTAACGAGAAAAGTGAAAATAAAAGCACATTGTTTGTATCATAAAGTTGAAATATAGCCCTACAAATGCAGGGGTCACCTTGCTAGCTAGCATCTTTTGTGTTCTCACGGGCCGTTGAATAGTTACTTGAAAACAAGACAAAATTAAGAGCAATCAACTACTAGCAAAATATGATTATAGGGGTAATTTTTTCTGTCAGGAATATTGGAACTGCCAACAAAAAATGTACATGTTAACCATCAGCTGGGGAATATATATAAAATGGGAAATTTGTATGCCAGATAACATATTAATTATGTTTTATAGTAAAAAATTCGGGGAGAACCACGGCTAGGCATTGTGTCTCCTCAGCATTACGATGTTGATTCGAACCACAAAATCACCCCAATGAGCAACTTTTTTGACAGATTTTCTGTCCCTAACCAAGTGCCATGTTGTAGTGAGTATTTACCAATAATGAAAAATTTATCAGTTGCCATGCATAATACATCACAATTTTGAAGAAAAAAATAATACTTTGATGTTATTTCCATCTCAAATAGCCAGTTCAAGAAATAGGAGTCATGCATATATTTGTTGTGCAACTAACTACTTTTATGCATCTCGGAAAATGGTACTAAAATGATATATCTTTCTTGTGCAACTAACTATTTTTTATCTTGGAAAATGATACTAAAGTGATAATATATATTCTACTTTATGTGATCGTTGAATACTTTATCTTTTGAATTTGAAGATTACTTTGTAAGAAAAACACACACTAATACATGTCTAAATAAACAGGAAATAAACGGTGCACAATGTCCCTTTGTGGTGCCGCTATATTTCAACTTCTGTTATGGGCTCCAATTTACCGCCCCCTTCTCCCCCCTCCCCCTAGAAGGAATCAAAGCAGTATTTGATTATCCATGAAGTATGGTGATTTCACTTTTTTGAGAAGGAAGGAATCGAAACAATATTATTATAGTTAATGCAAGGCAAAAGCGGCCAAAATCACCAATAAGTAGAATAAACGAGTTGGAAACAATGGCGGGAGCATGACAAGATGAAATAAACACCTACGACTAATTTGTGGCCATGCTTGTGTCATCCACCCCGCTCCAATCCGAACTAATCAACGATAAACGTCACACAAGCCGGGAACCGACACACCATCGCAAACGCACAACCGTCGAACTCCCGGTATGCCATTGTGTGCCACCTGCCAAGCTGGATCTACGTGGTAGCGCTCCTGCCGCCACACCTCCCACTAAGGAGTGCGCGCAAAGCCGCCAGGAACATCGATGTATTTCATCAACCTGCAGGGCCTGCCTACCCGCTCGAGAGAGTCCGCCGCAACAACACAAACTTTGCTCAACGGTGGTGTGGTGGAAGCACGGAAGATGGAGACCTAGATTGCTACCCCGGTCTCTCGACGCGGGGGCGTTTGATTTTCCCTCCTTATGGAGACTTCTCCGTTACCCTTTAATCTTCAACTTCAAATATGTTTTTATTTGCAGGGAAACTGACGACCAAGAGCGTCCATCATGCTACGTTGCATAGCATATGTTTCCATTTCCATTTAAAGGAAAACCAACAACTGAAGCATTCACAATACTAGGTCATGCACGCAGACTAAAATTCCTTCTTACTACTCATAGTATAACAAACAAACCATGTATAGTTCTCAGGAACACGGAAACAGCAAGAAGTTTGTGTGTGCAGTCCAAGTCGTGCCGTGTGCCGCGTCGCCCTCTTCTAAGTAGTACTACTGCTGCTAGCTAAGCTAAGCAGTACACAACTTAACCTAACACCATGCGTCAGCGATGCCTCAACTCGTGCTTTGACCAACCTGGATGCATGCATGCTGGTAGTTGCAACAGGTGGGGTTCCATGCATCAGGCATTGCAAGCCAGAAAGCTCCCCGAAATTTCTTTACTTCTCTGGATTTGCTATTTCTCAGTTGCCCAAGAATTCTGCTCGCGCCAGTCGATTCCGCGTCGAGGCGCAGCACATAGCCCCAGACGTACTGAGATTGGGGTGATACGGCCGGCTACGCCGGAGGAGGCGAGGACGAGGGTTCGCATGTGGGTGGGGGTGTTTTCATTTTCACAGCTGCTTGGATTAGATAGCGCCAAGCTCGTGGTGGGGCGCCATGGCCGTCCGCAGTGTATGTAAAGCACGTGATGCAATTATCCACGTCATGGCGAACCTTCTCGGGTAGTCAGATACACCAGAGCCAGGGCAAATTCTGAGTAGGAGAGGTAGGCTGGGTTCGTGCTCCCGGAACATGACCCCATTTCGGTGCTTCCAAAGGTGCCAGAAGCAGTTTTAGGAGGGATCCCCACGGGGTTGAACTGGCAAGAGAAGCAAGCAGATTTCGCACCTAGTAGACAACCATAGACAAGGATAGGGCCCTCAATGAAATTTCCAGGAAAAGTCCTCAACCAAGCTAGCACCTTGAAACCAGTTTGTTTGGTTCTTTTCAGATAAACAGACAATTTATTTCTCTTAATTTGTTTCCACAACAACATGGTACAAGTGACCATAAAGTACGTGTCGTCAAACTACCGCATCATAACATGCAAATAGCAACGAGATTATTACGAAGTTAATTATGTGGATAAATGGCGAACACAATAGAAATCAAATAATAAAATGGGTCAATTATGACCAAATGCACTCAGACATCACAAAGTCTACTGCGCTGCCTTCAGGTGATTGGCAAGCTAGCAAGGGCTTCCGAGCACTCGTGAACTGAGTTTAGCAGATGGGTAGGTTTTTTGTGGTTCAACTTGCTCACCCGGCTTCAAGTCTTAGACTTGGCATGGATGGTCGCATTTTTTGGATTTATTTTAGGCTTTTCAGCGCTATTTTTTCGGTGGTACAACGTCAATCTCAAGTTCTGCTGCTCAGTCTCTCGAGCGTGCTCATATGAGTAGGCGTTCAACCAACTCAATCTTCGGAAGATGCTCATATGATAAGTTGTGCGTGCAATGCGTTCATAAAATGAGTGTGCATGTAAGCGTCTATGTATATACTGTGTTTGAAAAAAAACGGCCTCTGGGTGCTCCAACAAAGGCGTACACCAAGAGCGAAGCTAGCGTGTACACAAGAAAATGCTTTATCTTTTCTCTTTGCACAAAGCTTACAATTTTACGAGGAAACCCCTTAAAGATACTGAAATTGCAAGGCAGCCCTCAAGAAATACACCATTTTCTCCACACCGCACATCGGCAATGGCGCGCCAAATGTTGCCGCCGGTGTTTCATGTCATCACTGAAACATGAGAGTAGTATCCATGAAGATAACTATAAAGCCACCTATCTTTGTTGAGAAGCGCGAGCGGCATCGACCCCAAACGATCCATTGCCTCGAGAAAAAAGATGACGCTGGGTCGACCACATGTAGCTATCCACTGAAATTAGTAGACTCCGTCCTCTGCTGCCAAAGCACAACTGACCTGAACACAACTCGTCAGCGCCAACTTGAAAGGCCGATCAACCCAAATATACGGACAACTCCCCTTTGCTTAGACCACAGAAGGGGGAAATACAAACCTGTCGACCCAATTCCATAGTTAGATCGGATCACACATTTGCCGCTTGAGCTGGAGGGAACCTTATTGAGCACCACCGCCAGAAGGACCAAGAGACAGACAACACAGACCTACTTGTCCACTCAGTCTTGTCGCTAGATTCGGCATCTCACATGCCGCCAGAGCCAGAGGAAATATTATTGAATGATGGCACCATCCCCGCTGGAAGGGCTGAAGTAACAGAGAGGATATACTTACCTAACAGGCCAAACAAGGTTAGCTACAGCTTTTGATGGTAGAATGGAGCCTCCCCGCACTCTACCACTGACAGAGCCGATGGAGGAGGCGTGGCAACATGGTATGCCCAGGGATCACGATAATTTAATTATTAAGAAAATGAGATATCGGAGCTCTTAGCCTATCCCAAACAGACAATTACTGAAAATATTGGTTATTCTCGTGTTCTGCATCCAGTTTCTCTTACCAACGTTATATCTTGTACTAGAGGGATACGCAGGCTTTGCTCAGCCGGGAATGGCTGTGGTGATCTGTCAGTTACAACTTCTACTATTATGATACACTTAGCTGAAATCCACTTATAATATGTTATTCAACACAGTGAAATGCCATTGTATAGTACCATGGGGATTAGGTGGTAGACGGCCAGTGACAAGTAGATCATCAATCTCCTCCTCACACCATGTCTGAGATCATAACATGATGTGGGGGCCTTGAGGGGATGACTCCCCGATGTGAGGGCAGCGTCGGTTCTGTCCAGGGGAGGGAGGAGGATGGGGGACATACAAGATGGCGGCCACGATATAGGCTTCTCAAGGGAGGGCAGTAGGACGAGGGGACAGAGGTGTGGTGGTGGCGCAAGTAGAGTAATGCTAGCCGTTGGCAAAGCTGGCGGCGACACACGTTCGACCCAGATGCACCAACGAGCCAGCCACTTATAGATGGCCTCCACTAGAAAAACTTGCAGATGGGCCCACTAACACTCTCCAGAAGCCCAATACACCAGGAAGCATCATTTCAAGGGAACTTAGAGTTTTAGGAGATATATGCCACCCTGAACGTCGAAGGTACCATGAAAATAATCTTAAGGAACATTCTGGTGTACGACACAAGACAATTCAAAAGGACATGACGCAAATCCACCATTTTGTTGAAGCCAGTTTTGCTGGTTGAATCCCGTGGACTATTAGGTTTTGTGTAACCAAGCCCTTCAATACCATCGTATTGGGTTAAATTAACCACATTAATTCTACATACCGTCCAGTTATATCATTTCAGCTAATATGTTGCGGGCATCAATTTGAGGCTGCGATATCTAAAAGACAAATTTTCAAAAACATCGAACCATGCAAGAGGATTGGTAAGTGAAAAATGCTGGAATTTTTCTGTCACATGTGTTTGACTGCACAAAAAAGTCAAATTTGTTGATGTTCGATCAAACAGCAATACTCTGGGACATGACATTATGTGCGTAGTACCCGGCCCTTATCTTGATGTTATGTGAAGGATCATTCTAGATATGCAACGGTGAGAGTCGTCAACAAAGTTTGTTTGACGTACTATATGGATCCTACTTGGCATGGCGGCTAAGAAAAGTCTAGGCATGCATGCATGTACCTGGCTTAGTTTGAGCCAGAAGAAACGAAAGCTCAAGTAACTTGTGAATTGCCTGCTGATTGATGACTTCTCATCACTTCAAAGGATTGATGGTTTCTTAAATTGATAAAGCAGAATGCCAAAGTAATATAATATATATACCCCCGTCCCATATTAACTATCACTCAAATGGATGTATCTAAACGTATCTCTCCGTCTCATATTAACTGTAGCTCAAACAGATGTATCTAGTACTGAAGTACGTATAAATATATACACCCGTTTGAGTGTCAATTAATATAAGATGGAGGGAGTATATCCATATGTTGGAAGAGAAGTTCTCTAGAGGCCTAGAGGGGCAAGATATATACGTGGCACATGGACAGACATAAGCTCTCCAAAAAAAAAAATTCCGCTAATAAATGATGGACGTCAATGGCCAGTGAACGTTCGCTGGGAGGGGTGACATTTGCAAACATTGTTGCTGGCAGTTTTTTCGGAGACACATGGCAATTTCTTCAGAGATGAATGACATTCTCTGGAAAGAAGAAAATTTTACGGCAAAAACGGGCATAAATTGCCATCTCCTACCACCTAAAATGCCATCAAAAAATGTTCGCCTGCCATCCACCTCCCACGGAACATTCGCCAGTTAGTATTTTCGTAAATGATAACAACATGCTGTTCTTCCTTGCCATAATATTTTATTATTTAAGCGACATATATATAGTCAATATATGCACAAAGGTTCAGAAATAATATTGGCTGTATGCATCGCTCGATGCAGAGGCCGGGGGCTATCCTCCTTTAAAAAAAATGCACAAAGGTTCAGAAATAAAGTTTAACCAGTATTTTCCCCTGAGAAGGGCCTTAAATTTATTTATCAATCCAACAGTAAAGGCACCCCCAATAATAAAGAAACAAACGAGATACCTATGGTGATCACCTTCTTCCTCCCAAATGGATCGATGGCGCATCGCCGCCGCCTCTTGATAGAGGCGAGGGTGTCCCGATCTTTCGATGAGATGATAGCTATCGTTTTTGGTGGAGTAGACTTTGACGATCCGACTACGAACGTGCGAGGACGTCGCGTCTTAGCAATCGCTAAACCAACTCCGAGAGGTTATTGACCACGCCGGAGCACAATCAACCTGACCACGAGGGTCTATCTCCTGCAAGCAAACGAAGAACAAGCAAGAAACTAAGATTTGCAATCTGGATATTGCGAATATAAGATGAAAGCTTTATTGATCAAGGTGGGGTTCTGTGACGTCTTGGTCTGGTCGTTGAATACAAACGAAGTACGCGAAGTTGCAGCTATGGCGAACTTTTAATCTAAACAAAACCCAAAATCTAAACGGTGCCCTAAGGGCTGTATATATGGAGGAAGAGGGGGGGATTTCGTGGCCCTTGAAGGAGGG
Organism: Thinopyrum elongatum; assembly: GCA_011799875.1. Classification (NCBI taxonomy): domain Eukaryota; kingdom Viridiplantae; phylum Streptophyta; class Magnoliopsida; order Poales; family Poaceae; genus Thinopyrum; species Thinopyrum elongatum. Next base: position 17,193,152 of record CM022298.1, on the reverse strand, counting down.
GTCCGAAACCAACCCTATCTCTTGTTTCCCCACACATACGGACTCTAAAAATAGCCTATACTCAAGTATTTCGAAATTACATGGGCCTGGCCCAATAATAAGGTGACGCAGCACCTATAATAGCCTCTGGACGAAATTTATGAAGTGGCATCTTGTATATTTCGTCCAAGGCTTCCTGCACTCCTTATGGTGGCTTCAAAGTCCTGAAATCATCACTTATAACTCCGTTCTTGTTCCCCTTGCGCATGCCATCATCTCCATGCTTGAACTTGCTCCAAGGTTCCTCTTTCTTGTCCAAGCTAGGCCCTTCATTTGTAAGCAAAACAAATGTATCCAATTTAGGCAGCATCATATTCTCATGAACATTAGAATCATTACCAAGAAACGAAAGTACCTGATAATTTAATTGGCGTGCGCGAGCTCTAGTAATTGGTCCAGTATGTATAGCAGCAGGGGCTGTGGGTGTAACAATGGTATTGATGTCCTCATCACCTCTTCACTGCTGGAGCCAGGAAGTTATTGTTGATCGCGGACGGAAAAGTCATCAAGGCCATGATACGGCGCCGGAAGATCCACATATCCATGACCCCAACCATTAAAAAAGCTCAAATGCCTCATAGTGGAACCATAGGGTCATACAAACATGACTAAGAGGAGGCGGGAAGACCAAACCTCGAAGAGAAAGCCATCATCGTCGCACCGACAAATCCTGCAAACTCTAACCTCATCAGTCAGAGAGGTGGGCAGGAATCTATGCCAACGAGCTATCGACGCCGTGACAGCCTACACCGTCAACATGGTGAGACTCAAGGAAAATTATTTTCTAAATCCGCACCGCCGCCACCATTGCAAATAGTCCTTCGAGTCTTCTAGCCCTTCAATCCTGAGCAGTTTATCATCAGTGATGTGCTCGCTATAGCAGTAACAACTAACAAGAAACGTTATCTTCAGTGGGTAAACTTTCTTAAGCCCTAAGGAAGAAGAAGAAAAAGGAAGTGGAACCAAGCATTCTCGGGGCTTTGTCTCTAGCTCGCGGTCTATAAATAAAAGTAACTAATGAAGCTTTTGCGACACTCTAATCTTTATGTCATCAAATATCTAGGGCAACAGAAGTAGTATCTTCGTTATTAAGATAAATCAAGGCGAGACTCGGGTTCCTGTACTGGAAATTCAAAGGTGCAGTTGGGAACACATTTTTCCTGGTGAATAAATTGGATTCTAAGATAAGGACGCAGAGTTTCTGCACCCGAGCTCAAATGAGCTTGGGTGAACAGTAAAATCAAAAACAAAATAGAAAAAAATTCAAAATATTCAAAATATTTTTTTGGAGAAACATTGACAAAAGTTTTAAGTACTTGCAAAAATTTGTCATGAAATCACATTCCCATAAGGCGTGGCAAAAAAAACAAAATCAGTACTCTGAAAATGGTACTTTCAAAAGCATTTTGGAGCACTGAATTTGTTTTTTTTGTCACGCCTTACAGGAACTTGATTTCATGACGATTTTTTGCACACTATTAGAACTTTTGTCAATGTTTTTCCCAAAAAAAAATTAGAATTTTTTGAATTTTTGTTGATTTTACTGTTCACCGAGCTCATTTGAGCTCGGGAGCAGAAAAGCACTTTCGCAATGTAGGGGTATTTTAAGTGAACATGTGTTTTCCTTAATAAAATATATGGTCTCTCCTGGTGCAGGAGGACAGATTTAATACCTAGAAGTTTGCGCTTTGTGTGTGCATAAATATACTGACCCCACAGTACATTGTCCGGTTGGTGTACGCATGAGAAGTTTAGAGTAGTTCGGTGTGGCAAAACAACCCAAATGTGGCCATAGACTCTCTTTTTTTTTTGACGAGAATGTGGCCATAGACCATGACAACCTGGAAACTGCCCGAAACTAGCCTCAAGCTGGAAGAACCAAGGAAAGCAGGCCAAGGTCTCGCCTCGTACCAGACGAACCGGGCATCGAAAATTCGTGTCAACCCCCATTTTCTACCCCAATATGTGCCCTTTTAAAGTGAAATCTAGGCATTTTCTCATGCACTCTTGACACCTGCCAGATATTTCATCTTTTTTGTAGCACCACAGTTAAGTCTTGAACTTCAATAAAATAAAGGGACATTCATATTTTTACCCCGAACATGAACCCACTATTGATATTTGCCCCTAATTTTTTGTTGTGGTCAAATTTCCCCTAAAAAAGTACTTATATTTTTTGTTGTTGTCCGAATACCCTTTCGTCTGGTCAAAGACGTTTGATCGTTACTCTAGATTCATAATAAATTTATATGAACTTAAAAAAAGTAAATAAGATATCAAAATGTTCAGAGAAACATCTTATATATGTGCATGTCATTCGCATTCATGACAAAAGTCCTATTTAAACCTGTTTAGGGTTAATGATCTATTTAGGATGAATGCAAATGAATGCACGTATAGGTGGTGAATGTAAATGGCATGCGCGTCTAGGTGATGTTTTTTTGAACATTTTTTATTTTTTATTTGTATTTTTCTGAGTTCATATGAATTTGTTATGAATTTTTAAATTAACGGTCAAACGACTTTGACTAGACGAAAGGGCATTCGGGCGACCTAAAAGGCCTTTTAGCGGCAAATTTGAGCACGGAAAAATATTAGGGGTAAATGTGAGTAGTGGGCTCGAGTTAGGGACACAAATGCAATTGGCCCTAAAATAAATTGAGTCATGAATAACTCACCGACGATGTGAGAGAGGGGGGGGGGGGGGGGGGGGGGGGTTAATGAGTTGCTCGGCTCGTTAAGCTCGTAATATCTAAGCTCGGTAAGCTTAACGAGTGAAAAATCTTGTTCTGTTCGGCTCAGTTCATTTCAAGCTCGTAACCTCATGAGCACTCATTGACAGATATTACCACAAACTTCTAGCAGACATCCAAATTCTTTAATATTTGTCACAAATCAAATTCCACTTTCTGGAACTAACTAAACACTATGGTCGATTAGGTTGAACAGATGTGTTAGGCTACCATGAAATGCCACTTAGGGTAAGAATCTATGGTGCACTACATTGTTTTTTACTATTTACTGGAGGCCAATAGTCCTCCAGTCCTTTTATTACAGAATTTTTTGATCAAGCCTGTTTAAATCCGCTCCCATCAGGAGTCAAACCTAGGACCTGATGTGTACTAAGGTCGCTGCAACCACTAGGATTCACAATGATGCAATGCATTGACGGGCCTAACGATCTGCTCGTCAAATTTGTTAGATTGTTCGTTAATATGGTCAAGCTTAACAAGCTAAAATCAGTGATTGATTTGCTTCATTAAGGAGCGAGCCATGAATTTAATGAGCCAAGCTATTTTCTGTCCATCCCTATCATGTACCAAGAAAAAGGTTTAGAGGTGTTTCTATAAGCTTTATGTATTAGCTCATGAAGCCGCTAATCATAAGTGGCTCTACACAGATTAGCTTGTTACGTCTTGATTATACAATACTCATGTTAATATGAAGAAAAAACACAAAAAACTAAATCCCACTATTTTATGAAAAAAAGAGGAAGTACATGTTAAAAAATGAAACAAAAGAAGTAGGGGCTGTTAGTTGCTACCCACGTTCGCTCAGCCAAATCGTGGGCACGCCAAAAAGTTGGCGACTGATTTGGTCGCCGAGGTTTCGCCAACGATTTGGCATAAAAGTAGATGGGATGAGTGCAGGCGGGCTGGGAGTGCCAAAAATTCGGAGCCCATCCAAACAGAACCCCAAGCCTCGGTTAATGTCAATATTTGGGCTGGACAGACCATTGCTTCGAACCAAGCAGGCCTGTACTATTTTAAAATGTGAACTAATTAAGCATAAGAATGTATTGCATTCATGAAATTTTTATAAAATGCAGAAATTTAAAAATATGTTCACGAATTTGAAAATCTTCTTGAATTTAATAATATTCCTGATTTAAAAAAATAGAAATTTGATTATTCAATAATTTTTAAAATTTTCACAAATTGAAAGCTGTTTCATGAATTTAAAAAGATAAAAAAGGAAAACATGATGAAGGAAAATTAATGGAAAGCAAAATAAACTGAAATAGGGAAAAAGAAATGAAAATAGATATAAATTAAGAAAATTCAAAATGAAAGAAGGCATATTAGACCGAGAGAGAAAACACACAAAAAAGACCGCTAAACCTTTGCAAAATCGAGATGCACTGGCCAGCCTAAAAGCGCACAAGGGTGCTGCTTTACACAAGAAAAATACTATTTCACGCAGCGAGCTTGGAATGATTCTAGAACCTGACGCACTGGTGGCTGTGTAGCCACCTGACGCTTACCCTCTCTGAGCCATGTTTTCTCTATGAGTGGGCCCAGTACGGCTTTTGTCACACCGTTTATGGGAAGGTTCTAGAACCTGCCTGAACCAGTTTTTTCTCCTTTCTTTGTTTTTTCTTCTGGATTTTTCTATCTTTTATCTTTTTCATCTTTCCCTTTTTCTTTTATGTTTTCCCTTTACCTTCTTATGTTGTATTTTCATTTTAATTTTCAATTTCAATTTCCATTGCCTTTTTTTCATTTCTGTTTTCTATTTTCTAATTATTTTTAATTTTATTTTATATCTACTTTTCCTATATTTTTTCCTTTCTTTATTTCATATTTCATTTTATGAACATCTTTCAAATTCCTGAATATGTTTTACAGTCATTAACATTTTCCGAATTCGCTAACATTTTATGGAATAGTGACCTTTAAAAAACATTGTAAACATTTTAACAATTTGCAAACATTTTTTGCAAATTCCTAAACATTTTTTGCAGTCATGAAAAGTTTCGAATTCTCAAATATTTTATATAAATTTGCGAATATTTTCGGAAATTGTGAACGTTTTTGGAGACTCTGTGAACATTTTTGACTCGATGAAGATTTTTTGAAATACGGTAACAATTTTCGAAATTTAAGAACTTTTTTGGAATTCATGAATTTTTTGTGAATTAGCAATCTTTTTTTTTGAATCGATGAACTTTTTAGAGTTTTGAGAACCAATTTTTTAAATTCGTGAACATTTTTATATTATGAACATTGTTTTAAAAGTCATGAATATTTTTTGAAGTCAACATTTTTGTAACCATGAACATTTTATGAAATTTCCAATATTTTTAAATTCATCAATATTTTTTGTTGTCGTGCACATTTTGCAAATTCAAGAACAATTTTTGAGTTTATTTTCTATGCCCCTTATTTTCTATCGATTGAAGATTCTTGAACAATTCTCAAAGTAAAATAATTAAGTAAAATAAAAAAACAATGGAAGAAAAAAAAAATAGGGGAACCACGTGCCCGCACATGGGCCAGCCCAAATCATGCGCAGAGGAGGGAGGGAGGGGGGTAGCGCGTTCGCTGATTATCCAGGGAGCAACTATCCAAGGGTTAACCCTTGAGGGGCTCCCGCAAGGGTCACTTTCTTGGCATGCAAGTGCGCTGAGCTGTCGCCACATGTCGTGTGGGCGGTTCCTTTTTTTTATTTTTTGTACAATTTTTTGGATTTTAAATGGTTTTACTTGTTTTTTTGGCTTTTGGCTTTTTGTCTTTTTTTTTTTGCGAAGAGAAGCACAAATTTGCTTCTCGTGGAAGCACACATTTGTTGAAGTACATCTGTGCTTCTCGAAAAGGGAAAAAAATGTGTGCTCCCATTAGTAGCACTCGCAAAAAAAAAATCCGTGCTTCCACGAGGGGCACAGATTTGCTTCTCGCAGATGTATAGATTTGCTTCCACGAGAAGCACAAGTGTGCTTGTCAGAAAGAAATTTTATTTTGCTTCCACGCAAAGTACAGTTTTGCTTGTCGTGAAAGCAGAGATTTGCTTCCACGATGTTCTTCTCGGGGAAAAAACATCTGAGTTCTCGAAAAGGAAAAAAAAAGTGAAAAATCGCAACCGTGCTTCCGGGCTCTATTTTATTCGGTTGCCAAGTTTTACGGTTTCTTTTTTATAGGTTTTTGTCGTTTTTGTGCCAATTTTTTTTCTTTTTTTTGTGAATTTTTCCTCAAAACCTATTAACATGGGATCTAATTTTGAAGTAAGGCGAGAAATCCAATGATGAAAATGGGTAGGGATTTGGACACACAGTTCAAGAGATAAACTATTTTAAATAAGCAGAACTTTAAAAAAAAAAGGAAAACACCCTAGGAAGATGGGTGTGACCTTTGCAAGCTGTACCATTAACTAGTGATTTCGGAGTATCCAGCGCACGCAGGCCGCTGAATAGGGGCTCACATCGAGTAAGCCGCCCAACATGAAGAATTCTATTCCACGCGTGGCGCATAGAATAGTTATGTCGCGCACCCAGCAGCTGCAGGCTGAACGATGTGTGCCGGTTCTTTTGTGCTCCCTTTATTTTTTTCTTTTTTCTTTTTCTGCTATTTTTGTTCTCTCTCTTTTTCCTCTTGGTTATTTCTTGTATCTCCTTTACCCTTTTTTTATTCTTTACTTGTATACCGTGTTTCCTTTTTCAATGTTACTTTTTAATACGCCAACTTTAAAAAAATATGATGAACATTTTTAAAATACACTAAACATGTTTTCGTTACTTATTCATTTTTAGATTTTTTTTGTTTCCTTTTAAATGTTTTTATACACATAAACTTGAAAATTTTCTTAGGCAATGAACAATTTTAATTAAACTATGAAAATTTGAAAATATGTGATGACCATTGCTTGGTTATACAATTGCCTTACCTCAAGTAGGCAATTCACATATTTTCAAATATGTGAACGATTGTTTTCAAATTTTGACAACAATTCGTTAATACATGATTGACATTTTTTTCATATGGGTGACAAACATTTTTCATATACACATAAATGGGTGAGCGCCTAGGCACATAATAGGATATCTCATCCAAGAGAGGAGGAGCGTCAAAACGGTTCACGACCGGGGGGCGGTCTCAGTCGGGAAAGAAGGGTGTGTTGATGTGGGAGAAGACTAGCGAGCTTAATGTAGCAACGACACATGGTGGTTCATTTCCGTGTATAGAAAATCCAAGGCTTTTTCTTAAAAGACTTAAGTAGAAAATCTACACCTCACACACACACACACACAATCACAACCACACAGCACACACACATATATATATATATCTACTATCTCTCTCTCTCTCTCTCTCTCTCTCTCTCTTCTCACTCTCTTCGCGCGCGCGCTAGAGAGCGAGAGGAGAGAGAGAGAGAGAGAGAGAGATATGCATGTCTTTAGTGCTAAAATTGGAGCTCGGTTCCTAACAAGAAATTTAGAGCTCGGTCGTCGTGTGGGTGGGCGTTTTGGCCGGTCTTGTAGAAATGCATGCAAGAAATTTGGCATGTATGGAGCTCTTGATAGTTGATCCTTGCTGTGCGTTCGCTGATTATCCAGAGAACAACTATCCAAGGGTTACCCCTTGAGGGGTTTCCCCAAGGGTCAGTTTTTTTTTTGCGAATCTGCAAGGGTCACTTTCTTGGAATGCGAGTGCACCCAGTTGTCGCCACATGTCACGTACTGGGTGCTTTCTCTTAATTTTATTCTTTTATTTGTATGCATTTTAAATGTTTTTTTGGCTTTTTGGTTTTTGCCTGTTTCTTTTTGTCTTTTTCTCGAAGCATACATGTGCTTCATGGGAAAAACAATCTATGCTTTCAAAGGAAGCACAAATTGCTTCTCGTGAAAGCACACATATTTTGTAGTACATCCGTGCTTCTCGAAAAGGAAAAAGAATATGTGCTTCCATGAGAGGCATAGATTTACTTCTGCGAGACGCACAACTATGCTTGTTAGAAAGGAATTTTTTTTTTGCTTCTACGCGAAGTACATTTTTGCTTTTAGTGGAAGTAGAGATTTGCTTCCCGCGATGTGCTTCTCGGAGAAAAAACATTTGAGCTTCTCGAAAAGGAAAAAAGTAAAAAAACGCAACCGTGCTTCTGGGCTCTATTTTATTTGGTTGCCGGGTTTGTCGGTTTTCATTTTTATAGGATTTTTTGTTTCTCGTGGAAGTAGAGATTTGTTTTAAGATATTTTTCTCTAGGTTTTTCTGATTTTTTTTCATCAAAACCTATTAACATGGGATCTAGTTATGAAGATCTTGATGCGAGAAATCCTATGATGAAAACAGTTAGGGATTTGGATGGACAGTTCAAGAGATATTTTTTTTTGAATAAATGGAACTACAAAAAAGAAAAAAAAACAATGTTGCGACAAGTGGCACACATGCAGTGCACCACTTGTCAGCGCCTAGGAAGATGGGTGTATCCTGCGCACAGGTCGCTGAATAGGGGCTCACATCGAGTAAGCCATCCAACATGAAGAATTCTATTCCACGCATGGTGCATAGAATAGTTATGTTGCGCACCCGGCAGTTGCGGGCTGGACCATGTGCGCCGGTTCTTTTGCGCTCCCTTAAATTTTTTGCTTTTTTTTTTCTGTTTTCTCTCTTTTTCCTCTTGGTTATTTCTTGTTTTTCTCCTTTACCCTTTTGTTTTTATCCTTTATTTTTATACCATGTTTTCTTTTCCCATGTTATTTTTTAACACGTGATGAACATTAAAAAAATATGGTGAACAATTTGAAAATACACCAAACATGTTTTCATTTCCGCTTTTCATTTCTTATTCATTTATAGATGTTCGTTTCCTTTTCAATGTTTTTATACACGCAAAATTGAACAATTGCTTAGGCAATGAACAATTTTAATTAAACTATGAAAACTGAAAATACCTCAAGTAGGCAATTCACATATTTTCAAATAGGGAGAAGTAGTCCCTCAACTCAAAAAACCAGCAAAACCTAGTTCCTCAATTGTCAAAACCGAATACTTTTGGTCCCTCCGCTCAATCCAGGTGGTTTTGAGCTGACGTGGACCAGATATTTACCTTTGACCTCGCCAGGTCAGCATCATGTCAAACACACGGACACGGGTTTGAATCTATCCTGTCCCCGTGCCACACCAGGACGAGGCCAGCGAGCCACCACACCCGCCTTAGCCAGGACGCGGCCAGCGAGCCACAGCACCTGTCCTCCCAGGACTACCTCCTCGATTTACAAAGTCATCGTAGGCGCCTCGTCGTCGACGGGAACGTCTCCTCCCACTGAAAGCGCATCACCGGAAATCCTGAAATAAATCCAAGAATAATGCGAGCATCAGGACTTAAACTCTGGTGGGCTGGGGATACCACTGTCTCTCTAACCACAGATTGATTCGCTTCTTCTCCCGCCTGTTGAAGCATATATTCAGGTCCCACTGCCAACACGTGATTATCTTCACCCCATTGCTCTTTGTAACAACCTAGCCTTTCCGTCTTCAACGCTATTATCGCATCGGCTGCATGTAGGAGTACATGGTTAGTGGAGGCTAGCTCGGGAGTTAGTGGCTGCTCCTGCGTGTGCATACCCCTGTATAGATGTATATTTCCATGACTCTCTGTATAAATATACAAGCATTCAATCCATCTCGTGTTCTCACTTTCTACCACGAACGCGTCGGAGCCTGAGGCCAAGCGCACGAAGGAGGCGAGTTCAGAGACAGAGGCAAGTTCCCAGCTCGGTGACAAATTGACAAGGGAATCGCATTGAAACAAGCCGGATCTTAAAAGGGAATGTAGAGCCTCTCTTTGGAGGGCTAGCAAGGTGGGCAAATGCGAGGAACTAGGCGCTAGAGTAGTTTCCGGTCTTACCGGTGGAGTTGGTCCACATGTAACTTGTAACATGTACTCGCCAACGTCGAGGGGTTCCTTCCCCATCCTCTTTTTTAATACATATATATAGTACGCACGAGTGTGCGTATTCGAGAAAAAAAAATGGCATTTCCTCGAACAGTTTGCATGGGCGTTCTCTCCCGTTGTGCCTGCTGTACCACGCCACAACCAAGCATTGCCGTCAACCGACGAGCCATGAGCCGCCACCATCGGTGGTCCTGCTAGCTACGACATGTGGTCGAGCCCGTGTCGCGCACTGGCAAGCGCTCCGCTCCAAGCCGTTGTGTGCCTCAGCGCCGCTCGACGTGCGCACAGCCAGGCACACCTTGATGTACTGTAGCTCCCCGGTCACCGCACAAGCTCCTCCGCACTAGCACCAGCGACACGAGAATGCTGCCCATGCAGGCGATGCTCGTGCCGTTTTGGAGCTCCCCTGCCGGAACCTGCAGCACTTGGACGAGCACCAACACCAGCGTCCTTCCGTCCTTTTAAAGCCGTTGAAAACACCATGTCCACCTCTGTGCCTGCTGCACGACACCTCGCCGCCGTGGCGGGCTACCCTGCAAGGCACCACATGCGCCGCTGGCTGCGCACACAACCCCGCGTCCATCACCGTGGCGGAGGCCAACGTGTCGTGCGTGTCGACGCCTTCTTCAAAGTAGCGGCGGCGTGCAAGCAGGAGATGCAGCAGCGGCGACCGGTTCTATATGAGGGAGGGGGGGAGGTCAGCAGTCAATATCGGGTCGACGTCAGCTCAAAACCACCTGGAGTGAGCCGAGGGACGAAAAGTATCTGATTTTGATAATTGAGGGACTAGATTTTCCTGGTTTTTGAATTGAGGGACTATTTCTATACTTTCGGAAGAATTGAGGGACGAACACCTTTTCCTTTCAAATACGTGACGATTATTGTCAAATTTTTACAACAGTTCTTTAATACAGGATTGACATTATTTCATACGGGTGACAAACATTTTTCATATACACATAAATGGGGGAGCGCCAAGGCACGGAATAGGATGTCTCGTCCCAAGAGAGGAGGAGCGTCACATCGGTTCACGACCAGGGGGCGGTCTCAGTCGGGAAAGAAGGGTGTGTTGATGTGGGAGAAGACTAGTGAGCTTAATATAACAACGACACTCAAAAAAAAAAAAAAAACGACACTGGTGCTTAATTTCCGTCTGTAGAAAATCATCCAAGTCTTTTTCTTAAAAGACATAAGTAGAAAATCCACACCTCACATATATATGCATGTCTTTAGTGCTAAAATTGGAGCTCGGTCCCTAAAAAGAAATTTGGAGCTCGGTCGTCGCGTGGGTGGGCGTTTTGGCCGGTCTTATAGAAATGCATGCAAAAAATTTGGCGTGTACGAAGCTCTAATGGTTCATGGCCTCACAATCACATCACCAGATCATGGCCATTGCATGTCTTCACTAGTAGAAAACAGGGCTTTTGCATCAGTCCCGGTTTGAGCGGTTAGGGCGTCGGCCGGGCCTCGGCAGGCACCAATCCCGGTTCGGCTGGGACCTTTAGTCCCGGTTCCAGCCACCTCGCTCCTGGCGCAGCCCCTTTAGTCCCGGTTGGTGGTTAGAACCGGGACTAGAGGTCCCGGTTACTAGTCCCGGTTCTAGCCACCAATCGGGACTAAAGAGATGCCTATATATATGCTCGCCCCTGCCCGCTCACTCCTCTGTTTTTTGGCCGGCCGGCGTGTGGGAGGTGTGTGCTGCTCTGTTCTCACCTCCTATGCACATGAGGTGTCCGATGAAATGTCCGAGCCACACTTAAGCTTTCTCCTCTCCAAGCTCGACCTCCAGACTACATTTTCCCCAAGATTTATCTAGGTTTGGCGGTGCACCAACTACACAAGTGTTCTAAAAGGTTAGCAACTTCATCCTTTCATCTCTCACTGCTAGTTTAGCTCATTTCAAATGCTCTAGAAGTAGAGTGGTTTGTGGGTTTTAGTGGAGGAGTGTATGTGAGAGTTCATTTGATTTAGATGCACAATTTGAGCTCAAATTAACTTCTTAGAGTTTGCACATGTGTAGGGTGCCGTCCCGTCCCTGTCCCCATCCTCACTGCCGTCGATCGCCCGCACCGATCTCGTCGCCGGCACCACCGTGGTGAGCCTCTTGTTCTTATATTCTTTTTAAAAGAAAAAAATTCTTACTTGTATGATTTAGATAGCTACTTGTATAATTTTCTTACTTTTATTATTGTTTGTTATTATATAGTGCCATGGTTGTATCCGCCCCCGTCGGCTCTCGTCCGATCTATGATTCGGATGTGGTATATTATCTTTTATAACTATTTGTTTCATTTAGTGTTTGTGACAATTATGCCGACCAACGTGACATAGATGTTTTTATCTAGGAGGTATGTGAACAGAAAATTCTAACCGACCCTCTTGTCGAGAGGTTAAATTTAGTTGAAAAAGAAAACAATTATTTGAAAGAAAAATTGAAAAGAATTGAAGAGGAGAAGATGAAATTGGAGTTGCATGTTGCTGATGTCGTCGATGATCACAAGATCCAGATGGATGCAATGCGCTTGAACATTAGAAAGATTAGAGAATATGCCATTGATAATGAGGCTTGGTATCATTATGCTGTTGGATCAGTTATTACCTTAGTTGCGATTTTGATCGCATTTGTTGTTGCATTTAAATGTTTTACATAGTTGTATGTTAGTTTCAATGTATGTTTTAATTAGATGCTCTAGAGAGCTGTATGTTGTTCTATGAGAACTATGTATGAACTTTATGCATTTATTTTTTCAGTAATAATATTTGATCACTACTGCAGTTTGGTTTTAATGTGATGATGAACTTTTATTAACTTGGTCATTTATCTATTCGTGATGTTCTGTAATGGTTTTTGATACACTTAATTATATAATGCATGCAGATGAACCGGCAATGGATGTATGGTGACCGACGCACCTCCGACGACATTACGGGCCTGCATATTTTTCTCGATGTGGCTGAGGCAAATAAGCAGAATGGTTTTACGTATTGTCCATGTACTGTCTGTGGGAATACGAGGATTACTCTAACTCGAAAACCCTTCACTTCCACCTGCTTGAGAAGGGTTTCATGCCACACTATAATGTTTGGACTAAGCACAGAGAAAGAGAGGTTATGATGGAAGACAACGAAGAAGAAGAGGATGATGACAACTATCCTATGTTCCGAATACGGTGATACTGCTGAAGAAGAGGGGGAAGCTGAAGATCAAGAGGCACCAAACGATGTGCCCGATGATGATCTTTGCCGGGTCATTGTTGATGCACAGAGAGAATACGAAAGTGAAAGGGAGAAGTTGAAGTTTGATCGCATGTTAGTGGATCACAAAAAAGGGTTGTACCCAAATTGCGAAGATGACAACACAAAGCTCGATATCGCACTGGAATTGCTGCAATGGAAGACAGAGAATGGTGTATTTGACAAGGGATTTGGGAAGCTACTGAAAATAATGAAGAAGAAGCTTCCAAAGGATAACGAATTGCCTGACAGTATGTAGGAAGCAAAGAAGGTTCTGTGCCCTCTAGGATTAGAGGTGCAGAAGATACATGCATGCCCTAATGACTGCATCCTCTACCGCAGTGAGGAGTACGAGAATTTGAATGCATGCTCGGTATGCGGTGCATTGCGGTATAAGATCAGACGAGATGACCCTGGTGATGTTGAGGGCGAGCATTCCAGGAAGAGGGTTCCTGCCAAGGTGATGTGGTATGCTCCTATAATACCACGGTTGAAACGTCCGTTCAGAAACAAAGAGCATGCCAAGTTGTTGCGATGGCACAAAGAAGACCGTAAGAAAGACGGGAATTTGAGAGTACCCGCTGACGGGTCGTAGTGGAGAAAAATCGAGAGGAAGTGGCGGGACTTTGCAGATGACGCAAGGAACGTATGGTTTGGTTTAAGTGCAAATGTCATTAATCCTTTTGGGGAGCAGATCAGCAATCATAGCACCTGGCCCGTGACTCTATGTATCTATAACCTTCCTCCTTGGTTGTGCATGAAGCGAAAGTTCATTATGATGCAGTGCTCATCCAAGGCCCTAAGCAACCCGGCAACGACATTGATGTGTACCTAAGGCCATTAGTTGAAGAGCTTTTACAGCTGTGGGATAAAAAAGGTGTACGTGTGTGGGATGAGCAGAAACAGCAGGAATTTGACCTACGAGCATTGCTGTTTGTAACCATCAATGATTGGCCTGCTCTTAGTAACATTTCAGGATAGACAAACAAGGGATACAACGCATGTACGCACTGTTTAGATGAGACTGAAAGTATATATTTGGACAAATGCAAGAAGAATGTGTACCTGTGACATCGTCGATTTCTTTCGACCAAGCATGCCTTAAGAAAAAAAGGCAAGTATTTCAGAGGTGAGGCAGATCACCAGACGAAGCCTGTCCTCCGTACTGGTGATGATATACTTGATATGGTCAAGGATTTACAAGTAATATTTAGAAAGGGTCCTGACGGACAATCTGTTCCGAATGACGCTGACGGACACACACCCATGTGGAAGAAGAAATCTATATTTTGGGACCTACCCTATTGGAAAGACCTAGAGGTCCGCTCTACAATCGACGTGATGCACGTGACGAAAAATCTTTGCGTGAACCTGCTAGGCTTCTTGGGCGTGTATGGGAAGACAAAAGATACACCGGAGGCATGGGAGGACCAGCAACGTATGAATGAAAAGACGGCATGCATCCAAAGCAATATCAAGGTCCTGCCAGCTATGCTCTTACCAAAGCAGAGAAGGAAATCTTTTTTGAATGCTTGCTCAGTATCAAGGTCCCGTCTGACTTCTCGTCGAATATAAAGAGAATAATAAATATGGCAGAGGGAAAATTCCAGAACCTAAAGTCTCATGACTGCCACATGATTATGACGCAACTGCTTCCGGTTGCATTGAGGGGGCTTCTACCAGAAAATGTTCGATTAGCCATTGTGAAGCTATGTGCATTCCTCAATGCAATATCTCAGAAGGTAATCAACCCAAAAATCCTACCAAGGTTACAGAATGATTTGGTCCAATGTCTTGTCAGTTTCGAGTTGGTGTTCCCACCATCCTTCTTCAATATTATGACGCACGTCCTAGTTCACCTAGTCGACGAGATTTCCATTCCGGGTCCTGTATTTCTACACAGTATGTTCCCATTTGAGAGGTTCATGGGAGTCTTAAAGAAATATGTTCGTAACCATGCTAGGCCAGACGGAAGCATCTCCAAGGGCCATGAAACAGAGGAGATCATTGCGTTTTGTGTTGACTTTATTCCTGACCTTAAGCCGATTGGTGTTCCTCAATCGCGGCATGAGGGAAGACTGAGTGGAAAAGGCATGCTAGGAGCGGATTCAATAATCTGTAGGGACGGGCATTCTTGGGCGCAAGCACACTACACAGTTCTACATAATTCTCCCTTGGTAGCCCCGTATATCAATGAACACAAGAATATTCTACGCTTCAAACACCCAGAGCAGTCTGATGACTGGATTACACGTGAACACATCGGGACTTTTGGCGGTTGGTTGCAAACACATCTCATGGGTAACAACATTGTTGGAGATGAGCTGTACTTGTTGTCCAGGACACCATCTTCGACTGTATTGACTTACCAAGGGTATGACATAAATGGGAATACATTTTACACGATCGCCCAAGATAAAAAGAGCACCAACCATAACAGTGGTGTCCGCTTTGATGCAGCAAACACCAATAGGGCAAAGGACACATATTATGGTTACATAGAGGACATATGGGAACTTGACTATGGACGTGCTTTTAAGGTCCCTTTGTTTCAGTGCAAATGGTTCAATCTGTCAATAGGCGGGGTACAGTTAGACCCGCAGTACGGAATGACAACAGTGGATCTCAAGAATCTTGGGTACACAGACGAACCATTCGTCCTAGCCAATGATGTGGTGCAGGTTTTCTATGTGAAGGACATGTCTACCAAACCGAGAAAAAGAAAAGATAAGGAAGCGAATACATCATACGATGAGCCAAAGTGCCACATAGTTCTTTTAGGAAAAAGAAATATCGTGGGAGTGGAGGACAAGACAGACATGTCTGAAGATTATGAAAAGTTTCATGAAATTCCTCCCTTCAAAGTGAAGGCTGACCCAAGCATCCTGTTAAACGATGAAGATTATCCATGGTTATGGCGCAATAAGCAAGGGACACATGCGAAGAAAAAGTGAAGGACATGTCTACCAAACCGAGAAAAAGAAAAGATAACCGAATATCTTGCACCTTTGATTCTGGGTTGAAAGCCATAATTATGCTCCACAACTATTCTGATGATGGCTTTGATCTAGAATATCACTGCAGTTGCATGTCAAAAAATGAAATCCCTTTGTAATAGATGAGTTTTCGTCCAAAACCCTGATACTTCGAAAGAGATTGTCCAGTTTGTACACGAAGTGCATCTACTTTCTGCCGTAACCATCTCAACTTTTTAGCACATGCTATGTGGGTGAAATTATCATACCATGCCAAGTTTCAACCTTTTCAAAGTTCATTTGTAGTGCTTTTCAATTTCAGGGTCATTTAGCTCTAAAAAATCATTAAATGCATGAAAAATAGCAAATGAAGTCAGAGAAAGGTTGAAAATTGATGATGTGGCTTTGAATGGTGCATATTGAATGCACAAAAAGTCTGGAGTTAAAATATGTTAAAAAATGAAATCCCGTTGTAATAGATGAGTTTTCGTCCGAAACCCTGATACTTCAAAAGAGATTGTCCAGTTTGTACATGAAGTGCATCTAGTTTTTGCCGTAACCGTCTCAACTTTTTTATCACATGCTAATGTTGGTGAAATTATGAATACCATGGCCAAGTTTCAACATTTTTAGAGTTCATTTGTAGTGCTTTTCAATTTTAGGGTAATTTAGCTAAAAAAATCATTAAATGCATGAAAAATAGCAAATGAAGTCAGAAAAGGGTTGAAAATTGATGATGTGGCTTTGAATGGTGCATATTGAACGCACAAAAAGTCTGGAGTTAAAATAAGTTAAAAAAATGAAATCCCTTTGTAATAGATGAGTTTTCGTCCGAAACCCTGATACTTCGAAAGAGATTGTCCAGTTTGTACACGAAGTGCTTCCAGTTATTTCCGTAACCCTCTCAACTTTTTAGCACATGCTATGTGGGTGAAATTATGATACCATGCCAAGTTTCAACCTTTTAAGAGTTCATTTGTAGTGCTTTTCAATTTCAGGGTCATTTAGCTCAAAAAATCATTAAATGCATGAAAAATAGAAAATACTAAACTAAAACCTTGCTTTAGTCCCGGTTGGTGGCACCAACCGGGACTAAAGGCCTACTGCAGATTTTCACACCCGTATTTAGTCCCACCTCGCCAAGTGACGAGCTAGTTGACCACCTTAAATATCCGGGTCGTCCAGAAGAGATAAGCTTCTGACATCATTGCATCCTTTGTTAAGGATATGGAACAATAGTGTCGGCTTAACATAGAACAATGGTGTCGGCTTTTTTGAATCACTATGTGTCTATGCATCAAAATAAATTAGGTTAACAAAATGTATTAGGTTAAAACTATTACTTAGCAGAAAAGAAAATATACATTATAGGTTAACAAAAAGTATTTTATAGTATTCTTCATTGTAGTGCTTTTCAATTTCAGGGTCATTTAGCTCAAAAATCATTAAAATAATCAACTAAAAAGCTTTTATAAAACTCTAATAGCAAAGAATCAACTAAAAAGAATCAATTAAAATATTTTGTTACGATCAACTAGAACAAACTATAATATCTTCAATAGCCAAAAGAATCAACTAAAAAGCTTTTATAAACCTCTCGTTATGATCAAAATAATATTAACTTAAAATTATATAAATTTATGCAACTAAAATTATCAAAGTATTTTTTGTTAAAAACTTTAATAGCAAAAAGAATTTTTTCATATTATTTTGTTGAAATTCTTTGATAATCATGTGCATTACACATAAGTGAGTATGTATAAAAATTAGAATGTGATTTGAAGAAGGTCAAAAAATTGACATAACATATGCAAAAAATGACATAAAAAATAAAAAAATGCCCTCCTACTAGGCCACCATGGCCTACATACGACTAGAAACCCAACTATACATTGGCCAGGATGCAGGCCCGCGGGGCAAGTAGGCCCAACAGGGCAGAGAGGAACGTTAGGCATGTACTGCCTGCTTTAGAGAGGAGCTCGAGAGGGATATCACAGCGGGGCTTATAAACAGGTGCGAGCGCGCTTCGCTTGGCGAGGTGGGACTAAACTTCGACCGCCCTTGCCGTGCCAGGACGGACCCTTTAGTCCCGGTTGGTGGCTCCAACCGGGACTAAAGGTTGGGGTATATAAGTAGGGACTTAGGAAATTTCTCCCATTCTTTCCCTCGACGCCGAACTAGAGCACAACGCCGCCAGGCTGCTACGTCGGAGATCGCCGTCGTCTCCGAGCCCACTCGGCCTCATCGCCGGGCCCCCTCGCCATCGCCGCCCCCGTCGAGCTCCGCCCGCTCCTCATCGCCGCCGCCCCCGAGCCCGTCCTCGTTGTCGCCACCCCCGATGCTGGCAGCCCACGCCTCCTCCCCGAGCCCCAACGCCGGCCGCCCGCGCCTCCTCCCCGAGCCCCCGACGCTGGCCGCCGCTCCCCTCGCCCACTGCAGCCGTCGCCTCCGCTCATCCTCCACACCGTATAGCTCTCTCCTCCCTTCACATTTTTTTTCAAGTTCTATGGCTAGATGGAGATGATGTGCTAAATGGCCCTATTATTTTCAAGTTTTCATAGATGTAGTAGTAGTAGTAGATGAGTAGCTGTGAAAATGTGAAGCTAGTATTTTTTTTGAAATGAAAATGTGAAGCTAGTATTTTTTTGAAATGAATATGTGAAGCTCCCATTTTTTTGAAATGAAAATATGAAGGTAGTATTTTTGTTAAATGAAAATGTGAAGCAAGTCTTTTTTTGAAATGAAAATGTGAAGCTACTATTTTTTAAATGAAAATGCGAAGCTCCCATTCCTATAGTTGATATATACTTGATGACAAAAATGGTTTATAGTTGGGGTAATTTGTAGACATTATTTAGTATTCATCAGAAGGCAAGTTAACAATTTGTTCTTATAACAAGATTTCATGTTTTGGCATGGCAAACATGTTATGGCAGTTTTATTGAATATAACGTTGCAATTTTTTTTCCTTCATACATCATCCAAATTTGCCATGCCAACTTAAAATGTGTTGTTGGCAAAATTAAGATGTATATAAACTTGGTCATAGAAATTAGTGTGAAATTTTTGTTCATAGAATTTTTTGTGCATGATGATCCTGCTAAAACAAATTGAAGAACAAATTTTTTGTATTAGAGTTCATTTTGTCTTTTTTGTATGTTTTAATGGAAGCATCTTTTAGGCAATCTTTGAACATGAAGTAGGAGAATTTTGATGTCATCTTGCTGGTAGATTTTAGTTCATGCCATGTTAGGACCTGTAGTGAGTGCTACAAGCTTGTAAGCTTGCTATCTATTCATTTCTGCCATGCCATGCTATTTTTCTACTTTGCATTTTGCCTTGAGGTTTGCAACAAATCTGTGCATCTTTGGATCATGAGCAGTAAGGGTGTTTTGTTGAGGGTAATTAGTACATGCTTGCCATGCTCTTTGTTGCCATGAAAAACTGCTATAGCATATAATTTACTTGCCTCAAAGTTGCATCATGAATCTGTTTTCTGCCACTCTGCAAATATCACTGAGTCTAAAACTCTGTTAATAGTTGTCAACTTGATCATGATGATTGTCATTGATCTAGGGGTCATTTGAATTAGTTCAGTAAGCATGTTTTGCCATGTGTTACATGCACATTCATGTCATGCCATTTGTTGCCATGTAGAAATTCTGTAGCATGTTCAAATCTTGTTTTCAAATTGGTATCTAGCTACAATGCCATGCTATTTTTCTCTAAGTCTGAAACTTGCTTTCAAATTGGTATCTAGCTACAATGCCATGCTATTTTTCTCTAAGTCTGAAACTCGGTGGAATTATAGGTTGTGGTGTTGCATCTCCGTGGAGTTGGTCCCTGATCGTCCCTCTCCGCTGTTCGACAAAAGGTGTCCATTTGTTGTATGTTGAGTTTTGTTCATAGGATGATGGTTGGTTCATTTGTTGGGTTGTGTATTCATCTTGTGTATAAATCTTGTATTCATTTTGTATCCCGAAAGAGAGGCGGTCCGCAAAGTATCCTCTCCCGAAAGTATCCTCTGTTTTCTGCCACCCTAAACCCTATATTGGATAATTGATCTTCATATAAATGAAGCATAAAAGTTTAGCAATCACTTAGAAATTTTCATGTTGTTCATTGACTTCGACATGAGGGGGGGTCGTTAAAACATAACCCCGATAATTTTGGTATAACTTCGACATGAGGGGGGAGGAGTCCTCGACGATCGTCTGAAATTGACTGTTATAAAACTTGTCAACTTTGCATGATGTTTGTCACTAATCCATTGCTCATATGCATATGATTCCTTGTTGTGATTAGGTCTATGTTTGCCACTAATCCATCTCTCATGGTTGTATATTGCCATGTTGTAATATTTGCAGAAACTATGGAACACGACAGAGACTTAGACCAAGAAGAGTTGTTGGGGGATATAATCCGTGACGGAGGTGATGATATCACCTTGTCGTTTCTCAACGAGACCGATGGTGAGGGAATAGAGGATGACGACTCCGGTGATCGAATGGAGGAGGGAGGAGATGACGGCTCCGCCGGTGTTGGAGCCTTAACTGTTGCAAAGTCCGGTGAGGTATATAATATTAATTAAGCCTCTGTTGACTAGATGCATTAATTGTTTTGTATGTACATATATTAACGCTTCTTTCTTCTTTTAGCCCTCTGGATCGAGCCAAACTTCTATAAGGAGACGAGGCCCGAAGAAAAGGTTGGGCCAGGATGAAAGGTTCACGATCGAAGAAGTCGCTCCAGATGGCCAACCGATTGCTCCCAAGCGGACCAAAGACAAATTTATACATCAGTGCGGAGTTGTTGTTAGCACTACAAAAAAACCTACTTCCGTGATGATACGTGTTTGTCACAGTAGGTCACGTTTTCTGTCATGCATGTACATCCATGACGATTTTATGATAGAATCAAGATAGTCATACCTGTGCCATCGTAGAAGTGTTCCATGACAATACCAAAATTATCCTCACGGAAGTGTCCACTTCCATGACGATAAATGGCGTGTCATGGAAGTGCTTTCGTCAAGGGGAACCGACACGTGGCATCCACCGTAACGGGTCGCCGTTAAGCTATCGGGTTCCGGTTTGGATCCGATAACCCGTTAACAGCCCGGACCAATGGGGATTTTCCACGTGTAAAATCATCATTGGCTGGAGGAAACACGTGTCGGCTCCTCGGTGGGCCAGATGTCGTCCATCCAATGCAGGAGATGTGCCTATGATACGTCGACACGTGGCAGGGCCCAACAGAGGCCCATATAGGTTAAAAAGGCCGGCCTAGTCAAAGGCCTGTAGTATTTACTCAGGTACTAGTGGGCTAGCCCACTAACGGCCTGTTTAAACATGGCCCATTTACGGCCCAAAGCCAGATCTAGCCCGTTAATTGTTCGCCGAATATTTGGGCCCAATTACGGCCCAGTGACATTTTGGCCTGTTAGAGGCCCGATGTAGACAAGGGCCCATTTCAGCCCGGTGTGTCTTTCGGCCTGGGAATGGCCCGTGCTGCCCATGGGCCATATATGGTGCGACGCGACATCCGACCCACTAACGGCCTGTGATCAAGGTGGCAACAATTCAGCCCAATGTGACTTTGGGCCTGTTAAAGGCATGCAGTATAATTCGGCCCGTTGATGCCTCTACTAAGCTTTCGGCCTCTTAAAGGCCCATGATATTAGTGGGCCAACTAAGGCCCGAGATATGTTTCGGCCTGGTAATGGCCCGTCATATAACTAGGCCAATAATGGCCCGGTCTACATTTCAGCCTGCTGAAGGCCCGTCGACGACTAGTGAAAATTGAGGCCCAACATGCACTTCGGCCTGCTAAAGGCCCATGCTATCTTCTGGGTCGTAACAGGCCAGCAGAATATTCAGCCTGTTAATGGCCCGAAGCTACATGGGCCCAACTAAGCGCTGGGTCCACTAAAGGTCCAACTAAACTTTGGGCCGAATATAGGCCCGTGTAAGTTGTAGGCCTGGTGCAAAGTGTGAAGGCCCCAATGGCCTTTCAGGCCCAAGAAAGTTGCAGGCCAGCCCAATTGTGGCCCGCTAAAATGCAGGCACGTTAGAGGCGAATGTTTCGGCCCGGACGACTACATCAGATTTTCACTGTTTTTTTTCATATAGCGAATGATGGCATATACGGTAACTAGTAGGAATTAAGAACAAACCTACTCTATACAATAAAGAAATTACGACATAGTAATTGAGAATAAACCTACAGTATACAATAAAGGATTTATGATATATTACATCCACTGGGCATCGAAGTTCGCCACCAGTGATCATAAAGCGCAACGAAGAAGCAGATTACAAAAACTGGGCGCCATTGTAGCATAACAAAATAATACTGAACTAGGACCACTTCCAAGACAGTTCAAGAAAGGTTAGCCTTGCGCGGGAACTGCTGCGCAAGCTGCTAAGCAAGGCTGTGTGACCGGCCTAGCATGTCGATCATAGCTTTCAGGTGTAGCTGTTTAGCAATGAGGTTCTCATTGGTGTTCTGCGCGATCTTTCTTAGAGATAGGAATTCCAGTCGAAGTTGAGTTACAGAATGCCTTTCTGCTAGAACTTGGGACTGAAGAAGTTGAACTGATTCAGACAGCGAATTCTGTGAGTTTGTCTGACTGCTAGTCTCAAGTAACTTGAACACTACATCAAGACGTGACTTTGGGGTTGTCTCGCTATCTTCAAGATGTTTTGCCTTCTTTGCTACAATATATGTTGGGTTTGTCTCATAGCCTTCAGCAGACTTGTGCATGCCATCAGGCATATCACCCTGAAACAAGCAGAGAGATGACAGGTTTTGCACGTGTATAAATAAAGATGGTAACAGTGCTGTCAATTCCATCCAATTTCAAATTAGAAAATAAAGAGTCAGTTCAAAATATCAATAGCATAATTTGGCATTGTTCATAATGCGGGGAGCTTCACCACACTACTGGATTACCATGTCAACAAAACAAGCATAGATGAAGGGCAAAGACAATCATTGTATCTATTTTGGTTAATGTGCATGGCATGTTGTTCATATCATCAGCCACATCAGTAAGATAAAACAGGAGATGACAAGGTGCAAGCGTGGGCTGCTTCAGCACACACTGGATTATAGATCCACAAAAATAAGCATACACATGGGGAGTATTGAGTAATGTGCATGGTATGAATAAGGAATTTGGTTTTATAACTAAAACTTGGAACTTACAGTTGTTGCGAACATGCATTTTGATAGAAACAACAAACTAAACAGCAGTTGACGATAGGGAGTATGAGCAACTTAAACAACAGTTGAGGATAAAGGCTTTAGAAGGACTGACTTACATTAACAGTTAACATCGGCTTTATAATGCCTTTCTCCATGTGAAGGGAAGGATAACTCAAGAATTTCAGCACAGAATCTTCTTCATAAGCATTGCCTGTACTCTACATTTTGTAGAGAGTAATTATAGATATGATAATACTGGAAGGGATAGAGGATAATGAAGATAAAATGCAGATTGATGCTACATAATCAACTACCAATCCCTGGAAGTACAAGCGTTACAGGACAAAATGTACTGACAAGAGCAATGGGCTACACTTCTGCACTGGCATTGTCTGTGTATTCAACTTTTTGGTAAGATTAAATATAGATCTGATATTTTTTAGTAAATGGTGGGCGAGGGAGATAAAATGCAGAATGCTACACAATGAACCAATCCCTCTTCCCATAATATAAGAGTGTTTTGTACACTGGTGTACTGTACAAAATGATCTTATATTATGGGATGGAGGGAGTAGCTGTTAATGTAAGTACAGTGATAGACGACGTTCAGTCCTTACAAGAGGACTGCAAAGCTAAACCTCTTCAAAAGCATTGGGTTGATTCTAAATTTATGTAAGAGTCGATACGGATCTTATAATGTCCACCAAATGGAGGATAACAAGGCTAACATGTGCAGTGATGCTACATAATCAACCAGCTATGGAAGTAAGTATGGTCATACGGGGCAAGAGGTACTCACAAGAGCAATGCAGTGTGCAGTATAGTTGCGAGATTCTGTGGTCCCTTGAGAATGAATGTTCTTCTGCAAACAGTTTTCGTACAAGTGAGACGTTAAGGCACATGTAGAAATGTAGTTCAAATTGTGATGTGATATCATAGACAGTACCTTACACTGCAGACAAGACCAATGTGTAACAAGATTATTCCAGTCAATGTCTGATAAATGTAGCACTGGAGACTTTACAGAAATTTTGTTTAGAGGCTTCCCATCGAAGTGCGCTTGCCTCAGGTAGGAATGATACTTCATCAACGAGTGCTTGAAATGCGCAACCAACCCTTGCTCGTCTTGACTATCCAGTTTGGTCCTCGCCTATTTAAAAGAATGAAATCTTGTGTCTTCTGTCAGCAGAAACATATGCAGTAATTACCATGAATAACATTAGTACATTACTTATGCGTAAGTTGCGGAGGAAGATTGCAAATTGTTCTTTGTCTGTGGTATAATCTTTCCATGAAGGAAAGATGCGCACAAAGTTCCTGACAACAATATAAGCTTCATCTTCTAAACTGGGAAGAAGTGGAATACGGGTCCTATTTGCTGCAATTGGGGCTCTCTCTCATTTGAAAAGGGATTTGGCAACTGGATTTGGTGTACTCTTTGCTGGAATGGGGGTTTTGCGTCGTAGAGCTGGTGCTATGTCAACTGGCATCATCATACTGTTTGCTGCAGTTGGGGTCTGCTGAGTTGGGGCATCAAAGATGGCTAGTGTAGTAGGGCTAGAGTCTGGGTCTGGTGATATTGCAACTACACCTAATGGGCTATTTGATTTATCAGGTGTCACTACCTTTTCCAAATACTTTGTTCGTGCTCCTCCACGATCAGCAATCGTCCTCTTCCTTTTGAACGTCTGATACAGAAGAACAACATTTGAATGGATAAATATGGTATGATGACAGATGGAATATGTACTGAAAATGGATAGGCAGGGCGTATTCACATACACGATGTGTAAACTAAGCTAATAGCAGTGCAACAAAGTAGAACCAATGCAAAGCATTAGTTGCAAGATATGTGCGACCAATATAACCTTGGAAAGTTAGAGCAAGCACCTTGATGGGTGAATAAGATAGGGCATCTGCCTCTGACTCCTCCACTAGGGAGCTACATTGACTTAGGTCTCCCTCTAGCTTAGAATCATTGTTAGGATCATACTCTGAGCATGAATCTGTAGGTGGAGAGCGTTTGCATTGCATGCATCCAGACTTGATTTCAGTCCCTTAATGCCAAGTTTGACAGCCATGGCATTGTTCTGCTTTATTCTTTTCATGCGCGCAAGCTCATAATCATTATGATGCTGTTTAGTATCTGAGATTCATGAAAACATAAAAAGTAGTCAGATTATCTATGGAATGCATTGCGGATTCAACTCGAAGAGTGTCTCCCTACAAACCCCTGCGTATACAAAGTTCACCCCCCAACCGTGCTGACCAGACCACACATAGAAATACAAACCTCTTATGTCTCTATAACAGGCTGACACACATTTCAAACCTGAAGTAGGAACATTAGAATCATATCAAATTCGCATTTGAACAAATAAACTAAGGAATTATGAGTGGCATAATGTTTAGCTTCAAGGGTGGAGTGCTGGTAGTGCGACACAGAGCAAGTAGGCAGATTGTATTCCATGTAAAAGATCGTAGTCTATGTAAAAGGTGGATATGGCACTTTCTTTCTATACAATGCAGTGTTCGTTGCCCACACATGATGGAAGAGATCACACAGAGAGATACTATTCACTCATGTCTGCGGTTCCAGTATTTTGAAACAGGGTGGTCCACCCAAAAAGAATATTGACAACAAATATGACAAGGCAAGCATAGAGGTAGTGAATCAATCATTACTTGTGAGCTTACTAGGACAAGTATGCAGAATTATAACTGCAGTAAGAGACCGTCCAAAATCTGAATCAAGAAGTTGGTCTAGCACTTATTGTTTGCAACTAATCGACGTGAATAATTGGATATCATATCGAATGAGTAAGAAAGACAAGTAAAATTGTCAACAAACCTGGCCTGCAGTAGTAATCTGGGTCAATGTCACTATGACCAACAATCCAACATGACTAGTACTAACAATCCAACGTGTCTGTTCCTAGGGCTAGAATTTAGAAACCCTGTGAACTTTACAGGTACTAAAGATTACTGAAATACTATCTGAACCATTAAGTGTAGGTAGCACTCAGTACACAACAAACCCTAATGACAGTCCTGCCTAATGAGTAATGAATCAATTAGAAAATGGGTGATGAGGAGTGGCTGCTGAGTGTTGAGGACGTATCTCAGGAAAAATCGGGTTGGCTTAGTGGCTGCTGCACGCCTGAGCCCTGAACTGACTGGGAAGGTAGGCACGGCGGTGCGCCCGGGCAGCGGTGACGCTGTTGGGAGAGCGGCTCCTAACCTCCTGTTAGTCCGGCGTCTCCTCCTAGAGTCATGCTGTCCGGGGACGGCAAGTCGCTGACGAGGCAGGCGGCTGGGGGCGAGTAGAGATCGGAAGCGCAGCAGAATAGAGGGGAATCGGGTCTGGGCCAACCCAAAATCCCAGGGTGGGCCGCGGCCTGATGACCCACAAGTATAGGGGATCTATCGTAGTCCTTTCGATAAGTAAGAATGTCGAACCCAACGAGGAGCAGAAGGAAATGACATGCGGTTTTCAGCAAGGTATTCTCTGCAAGCACTGAAATTATCGGTAACAGATAGTTTCGTGATAAGATAATTCATAACGAGTAACAAGTAACGAGTGTAACTAAGGTGCAGCAAGGTGGCCCAATCCTTTTTGTAGCAAAGGACAAGCCTGGACGAACTCTTATATAAAGCAAAGCGCTCCCGAAGACACATGGGAATTACTGTCAAGTTAGTTTTCATCATGCTCATATGATTCACGTTCGTTACTTTGATAATTTGATATGTGGGTGGACCGGTGCTTGGGTGATGTCCTTACTTGGACAAACCTCCCACTTATGATTAACCACTCTCACAAGCATCCGCAACTACGAAAGAAGAATTAAGATAAA
This sequence comes from Thinopyrum elongatum, assembly GCA_011799875.1. Taxonomy (NCBI): domain Eukaryota; kingdom Viridiplantae; phylum Streptophyta; class Magnoliopsida; order Poales; family Poaceae; genus Thinopyrum; species Thinopyrum elongatum. The sequence goes on along the minus strand of CM022298.1, from coordinate 17,166,172 downwards.
TCTAACCATAGCATGAAACATATGGATCCAAATCAGCCCCTTACGAAGCAACGCATAAACTAGGGTTTAAGCTTCTGTCACTCTAGCAACCCATCATCTACTTATTACTTCCCAATGCCTTCCCGTAGGCCCAAACAATGGTGAAGTGTCATGTAGCCGATGTTCACATAACACCACTAGAGGAAAGACAACATACATCTCATCAAAATATCGAACGAATACCAAATTCACATGATTACTTATAACAATACTTCTCCCATGTCATCAGGAACAAACGTAACTACTCACAAAGCATATTCATGTTCATAATCAGAGGAGTATTAATTATCATTAAGGATCTGAACATATGATCTTCCACCAAATAAACCAACTAGCATCAACTACAAGGAGTAATCAACACTACTAGCAACCCAAAGGTACCAATCTGAGGTTTTGAGACAAAGATCTGATACAAGAGATGAACTAGGGTTTGGAGAGGAGATGGTGTTGGCGAAGATGTTGATGGAGATTGACCCCCACTCGATGAGAGGATCGTTGGTGATGACGATGACTTCGATTTCCCCCTCCGGGAGGGAAGTTTCCCCGGTAGAACAGCTTCGCCGGAGCCCTAGATTGGTTCTTGTAACACCCCAAAAATAATTTCTGAATTTTTGAAATCTTTCCTTTAAAAAAATAAATGCTTTGAAAATCATTTTTGATCATATTACTTTTCTACCGTTTGAAAACACTTTCAAATTTTAATTGGGCTTCAGATTTTTCTTTAATGATTCTGTTTGAAAGGTTTAAAATTATTTGGATAATTAATTTGGGGGTTTTCAAACAATTTCATTTTGAAAAGTTTTTGGGAATGATTTAAATTTTTTCAAAGGAAATGGCCCTTTTCACTTCCCTCTAACCCTTCTAAAATCCATCCAACAATTTTTCTTCCACTCCAAAACTCATCCCACAAGTCACTCACATCTTGTAGGGCAGTATCCAACTTCTTTCCACCCCACAAAAAATATTTTCTCATTTTAAACAAATTCCAAAATTGGAATTTGCAATATCCATGGTTTCCTTGAGTTACAAAGGAGTTATAATTTCTACAACTTTTCTATCCCCACAAAAATTATCCTAGCAACTAGATGGTACCCACAATCCATTTCACCAAAAACCTTGGGGTCCAAAGTTCAAAATTTTCAAAATTCATACAGTTGAAATTTGGACCAGAAACCATTTTCTTGCTCAAAACCAAACCTAAACTTCTCCAAAAATTCTGAAACTTGGTCAGGCCCTCTCATTTGCATCAACACATCACCACAAAAATTGCCACAAATTCTAAAAATCCCTAGAACTCTCTGCTATAGATCATATGAATGGTTGTGCACCGTTCATAGCTGAATAAGATTCAGTTAACTGAATCTTCAGAGGTAGTGGCAGAGACGATCGGTGCCGTGCACCCCTCCCCTTCCTTCTCCTTCACGGCGATGCCAAAGATCATCAATGCATCGCCCCTCCTTGGCCCACTCCGCAGTCTCTCCTCGCCGGTGAGCTCGCGGCTGGCCGATGCAACCCCCTGCACCGTGCTCATCCGTGGCGGACCGAGCGGAGTCGCCTCGGCCACCGACCTCCATTACTGTGCCGCAGCTTCCCTGCCTGCCTCCTGGCCACGCGTAGCGCCTCTCCGCGTCCTCGCACGCCATCTGCATCGTCCAACCCCTCCCTGGCCCGCTGGCAGTCGCCGGAACCAGGAAAGCGCCGCCGCACCGTACGGGAGCTCCGCTCCGGGATAAGCTCGAAGAGCTCGAGCCTATCCACGCCATTTGCTTCCGCGATGTTCTTCTCGGGGAAAAAACATCTGAGCTTCTCGAAAAGGAAAAAAAAAGTGAAAATCGCAACCATGCTTCCCGGCTCTATTTTATTCGGTTGCTAGGTTTTACGGTTTCTTTTTTATAGGTTTTTGTCGTCTTTGTGTCCAATTTTTTTTTCTGTTTTTTTGTGAATTTTTCGTCAAAACCTATTAACATGGGATCTAATTTCGATGTAAGGCGAGAAATCCAATGATGAAAATGGCTAGGGATTTGGACACACAGTTCAAGAGATAAACCATTTTGAATAAGCGGAACTATAAAAAAAAGGAAAACACCCTAGGAAGATGGGTGTGACCTTTGCAAGCCGTACCGTTAACTAGTGATTTCGGAGTATCCAGCGCACGCAGGCCGCTGAATAGGGGCTCACATCGAGTAAGCCGTCCAACATGAAGAATTCTAATCCACGCGTGGTGCATAGAATAGTTATGTCGCGCACCCAGCAGTTGCAGGCTGAACGATGTGTGCCGGTTCTTTTGTGCTCCCTTTATTTTTTCTTTTTTCTTTTTCTGCTATTTTTGTTCTCTCTCTTTTTCCTCTTGGTTATTTCTTGTTTCTCCTTTACCCTTTTTTTATTCTTTACTTGTATACCGTGTTTCCTTTTTCAATGTTACTTTTTAGTACGCTAACTTTAAAAAAATATGATGAACATTTTTAAAATACACTAAACATGTTTTCATTACTTATTCATTTTTAGATTTTTTTTGTTTCCTTTTAAATGTTTTTATACACAAAAACTTGAAAATTTTCTTAGGCAATGAACAATTTTAATTAAACTATGAAAATTTAAAAATATGTGATGACTATTTCTTGGTTATACAATTGCCTTACCTCAAGTAGGCAATTCACATATTTTCAAATATGTGAACGATTATTTTCAAATTTTGACAACAATTTGTTAATACATGATTGACATTTTTTTCATATGGGTGACAAACATTTTTCATATACACATAAATGGGTGAGCGCCTAGGCACGAAATAGGATATCTCATCCAAGAGAGGAGGAGCGTCAAAACGGTTCACGACCGGGGGGCGGTCTCAGTCCGGAAAGAAGGGTGTGTTGATGTGGGAGAAGACTAGCGAGCTTAATGTAGCAACAACACTTGGTGGTTCATTTCCGTGTATAGAAAATCCAAGGCTTTTTCTTAAAAGACATAAGTAGAAAATCTACACCTCACATATATATATGCATGTCTTTAGTGCTAAAATTGGAGCTCGGTTCCTAAAAAGAAATTTGGAGCTCGGTCGTCGTGTGGGTGGGCGTTTTGGCCGGTCTTGTAGAAATGCATGCAAGAAATTTGGCATGTATGGAGCTCTTGATAGTTGATCCTTGCTGTGTGTTCGCTGATTATCCAGAGAACAACTATCCAAGGGTTACCCCTTGAGGGGTTTCCCCAAGGGTCAGTTTTTTTTTTTTTGCGAATCTGCAAGGGTCACTTTCTTGGAATGCGAGTGCGCCCAGTTGTCGCCACATGTCGCGTGCTGGGTGCTTCCTGTTAATTTTATTCTTTTATTTGTATGCATTTTTTGGATTTTAATTTTTTTTTTGGCTTTTTGGTTTTTGCATGTTTCTTTTTGTCTTTTTCTCGAAGCATATATGTGCTTCATGGGAAAAACAATCTATGCTTTCAAGGGAAGCACAAATTGCTTCTCGTGAAAGCACACATTTCTTGTAGTACATCTGTGCTTCTCGAAAAGGAAAAAAAATATGTGCTTCCATGAGAGGCACAGATTTGCTTCCGCGAGACGCACAACTGTGCTTGTCGGAAAGGATTTTTTTTTGCTTCTACGCGAAGTACAATTTTGCTTTTAGTGGAATTAGAGATTTGCTTCCTGCGATGTGCTTCTCGGAGAAAAAACATTTGAGCTTCTCGAAAAGGAAAAAAGTAAAAAATCGCAACCGTGCTTCCGGACTCTATTTTATTTGGTTGCCGGGTTTGTCGGTTTTCGTTTTTATAGGATTTTTTGTTTCTCGTGAAAGCAGAGATTTGTTTTAAGATTTTTTTCTCTAGGTTTTTCTGAATTTTTCCATCAAAATCAATTAACATAGGATCTAGTTATGAAGATCTTGGTGCGAGAAATCCTATGATGAAAACAGTTAGGGATTTGGATGGACAGTTCAAGAGATATATTTTTTTGAATAAATGGAACTACAAAAAAGAAAAGAAAAAACCCATGTTGCGACAAGTGGCACACATGCAGTGCACCACTTGTCAGCACCTAGGAAGATAGGTGTATCCTGCGCACAGGTCGCTGAATAGGGGCTCACATCGAGTAAGCCATCCAACATGAAGAATTCTATTCCACGCATGGTGCATAGAATAGTTATGTCGCGCACCCGGCAGTTGCGGGCTGAACCATGTGCGCCGGTTCTTTTGTGCTCCCTTAAATTTTTTGCTTTTTTTTTTCTGTTTTCTCTCTTTTTCCTCTTGGTTATTTCTTGTTTTTCTCCTTTACCCTTTTGTTTTTCTCCTTTATTTTTATACCATGTTTTCTTTTCCCATGTTATTTTTTAACACGTGATGAACGTTAAAAAAATATGGTGAACAATTTGAAAATACACCAAACATGTTTTCATTTCCGCTTTTCATTTCTTATTCATTTATAGATGTTCGTTTCCTTTTAAATGTTTTTATACACGCAAAATTGAACAATTGCTTAGGCAATGAACAATTTTAATTAAACTATGAAAACTAAAAATACCTCAAGTAGGCAATTCACATATTTTCAAATAGGGAGAAGTAGTCCCTCAACTCAAAAAACCAGCAAAACCTAGTTCCTCAATTGTCAAAACCGAATACTTTTGGTCCCTCCGCTCAATCCAGGTGGTTTTGAGCTGACGTGGACCAGATATTTACCTTTGACCTCGCCAGGTCAGCATCATGTCAAACACACGGACACGGGTTTGAATCTATCATGTCCCCGTGCCACACCAGGACGAGGCCAGCGAGCCACCACACCCGCCTTAGCCAGGACGCGGCCAGCGAGCCACAGCACCTGTCCTCCCAGGACTACCTCCTCGATTTACAAAGTCATCGTAGGCGCCTCGTCGTCGACGGGAACGTCTCCTCCCACTGAAAGCGCATCACCGGAAATCCTGAAATAAATCCAAGAATAATGCGAGCATCAGGACTTAAACTCTGGTCGGCTGGGGATACCACTGTCTCTCTAACCACAGATTGATTCGCTTCTTCTCCCGCCTGTTGAAGCATATATTCAGGTCCCACTGCCAACACGTGATTATCTTCACCCCATTGCTCTTTGTAACAACCTGGCCTTTCCGTCTTCAGCGCTATTATCGCATCGGCTGCATGTAGGAGTACATGGTTAGTGGAGGCTAGCTCGGGAGTTAGTGGCTGCACCTGCGTGTGCATACCCCTGTATAGATGTATATTTCCATGACTCTCTGTATAAATATACAAGCATTCAATCCATCTCGTGTTCTCACTTTCTACCACGAACGCGTCGGAGCCTGAGGCCAAGCGCACGAAGGAGGCGAGTTCAGAGACAGAGGCAAGTTCCCAGCTCGGTGACAAATTGACAAGGGAATCGCATTGAAACAAGCCGGAATCTTAAAAGGGAATGTAGAGCCTCTCTTTGGAGGGCTAGCAAGGTGGGCAAATGCGAGGAACTAGGCGCTAGAGTAGTTTCCGGTCTTACCGGTGGAGTTGGTCCACATGTAACTTGTAACATGTACTCGCCAACGTCGAGGGGTTCCTTCCCCATCCTCTTTTTTAATACATATATATATAGTACGCACACTCGTGCGTATTCGAGAATTTTTTTTTGGCATTTTGTCGAACAGTTTGCATGGGCGTTCTCTCCCGTTGTGCCTGCTGTACCACGCCACAACCAAGCATTGCCGTCAACCGACGAGCCATGAGCCGCCACCATCGGTGGTCCTGCTAGCTACGACATGTGGTCGAGCCCGTGTCGCGCACTGGCAAGCGCTCCGCTCCAAGCCGTTGTGTGCCTCAGCGCCGCTCGACGTGCGCACAGCCAGGCACACCTTGATGTACTGTAGCTCCCCGGTCACCGCACAAGCCCCTCCGTAGCGACACGAGAATGCTGCCCCTGCAGGCGTTGCTCGTGCCGTTTTGGAGCTCCCCTGCCGGAACCTGCAACACTTGGCCGAGCACCAACACCAGCGTCCTTCCGTCCTTTTAAATCCGTTGAAAACACCATGTCCACCTCTGTGCCTGCTGCACGACGCCTCGCCGCCGTGGCGGGCTACCCTGCAAGGCACCACATGCGCCGCTGGCTGCGCACACAACCCCGCTTCCATCACCGTGGCGGAGGCCAACGTGTCGTGCGTGTCGACGCCTTCTTCAAAGTAGCGGCGGCGTGCAAGCAGGAGATGCAGCAGCGGCGACCGGTTCTGTATGAGGGGGGGGGGGGGGAGGAGGTCAGAGTTCAATACCGGGTCGACGTCAGCTCAAAACCACCTGGAGTGAGCCGAGAGACGAAAAGTATCCGGTTTTGATAATTGAGGGACTAGATTTTCCTGGTTTTTGAATTGAGGGACTATTTCTATACTTTCGGAAGAATTGAGGGACGAACACCTTTTCCTTTCAAATACGTGACGATTATTTTCAAATTTTGACAACAGTTCTTTAATACAGGATTGACATTATTTCATATGGGTGACAAACAATTTTCATATACACATAAATGGGGGAGCGCCAAGGCACGGAATAGGATGTCTCGTCCCAAGAGAGGAGGAGCGTCACATCGGTTCACGACCGGGGGGCGGTCTCAGTCGGGAAAGAAGGGTGTGTTGATGTGGGAGAAGACTAGTGAGCTTAATATAACAACGACACTCAAAAAAAAAAAACAACGACACTGGTGCTTAATTTCCGTCTGTAGAAAATCATCCAAGTCTTTTTCTTAAAAGACATAAGTAGAAAATCCACACCTCACATATATATGCATGTCTTTAGTGCTAAAATTGGAGCTCGGTCCCTAAAAAGAAATTTGGAGCTCGGTCGTCGTGTGGGTGGGCGTTTTGGCCGGTCTTATAGAAATGCATGCAAAAAATTTGGCGTGTACGGAGCTCTAATGGTTCATGGCCTCACAATCACATCACCAGATCATGGCCATTGCATGCCTTCACTAGTAGAAAACAGGGCTTTTGCATCAGTCCCGGTTTGAGCGGTTAGGGCGTCGGCCGGGCCTCGGCAGGCACCAATCCCGGTTCGGCTGGGACCTTTAGTCCCGGTTCCAGCCACCTCGCTCCTGGCGCAGCCCCTTTAGTCCCGGTTGGTGGTTAGAACCGGGACTAGAGGTCCCGGTTCTAGCCACCAACCGGGACTAAAGAGATGCCTATATATATGCTCGCCCCTGCCCGCTCACTCCTCTGTTTTTTGGCCGGCCAGCGTGTGTGAGGTGTGTGCTGCTCTGTTCTCACCTCCTATGCACATGAGGTGTTCGATGAAATGTCCGAGCCACACTTAAGCTTTCTCCTCTCCAAGCTCGACCTCCAAACTACATTTTCCCCAAGATTTATCTAGGTTTGGCGGTGCACCAACTACACAAGTGTTCTATAAGGTTAGCAACTTCATCCTTTCATCTCTCACTGCTAGTTTAGCTCATTTCAAATGCTCTAGAAGTAGAGTGGTTTGTGGGTTTTAGTGGAGGAGTGTATGTGAGAGTTCATTTGATTTAGATGCACAACTTGAGCTCAAATTAACTTCTTAGAGTTTGCACATGTGTAGGGTGCCGTCCCGTCCCTGTCCCCATCCTCACTGCCGTCGATCGCCCGCACCGATCTCGTCGCCGGCACCACCGTGGTGAGCCTCTTGTTCTTATATTCTTTTTAAAAGAAAAAATTCTTACTTGTATGATTTAGATAGCTACTTGTATAATTTTCTTACTTTTATTATTGTTTGTAATATATAGTGCCATGGTTGTATCCGCCCCCGTCGGCTCTCGTCCGGTCTATGATTCAGATGTGGTATATTATCTTTTATAACTATTTGTTTCATTTAGTGTTTATGACAATTATGCCGACCAACGTGACATAGATGTTTTTATCTAGGAGGTATGTGAACAGAAAATTCTAACCGACCCTCTTGTCGAGAGGTTAAATTTAGTTGAAAAAGAAAACAATTATTTGAAAGAAAAATTGAAAAGAATTGAAGAGGAGAAGATGAAATTGGAGTTGCATGTTGCCGATGTCGTCGATGATCACAAGATCCAGATGGATGCAATGCGCTTGAACATTAGAAAGATTAGAGAATATGCCATTGATAATGAGGCTTGGTATCATTATGCTGTTGGATCAGTTATTACCTTAGTTGCGATTTTGATCGCATTTGTTGTTGCATTTAAATGTTTTACATAGTTGTATGTTAGTTTCAATGTATGTTTTAATTAGATGCTCTAGAGAGCTGTATGTTGTTCTATGAGAACTATGTATGAACTTTATGCATTTATTTTTTTAGTAATAACATTTGATCACTACTGCAGTTTGGTTTTAATGTGATGATGAACTTTTATTAACTTGGTCATTTATCTATTCGTGATGTTCTGTAATGGTTTTTGATACACTTAATTATATAATGCATGCAGAAGAAGAGGATGATGACAACTATCCTATGTTCCGAATACGGTGATACTGCTGAAGAAGAGGGGGAAGCTGAAGACCAAGAGGCACCAAACGATGTGCCCGATGATGATCTTCGCCGGGTCATTGTTGATGCACAGAGAGAATACGAAAGTGAAAGGGAGAAGTTGAAGTTTGATCGCATGTTAGTGGATCACAAAAAAGGGTTGTACCCAAATTGCGAAGATGACAACACAAAGCTCGATATCGCATTGGAATTGCTGCAATGGAAGACAGAGAATGGTGTATTTGACAAGGGATTTGGGAAGCTACTGAAAATAATGAAGAAGAAGCTTCCAAAGGATAACGAATTGCCTGACAGTACGTAGGAAGCAAAGAAGGTTCTGTGCCCTCTAGGATTAGAGGTGCAGAAGATACATGCATGCCCTAATGACTGCATCCTCTACCGCAGTGAGGAGTACGAGAATTTGAATGCATGCTCGGTATGCGGTGCATTGCGGTATAAGATCAGACGAGATGACCCTGGTGATGTTGAGGGCGAGCATTCCAGGAAGAGGGTTCCTGCCAAGGTGATGTGGTATGCTCCTATAATACCACGGTTGAAACGTCCGTTCAGAAACAAAGAGCATGCCAAGTTGTTGCGATGGCACAAAGAAGACCGTAAGAAAGACGGGAATTTGAGAGTACCCGCTGACGGGTCGTAGTGGAGAAAAATCGAGAGGAAGTGGCGGGACTTTGCAGATGACGCAAGGAACGTATGGTTTGGTTTAAGTGCAAATGTCATTAATCCTTTTGGGGAGCAGATCAGCAATCATAGCACCTGGCCCGTGACTCTATGTATCTATAACCTTCCTCCTTGGTTGTGCATGAAGCGAAAGTTCATTATGATGCAGTGCTCATCCAAGGCCCTAAGCAACCCGGCAACGACATTGATGTGTACCTAAGGCCATTAGTTGAAGGGCTTTTACAGCTGTGGGATAAAAAAGGTGTACGTGTGTGGGATGAGCAGAAACAGCAGGAATTTGACCTACGAGCATTGCTGTTTGTAACCATCAATGATTGGCCTACTCTTAGTAACCTTTCAGGATAGACAAACAAGGGATACAACGCATGTACGCACTGTTTAGATGAGACTGAAAGTATATATTTGGACAAATGCAAGAAGAATGTGTACCTGGGACATCGTCGATTTCTTTCGACCAAGCATGCCTTAAGAAAAAAAAGGCAAGTATTTCAAAGGTGAGGCAGATCACCAGACGAAGCCTGTCCTCCGTACTGGTAATGATATACTTGATATGGTCAAGGATTTACAAGTAATATTTAGAAAGGGTCCTGACGGACAATCTGTTCCGAATGACGCTGACGGACACACACCCATGTGGAAGAAGAAATCTATATTTTGGGAATTACCCTATTGGAAAGACCTAGAGGTCCGCTCTACAATCGACGTGATGCACGTGACGAAAAATCTTTGCGTGAACCTGCTAGGCTTCTTGGGCGTGTATGGGAAGACAAAAGATACACCGGAGGCATGGGAGGACCAGCAACGTATGAACGAAAAGACGGCATGCATCCAAAGCAATATCAAGGTCCTGCCAGCTACGCTCTTACCAAAGCAGAGAAGGAAATCTTTTTTGAATGCTTGCTCAGTATCAAGGTCCCGTCTGACTTCTCGTCGAATATAAAGAGAATAATAAATATGGCAGAGGGAAAATTCCAGAACCTAAAGTCTCATGACTGCCACATGATTATGACGCAACTGCTTCCGGTTGCATTGAGGGGGCTTCTACCAGAAAATGTTCGATTAGCCATTGTGAAGCTATGTGCATTCCTCAATGCAATTTCTCAGAAGGTAATCAACCCAGAAATCCTACCAAGGTTACAGAATGATTTGGTCCAATGTCTTGTCAGTTTCGAGTTGGTGTTCCCACCATCCTTCTTCAATATTATGACGCACGTCCTAGTTCACCTAGTCGACGAGATTTCCATTCCGGGTCCTGTATTTCTACACAGTATGTTCCCATTTGAGAGGTTCATGGGAGTCTTAAAGAAATATGTTCGTAACCATGCTAGGCCAGACGGAAGCATCTCCAAGGGCCATGAAACAGAGGAGATCATTGCGTTTTGTGTTGACTTTATTCCTGACCTTAAGCCGATTGGTGTTCCTCAATCGCGGCATGAGGGGAGACTGAGTGGAAAAGGCATGCTAGGAGCGGATTCAATAATCTGTAGGGACGGGCATTCTTGGGCGCAAGCACACTACACAGTTCTACATAATTCTCCCTTGGTAGCCCCGTATATCAATGAACACAAGAATATTCTACGCTTCAAACACCCAGAGCAGTCTGATGACTGGATTACACGTGAACACATCGGGACTTTTGGCGGTTGGTTGCAAACACATCTCATGGGTAACAACATTGTTGGAGATGAGCTGTACTTGTTGTCCAGGACACCATCTTCGACTGTATTGACTTACCAAGGGTACGACATAAATGGGAATACATTTTACACGATCGCCCAAGGTAAAAAGAGCACCAACCAAAACAGTGGTGTCCGCTTTGATGCAGCAAACACCAATAGGGCAAAGGACACATATTATGGTTACATAGAGGACATATGGGAACTTGACTATGGACGTGCTTTTAAGGTCCCTTTGTTTCAGTGCAAATCGTTCAATCTGTCAATAGGCGGGGTACAGTTAGACCCGCAGTACGGAATGACAACAGTGGATCTCAAGAATCTTGGGTACACAGACGAACCATTCGTCCTAGCCAATGATGTGGTGCAGGTTTTCTATGTGAAGGACATGTCTACCAAACCGAGAAAAAGAAAAGATAAGGAAGCGAATACATCATACGATGAGCCAAAGTGCCACATAGTTCTTTTAGGAAAAAGAAATATCGTGGGAGTGGAGGACAAGACATACATGTCTAAAGATTATGAAAAGTTTCATGAAATTCCTCCCTTCAAAGTGAAGGCTGACCCAAGCATCCTGTTAAACGATGAAGATTATCCATGGTTACGACGCAATAAGCAAGGGACACATGCGAAGAAAAAGTGAAGGACATGTCTACCAAACCGAGAAAAAGAAAAGATAACCGAATATCTTGCACCTTTGATTCTGGGTTGAAAGCCATAATTATGCTCCACAACTATTCTGATGATGGCTTTGATCTAGAATATCACTGCAGTTGCATGTCAAAAAATGAAATCCCTTTGTAATAGATGAGTTTTCATCCAAAACCCTGATACTTCGAAAGAGATTGTCCAGTTTGTACACGAAGTGCATCTACTTTCTGCCGTAACCGTCTCAACTTTTTTAGCACATGCTATGTGGGTGAAATTATGATACCATGCCAAGTTTCAACCTTTTCAAAGTTCATTTGTAGTGCTTTTCAATTTCAGGGTCATTTAGCTCTAAAAAATCATTAAATGCATGAAAAATAGCAAATGAAGTCAGAGAAAGGTTGAAAATTGATGATGTGGCTTTGAATGGTGCATATTGAATGCACAAAAAGTCTGGAGTTAAAATATGTTAAAAAATGAATTCCCTTTGTAATAGATGAGTTTTCGTCCGAAACCCTGATACTTCAAAAGAGATTGTCCAGTTTGTACATGAAGTGCATCTAGTTTTTGCCGTAACCGTCTCAACTTTTTAGCACATGCTATGTGGGTGAAATTATGATACCATGCCAAGTTTCAACATTTTTAGAGTTCATTTGTAGTGCTTTTCAATTTTAGGGTAATTTAGCTTAAAAAATCATTAAATGCATGAAAAATAGCAAATGAAGTCAGAAAAGGGTTGAAAATTGATGATGTGGCTTTGAATGGTGCATATTGAACGCACAAAAAGTCTGGAGTTAAAATAAGTTAAAAAAAATGAAATCCCTTTTTAATAGATGAGTTTTCGTCCGAAACCCTCATACTTCGAAAGAGATTGTCCAGTTTGTACACGAAGTGGTTCCAGTTTTTTCCGTAACCCTCTCAACTTTTTAGCACATGCTATGTGGGTGAAATTATGATACCATGCCAAGTTTCAACCTTTTAAGAGTTCATTTGTAGTGCTTTTCAATTTCAGGGTCATTTAGCTCAAAAAATCATTAAATGCATGAAAAATAGAAAATACTAAACTAAAACCTTGCTTTAGTCCCGGTTGGTGGCACCAACCGGGACTAAAGGCCTACTGCAGATTTTCACACCCGTATTTAGTCCCACCTCGCCAAGTGACGAGCTAGTTGACCACCTTAAATATCCGGGTCGTCCAGAAGAGATAAGCTTCTGACATCATTGCATCCTTTGTTAAGGATATGGAACAATGGTGTCGGCTTAACATAGAACAATGGTGTCGGCTTTTTTGAATCACTATGTGTCTATGCATCAAAATAAATTAGGTTAACAAAATGTATTAGGTTAAACTAATTACTTAGCAGAAAAGAAAATATAACATTATTAGGTTAACAAAAAGTATTTTATAGTATTCTTCATTTGTAGTGCTTTTCAATTTCAGGGTCATTTAGCTCAAAAAATCATTAAAATAATCAACTAAAAAGCTTTTATAAAACTCTAATAGCAAAGAGAATCAACTAAAAAGAATCAATTAAAATATTTTGTTACGATCAACTAGAACAAAACTATAATATTCTTCAATAGCCAAAAGAATCAACTAAAAAGCTTTTATAAACCTCTCGTTATGATCAAAATAATATTAACTTAAAATTATATAAAATTTATGCAACTAAAATTATCAAAGTATTTTTTGTTAAAAACTTTAATAGCAAAAAGAATTTCATATATTTTGTTGAAATTCTTTGATAATCATGTGCATTACACATAAGTGAGTATGTATAAAAATTAGAATGTGATTTGAAGAAGGTCAAAAAATTGACATAACATATGCAAAAAATGACATAAAAAATAAAAAAATGCCCGCCTACTAGGCCACCACGGCCTACATACGACTAGAAACCCAACTATACATTGGCCAGGATGCAGGCCCGCGGGGCAAGTAGGCCCAACAGGGCAGAGAGGAACGTTAGGCATGTACTGCCTGCTTTAGAGAGGAGCTCGAGAGGGATATCACAGCGGGGCTTATAAACAGGTGCGAGCGCGCTTCGCTTGGCGAGGTGGGACTAAACTTCGACCGCCCTTGCCGTGCCAGGACAGACCCTTTAGTCCCGGTTGGTGGCTCCAACCGGGACTAAAGGCCCCCCTTTAGTCCCGGTCCGAGCCACCAACCAGGACTAAAGGCCTGGGCTTCCCGCCCTTTGGGCTGGTGAAATTCACCTTTAGTCCCGGTTGGTGGCTCGAACCGGGCCTAAAGGGGGGCCTTTAGTCCCGGTTGGAGCCAGAAACCGGGACTAAAGGTTGGGGTATATAAGTAGGGACTTAGGAAATTTCTCCCATTCTTTCCCTCGACGCCGAACTAGAGCACAACGCCGCCAGGCTGCTACGTCGGAGATCGCCGTCGCCTCCGAGCCCACTCGACCTCATCGCCGGGCCCCCTCGCCATCGCCGCCCCCGTCGAGCTCCACCCGCTCCTCATCGCCGCAGCCCCCGAGCCCATCCACGTTGTCGTCACCCCCGATGCTGGCAGCCCACGCCTCCTCCCCGAGCCCCAACGCCGGCCGCCCGCGCCTCCTCCCCGAGCCCCTGACGCTGGCCGCCGCTCCCCTCGCCCACTGCAGCCGTCGCCCCCGCTCAGCCTCCACACCGTATAGCTCTCTCCTCCCTTCACATTTTTTTTCAAGTTCTATGGCTAGATGGAGATGATGTGCTAAATGGCCCTATTATTTTCAAGTTTTCATAGATGTAGTAGTAGTAGTAGATGAGTAGCTGTGAAAATGTGAAGCTAGTATTTTTTCTGAAATGAAAATGTGAAGCTAGTATTTTTTTGAAATGAATATGTGAAGTTCCCATTTTTTTGAAATGAAAATATGAAGGTAGTATTTTTGTTAAATGAAAATGTGAAGCAAGTCTTTTTTTGAAATGAAAATGTGAAGCTACTATTTTTTAAATGAAAATGCGAAGCTCCCATTCCTATAGTTGATATATACTTGATGACAAAAATGGTTTATAGTTGGGGCAATTTGTAGACATTATTTAGTATTCATCAGATGGCAAGTTAACAATTTGTTCTTATAACAAGATTTCATGTTTTGGCATGGCAAACATGTTATGGCAGTTTTATTGAATATAACGTTCCAAATTTTGTTTTTTTTCCTTCATACATCATGCAAATTTGCCATGCCAACTTAAAATGTGTTGTTGGCAAAATTAAGATGTATATAAACTTGGTCATAGAAATTAGTGTGAAATTTTTGTTCATAGAATTTTTTGTTCATGATGATCCTGCTAAAACAAATTGAAGAACAAATTTTTTGTATTAGATTCATTTTGTCTTTTTTGTATGTTTTAATGGAAGCATCTTTTAGGCAATCTTTGAACATGAAGTAGGAGAATTTTGATGTCATCTTGCTGGTAGATTTTAGTTCATGCCATGTTAGGACCTGTAGTGAGTGCTACAAGCTTGTAAGCTTGCTATCTATTCATTTCTGCCATGCCATGCTATTTTTCTACTTTGCATTTTTCCTTGAGGTTTGCAACAAATCTGTGCATCTTTGGATCATGATCAGTAAGGGTGTTTTGTTGAGGGTAATTAGTACATGCTTGCCATGCTCTTTGTTGCCATGAAAAACTGCTATAGCATATAATTTACTTGCCTCAAAGTTGCATCATGAATCTGTTTTCTGCCACTCTGCAAATATCACTGAGTCTAAAACTCTGTTAATAGTTGTCAACTTGATCATGATGATTGTCATTGATCTAGGGGTCATTTGAATTAGTTCAGTAAGCATGTTTTGCCATGTGTTACATGCACATTCATGTCATGCCATTTGTTGCCATGTAGAAATTCTGTAGCATGTTCAAATCTTGTTTTCAAATTGGTATCTAGCTACAATGCCATGCTATTTTTCTCTAAGTCTGAAACTTGCTTTCAAATTGGTATCTAGCTACAATGCCATGCTATTTTTCTCTAAGTCTGAAACTCGGTGGAATTACAGGTTGTGGTGTTGCATCTCCGTGGAGTTGGTCCCTGATCGTCCCTCTCCGCTGTTCGACAAAAGGTGTCCATTTGTTGTATGTTGAGTTTTGTTCATAGGATGATGGTTGGTTCATTTGTTGGGTTGTGTATTCATCTTGTGTATAAATCTTGTATTCATTTTGTATCCCGAAAGAGAGGCGGTCCGCAAAGTATCCCTCCCGAAAGTTCCCTGTTTTCTGCCACCCTAAAACCTATATTGGATAATTGATCTTCATATAAATGAAGCATAAAAGTTTAGCAATCACTTATAAATTTTCATGTTGTTCATTGACTTCGACATGAGGGGGGGGGGGGGTCGTTAAAACATAACCCCGATAATTTTGGTATAACTTCGACATGAGGGGGGAGGAGTCCTCGACGATCATCTGAAATTAACTGTTATAAAACTTGTCAACTTTGCATGATGTTTGTCACTAATCCATTGCTTATATGCATATGATTCCTTGTTGTGATTAGGTCTATGTTTGCCACTAATCCATCTCTCATGGTTGTATATTGCCATGTTGTAATATTTGCAGAAACTATGGAACACGACAGAGACTTAGACCAAGAAGAGTTGTTGGGGGATATAATCCGCGACGGAGGTGGTGATATCACCTTGTCGTTTCTCAACGAGACCGATGGTGAGGGAATAGAGGATGATGACTCCGGTGATCGAATGGAGGAGGGAGTAGATGACGGCTCCGCCGGTGTTGGAGCCTTAACTGTTGCAAAGTCCGGCGAGGTATATAATATTAATTAAGCCTCTGTTGACTAGATGCATTAATTGTTTTGTATGTACATATATTAACGCTTCTTTCTTCTTTTAGCCCTCTGGATCGAGCCAAACTTCTATAAGGAGACGAGGCCCGAAGAAAAGGTTGGGCCAGGATGAAAGGTTCACGATCGAAGAAGTCGCTCCAAATGGCCAACCGATTGCTCCCAAGCGGACCAAAGACAAATTTATACATCAGTGCGGAGTTGTTGTTAGCACTACAAAAAAAACTACTTCCGTGATGATACGTGTTTGTCACAGTAGGTCACGTTTTCTGTCATGCATGTACATCCATGACGATTTTATGATAGAATCAAGATAGTCATACCTGTGCCGTCGTAGAAGTGTTCCATGACAATACCAAAATTATCATCACGGAAGTGTACACTTCCATGACGATAAATGGCGTGTCATGGAAGTGCTTTCGTCAAGGGGAACCGACACGTGGCATCCACCGTAACGGGTCGCCGTTAAGCTATCGGGTTCCGGTTTGGATCCGATAACCCGTTAACAGCCCGGACCAATGGGGATTTTCCACGTGTAAAATCATCATTGGCTGGAGGAAACACGTGTCGGCTCCTCGGTGGGCCAGATGTCGTCCATCCAATGCAGGAGATGTGCCTATGATACGTCGACATGTGGCAGGGCCCAACAGAGGCCCATATTGGTTAAAAAGGCCGGCCTAGTCAAAGGCCTGTAGTATTTACTCAGGTACTAGTGGGCCAGCCCACTAACGGCCTGTTTAAACATGGCCCATTTACGGCCCAAAGCCAGATCTAGCCCGTTAATTGTTCGCCGAATATTTGGGCCCAATTACGGCCCAGTGACATTTTGGCCTGTTAGAGGCCCGATGTAGACAAGGGCCCATTTCAGCCCGGTGTGTCTTTCGGCCTGGGAATGGCCCGTGCTGCCCATGGGCCATATATGGTCCGACGCGACATCCGGCCCACTAACGGCCTGTGATCAAGGTGGCAACAATTCAGCCCAATGTGACTTTGGGCCTGTTAAAGGCATGCAGTATAATTAGGCCCGTTGATGCCTCTACTAAGCTTTCAGCCTCTTAAAGGCCCATGATATTAGTTGGCCAACTAAGGCCTGAGATATGTTTCGGCCTGGTAAAGGCCCATCATATAACTGGGCCAATAATAGCCCGGTCTACATTTCACCCTGCTGAAGGCCCGTCGACGACTAGTGAAAATTGAGGCCCAACATGCACTTCGGCCTGCTAAAGGCCCATGCTATCTTCTGGGTCGTAACAGGCCAGCAGAATATTCAGCCTGTTAATGGCCTGAAGCTACATGGGCCCAACTAAGCGCTGGGTCCACTAAAGGTCCAACTAAACTTTGGGCCGAATATAGGCCCGTGTAAGTTGTAGGCCTGGTGCAAAGTGTGAAGGCCCCAATGGCCTTTCAGGCCCAAGAAAGTTGCAGGCCAGCCCAATTGTGGCCCGCTAAAATGCAGGCCCGTTAGAGGTGAATGTTTCGGCCCGGACGACTACATCAGATTTTCACTGTTTTTTTTCATATAGCGAATGATGGCATATACGGTAACTAGTAGGAATTAAGAACAAACCTACTCTATACAATAAAGAAATTACGACATAGTAATTGAGAATAAACCTACAGTATACAATAAAGGATTTATGATATATTACATCCACTGGGCATCGAAGTTCGCCACCAGTGATCATAAAGCGCAACGAAGAAGCAGATTACAAAAACTGGGCGCCATTGTAGCATAACAAAATAATACTGAACTAGGACCACTTCCAAGACAGTTCAAGAAAGGTTAGCCTTGCGCGGGAACTGCTACGCAAGCTGCTGAGCAAGGCTGTGTGACCGGCCTAGCATGTCGATCATAGCTTCCAGGTGTAGCTGTTTAGCAATGAGGTTCTCATTGGTGTTCTGCGCGATCTTTCTTAGAGATAGGAATTCCAGTCGAAGTTGAGTTACATAATGCCTTTCTGCTAGAACTGGGGACTGAAGAAGTTGAACTGATTCAGACAGCGAATTCTGTGAGTTTGTCTGACTGCTAGTCTCAAGTAACTTGAACACTACATCAAGACGTGACTTTGGGGTTGTCTCGCTATCTTCAAGATGTTTTGCCTTCTTTGCTACAATATATGTTGGGTTTGTCTCACAGCCTTCAGCAGACTTGTGCATGCCATCAGGCATATCACCCTGAAACAAGCAGAGAGATGACAGGTTTTGCACATGTATAAATAAAGATGGTAACAGTGCTGTCAATTCCATCCAATTTCAAATTAGAAAATAAAGAGTCAGTTCAAAATATCAATAGCATAATTTGGCATTGTTCATAATGCGGGGAGCTTCACCACACTACTGGATTACCATGTCAACAAAACAAACATAGATGAAGGGCAAAGACAATCATTGTATCTATTTTGGTTAATGTGCATGGCATGTTGTTCATATCATCAGCCACATCAGTAAGATAAAACAGGAGATGACAAGGTGCAAGCGTGGGCTGCTTCAGCACACACTGGATTATAGATCCACAAAAATAAGCATACACATGGGGAGTATTGAGTAATGTGCATGGTATGAATAAGGAATTTGGTTTTATAACTAAAACTTGGAACTTACAGTTGTTGTGAACATGCATTTTGATAGAAACAACAAACTAAACAGCAGTTGACGATAGGGAGTATGAGCAACTTAAACAACAGTTGAGGATAAAGGCTTTAGAAGGACTGACTTACATTAACAGTTAACATCGGCTTTATAATGCCTTTCTCCATGTCAAGGGAAGGATAACTCAAGAATTTCAGCACATAATCTTCTACATAAGCATTGCCTGTACTCTACATTTTGTAGAGAGTAATTATAGATAAGATAATACTGGAAGGGATAGAGGATAATGAAGATAAAATGCAGATTGATGCTACATAATCAACTACCAATCCCTGGAAGTACAAGCGTTACAGGACAAAATGTACTGACAAGAGCAATGGGCTACACTTCTGCACTGTCATTGTCTGTGTATTCAACTTTTTGGTAAGATTAAATATAGATCTGATATTTTTTAGTAAATGGTGGGCGAGGGAGATAAAATGCAGAATGCTACACAATGAACCAATCCCTCTTCCCATAATATAAGAGTGTTTTGTACACTGGTGTACTGTACAAAATGATCTTATATTATGGGATGGAGGGAGTAGCTGTTAATGTAAGTACAGTGATAGACGATGTTCAGTCCTTACAAGAGGACTGCAAAGCTAAACCTCTTCAAAAGCATTGGGTTGATTCTAAATTTATGTAAGAGTCGATACGGATCTTATAATGTCCACCAAATGGAGGATAACAAGGCTAACATGTGTAGTGATGCTACATAATCATACAACTATGGAAGTAAGTATGGTCATACGGGGCAAGAGGTACTCACAAGAGCAATGCAGTGTGCAGTATAGTTGCGAGATTCTGTGGTCCCTTGAGAATGAATGTTCTTCTGCAAACAGTTTTCGTACAAGTGAGACGTTAAGGCACATGCAGAAATGTAGTTCAAATTGTGATGTGATATCATAGACAGTACCTTACACTGCAGACGAGACCAATGTGTAACAAGATTATTCCAGTCAATGTCTGATAAATGTAGCACCGGAGACTTTACAGAAATTTTGTTTAGAGGCTTGCCATCGAAGTGCGCTTGCCTCAGGTAGGAATGATACTTCATCAACGAGTGCTTGAAATGCGCAACCAACCCTTGCTCGTCTTGACTATCCAGTTTGGTCCTCGCCTATTTAAAAGAATGAAATCTTGTGTCTTCTGTCAGCAGAAACATATGCAGTAATTACCATGAATAACATTAGTACATTACTTATGTGTAAGTTGCGGAGGAAGATTGCAAATTGTTCTTTGTCTGTGGTATAATCTTTCCATGAAGGAAAGATGCGCACAAAGTTCCTGACAACAATATAAGCTTCATCTTCTAAACTGGGAAGAAGTGGAATACGGGTCGTATTTGCTGCAATTGGGGCTCTCTCTCGTTTGAAAAGGGATTTGGCAACTGGATTTGGTGTACTCTTTGCTGGAATGGGGGTTTTGCGTCATAGAGCTGGTGCTATGTCAACTGGCATCATCATACTGTTTGCTGCAGTTGGGGTCTGCTGAGTTGGGGCATCAAAGATGGCTTGTGTAGTAGGGCTAGAGTCTGGGTCTGGTGATATTGCAACTACACCTAATGGGCTATTTGATTTATCAGGTGTCACTACCTTTTCCAAATACTTTGTTCGTGCTCCTCCGCGATCTGCAATCGTCCTCTTCCTTTTGAACGTCTGATACACAAGAACAACATTTGAATGGATAAATATGGTATGATGACAGATGGAATATGTACTGAAAATGGATAGGCAGAGCGTATTCACATACACGATGTGTAAACTAAGCTAATGGCAGTGCAACAAAGTAGAACCAATGCAAAGCATTAGTTGCAAGATATGTGCGACCAATATAACCTTGGAAAGTTAGAGCAAGCACCTTGATGGGTGAATAAGATAGGGCATCTACCTCTGACTCCTCCACTAGGGAGCTACATTGACTTAGGTCTCCCTCTAGCTTAGAATCATTGTTAGGATCATACTCTGAGCATGAATCTGTAGGTGGAGAGCGTTTGCATTGCATGCATCCAGACTTGATTTCAGTCCCTTAATGCCAAGTTTGACAGCCATGGCATTGTTCTGCTTTATTCTTTTCATGCGTGCAAGCTCATAATCATTATGATGCTGTTTAGTATCTGAGATTCATGAAAACATAAAAAGTAGTCAGATTATCTATGGAATGCATTGCGGATTCAACTCGAAGAGTGTCTCCCTACAAACCCCTGCGTATACAAAGTTCACCCCCCAACCGTGCTGACCAGACCACACATAGAAATACAAACCTCTTATGTCTCTATAACAGGCTGACACACATTTCAAACCTGAAGTAGGAACATTAGAATCATATCAAATTCGCATTTGAACAAATAAACTAAGGAATTATGAGTGGCATAATGTTTAGCTTCAAGGGTGGAGTGCTGGTAGTGCGACACAAAGCAAGTAGGCAGATTGTATTCCATGTAAAAGATCGTAGTCTATGTAAAAGGTGGATATGGCACTTTCTTTCTATACAATGCAGTGTTCGTTGCCCACACATGATGGAAGAGATCACACAGAGAGATACTATTCACTCATGTCTGCGGTTCCAGTATTTTGAAACAGGGTGGTCCACCCAAAAAGAATATTGACAACAAATATGACAAGGCAAGCATAGAGGTAGTGAATCAATCATTACTTGTGAGCTTACTAGGACAAGGATGCAGAATTATAACTGCAGTAAGAGACCGTCCAAAATCTGAATCAAGAAGTTGGTCTAGCACTTATTGTTTGCAACTAATCGACGTGAATAATTGGATATCATATCGAATGAGTAAGAAAGACAAGTAAAATTGTCAACAAACCTGGCCTGCAGTAGTAATCTGGGTCAATGTCACTATGACCAACAATCCAACATGACTAGTACTAACAATCCAACGTGTCTGTTCCTAGGGCTAGAATTTAGAAACCCTGTGAACTTTACAGGTACTAAAGATTACTGAAATACTATCTGAACCATTAAGTGTAGGTAGCACTCAGTACACAACAAACCCAAATGACAGTCCTGCCTAATGAGTAATGAATCAATTAGAAAATGGGTGATGAGGAGTGGCTGCTGAGTGTTGAGGACGTATCTCAGGAAAAATCGGGTTGGCTTAGTGGCTGCTGCACGCCTGAGCCCTGAACGGAGTGGGAAGGTAGGCACGGCGGTGCGCCCGGGCAGCGGTGACTCTGTTGGGAGAGCGGCTCCTAACCTCCTGTTAGTCCGGCGTCTCCTCCTAGAGTCATGCTGTCCGGGGACGGCAAGTCGCTGACGAGGCAGGCGGCTGGGGGCGAGTAGAGATCGGAAGCGCAGCAGAATAGAGGGGAATCGGGGTCTGGGCCAACCCAAAATCCCAGGGTGGGCCGCGGCCTGATGACCCACAAGTATAGGGGATCTATCGTAGTCCTTTCGATAAGTAAGAATGTCGAACCCAACGAGGAGCAGAAGGAAATGACATGCGGTTTTCAGCAAGGTATTCTCTGCAAGCACTGAAATTATCGGTAACAGATAGTTTCGTGATAAGATAATTCGTAACGAGTAACAAGTAACGAGTGTAACTAAGGTGCAGCAAGGTGGCCCAATCCTTTTTGTAGCAAAGGACAAGCCTGGACGAACTCTTATATAAAGCAAAGCCCTCCCGAAGACACATGGGAATTACTGTCAAGTTAGTTTTCATCATGCTCATATGATTCACGTTCGTTACTTTGATAATTTGATATGTGGGTGGACCGTTGCTTGGGTGATGTCCTTACTTGGACAAACCTCCCACTTATGATTAACCACTCTCACAAGCATCCGCAACTACGAAAGAAGAATTAAGATAAATCTAACCATAGCATGAAACATATGGATCCAAATCAACCCCTTACGAAGCAACGCATAAACTAGGGTTTAAGCTTCTGTCACTCTAGCAACCCATCATCTACTTATTACTTCCCAATGCCTTCCCCTAGGCCCAAACAATGGTGAAGTGTCATGTAGTCGATGTTCACATAACACCACTAGAGGAAAGACAACATACATCTCATCAAAATATCGAACGAATACCAAATTCACATGATTACTTATAACAATACTTCTCCCATGTCATCAGGAACAAACGTAACTACTCACAAAGCATATTCATGTTCATAATCAGAGGAGTATTAATTATCATTAAGGATCTGAACATATGATCTTCCACCAAATAAACCAACTAGCATCAACTACAAGGAGTAATCAACACTACTAGCAACCCAAAGGTACCAATATGAGGTTTTGAGACAAAGATCGGATACAAGAGATGAACTAGGGTTTGGAGAGAAGATGGTGTTGGCGAAGATGTTGATGGAGATTGACCCCCTCTCGATGAGAGGATCGTTGGTGATGACGATGACTTCGATTTCCCCCTCCGGGAGGGAAGTTTCCCTGGTAGAACAGCTTCGCCGGAGCCCTAGATTGGTTCTTGTAACACCCCAAAAATAATTTCTGAATTTTTGAAATCTTTCCTTTAAAAAAATAAATGCTTTGAAAATCATTTTTGATCATATTACTTTTCTACCATTTGAAAACACTTTCAAATTTTAATTGGGCTTCAGATTTTTCTTTAATGATTCTGTTTGAAAGGTTTAAAATTATTTGGATAATTAATTTGGGGGTTTTCAAACAATTTCATTTTGAAAAGTTTTTGGGAATGATTTAAATTTTTTCAAAGGAAATGGCTCTTTTCACTTCCCTCTAACCCTTCTAAAATCCATCCAACAAATTTTCTTCCACTCCAAAATTCATCCCACAAGTCACTCACATCTTGTAGGGCAGTATCCAACTTCTTTCCACCCCACAAAAAATATTTTCTCATTTTAAACAAATTCCAAAATTTGAATTTGCAATATCCATGGTTTCCTTGAGTTACAAAGGAGTTATAATTTCTACAACTTTTCTATCCCCACAAAAATTATCCTAGAAACTAGATGGTACCCACAATCCATTTCACCAAAAACCTTGGGGTCCAAAGTTCAAAATTTTCAAAATTCATACAGTTGAAATTTGGACCAGAAACCATTTTCTTGCTCAAAACCAAACCTAAACTTCTCCAAAAATTCTGAAACTTGGTCAGGCCCTCTCATTTGCATCAACACATCACCACAAAAATTGCCACAAATTCTAAAAATCCCTAGAACTCTCTGCTATAGATCATATGA
Organism: Thinopyrum elongatum; assembly: GCA_011799875.1. Taxonomy (NCBI): domain Eukaryota; kingdom Viridiplantae; phylum Streptophyta; class Magnoliopsida; order Poales; family Poaceae; genus Thinopyrum; species Thinopyrum elongatum. The sequence continues at coordinate 17,142,083 of CM022298.1, read as the reverse complement.
ATGGTTGTGCACCGTTCATAGCTGAATAAGATTCAGTTAACTGAATCTTCAGAGGTAGTGGCAGAGACGATCGGTGCCGTGCACCCCTCCCCTTCCTTCTCCTTCACGGCGATGCCAAAGATCATCAATGCATCGCCCCTCCTTGGCCCACTCCGCAGTCTCTCCTCGCCGGTGAGCTCGCGGCTGGCCGATGCAACCCCCTGCACCGTGCTCATCCGCGGCGGACCGAGCGGAGTCGCCTCGGCCACCGACCTCCATTACTGTGCCGCAGCTTCCCTGCCTGCCTCCTGGCCATGCGTAGCGCCTCTCCGCGTCCTCGCACGCCATCTGCATCGTCCAACCCCTCCCTGGCCCGCTGGCAGTCGCCGGAACCAGGAAAGCGCCGCCGCACCGTACGGGAGCTCCGCTCCGGGATAAGCTCGAAGAGCTCGAACCTGTCCACGCCATTTGCTTCCGCGATGTTCTTCTCGGGGAAAAAACATCTGAGCTTCTCGAAAAGGAAAAAAAAAGTGAAAATCGCAACCGTGCTTCCGGGCTCTATTTTATTCGGTTGCTAGGTTTTACGGTTTCTTTTTTATAGGTTTTTGTCGTCTTTGTGTCCAATTTTTTTTCTGTTTTTTTGTGAATTTTTCGTCAAAACCTATTAACATGGGATCTAATTTCGATGTAAGGCGAGAAATCCAATGATGAAAATGGCTAGGGATTTGGACACACAGTTCAAGAGATAAACCATTTTGAATAAGCGGAACTATAAAAAAAAAGGAAAACACCCTAGGAAGATGGGTGTGACCTTTGCAAGCCGTACCGTTAACTAGTGATTTCGGAGTATCGAGCGCACGCATGCCGCTGAATAGGGGCTCACATCGAGTAAGCCGTCCAACATGAAGAATTCTAATCCACGCGTGGTGCATAGAATAGTTATGTCGCGCACCCAGCAGTTGCAGGCTGAACGATGTGTGCCGGTTCTTTTGTGCTCCCTTTATTTTTTCTTTTTTCTTTTTCTGCTATTTTTGTTCTCTCTTTTTTTCCTCTTGGTTATTTCTTGTTTCTCCTTTACCCTTTTTTTATTCTTTACTTGTATACCGTGTTTCCTTTTTCAATGTTACTTTTTAATACGCCAACTTTAAAAAAATATGATGAACATTTTTAAAATACACTAAACATGTTTTCATTACTTATTCATTTTTAGATTTTTTTTGTTTCCTTTTAAATGTTTTTATACACAAAAACTTGAAAATTTTCTTAGGCAATGAACAATTTTAATTAAACTATGAAAATTTAAAAATATGTGATGACTATTTCTTGGTTATACAATTGCCTTACCTCAAGTAGGCAATTCACATATTTTCAAATATGTGAACGATTATTTTCAAATTTTGACAACAATTTGTTAATACATGATTGACATTTTTTTCATATGGGTGACAAACATTTTTCATATACACATAAATGGGTGAGCGCCTAGGCACGGAATAGGATATCTCATCCAAGAGAGGAGGAGCGTCAAAACGGTTCACGACCGGGGGGCGGTCTCAGTCCGGAAAGAAGGGTGTGTTGATGTGGGAGAAGACTAGCGAGCTTAATGTAGCAACAACACATGGTGGTTCATTTCCGTGTATAGAAAATCCAAGGCTTTTTCTTAAAGGACATAAGTAGAAAATCTACACCTCACATATATATATGCATGTCTTTAGTGCTAAAATTGGAGCTCGGTTCCTAAAAAGAAATTTGGAGCTCGGTCGTCGTGTGGGTGGGCGTTTTGGCCGGTCTTGTAGAAATGCATGCAAGAAATTTGGCATGTATGGAGCGCTTGATAGTTGATCCTTGCTGTGTGTTCGTTGATTATCCAGAGATCAACTATCCAAGGGTTACCCCTTGAGGGGTTTCCCCAAGGGTCAGTTTTTTTTTTGCGAATCTGCAAGGGTCACTTTCTTGGAATGCGAGTGCGCCCAGTTGTCGCCACATGTCGCGTACTGGGTGCTTCCTCTTAATTTTATTCTTTTATGTGTATGCATTTTTTGGATTTTAATTTTTTTTTGGCTTTTTGGTTTTTGCATGTTTCTTTTTGTCTTTTTCTCGAAGCATATATGTGCTTCATGGGAAAAACAATCTATGCTTTCAAGGGAAGCACAAATTGCTTCTCGTGAAAGAACACATTTCTTGTAGTACATCTGTGCTTCTCGAAAAGGAAAAAAAATGTGTGCTTCCATGAGAGGCACAGATTTGCTTCCGCGAGACGCACAACTGTGCTTGTCGGAAAGGATTTTTTTTTGCTTCTACGCGAAGTACAGTTTTGCTTTTAGTGGAAGTAGAGATTTGCTTCCCGCGATGGGCTTCTCGGAGAAAAAACATTTGAGCTTCTCGAAAAGGAAAAAAGTAAAAAATCGCAACCGTGCTTCCGGGCTCTATTTTATTTGGTTGCCGGGTTTGTCGGTTTTCGTTTTTATAGGATTTTTTGTTTCTCGTGGAAGCAGAGATTTGTTTTAAGATTTTTCTCTCTAGGTTTTTCTGAATTTTTCCATCAAAACCTATTAACATAGGATCTAGTTATGAAGATCTTGGTGCGAGAAATCCTATGATGAAAACAGTTAGGGATTTGGATGGACAGTTCAAGAGATATTTTTTTTTGAATAAATGGAACTACGAAAAAGAAAAGAAAAAACCCATGTTGCGACAAGTGGCACACATGCAGTGCACCACTTGTCAGCGCCTAGGAAGATAGGTGTATCCTGCGCACAGGTCGCTGAATAGGGGCTCACATCGAGTAAGCCATCCAACATGAAGAATTCTATTCCACGCATGGTGCATAGAATAGTTATGTCGCGCACCCGGCAGTTGCGGGCTGAACCATGTGCGCCGGTTCTTTTGTGCTCCCTTAAATTTTTTTCTTTTTTTTTCTGTTTTCTTTCCTTTTCCTCTTGGTTATTTCTTGTTTTTCTCCTTTACCCTTTTGTTTTTATCCTTTATTTTTATACCATGTTTTCTTTTCCCATGTTATTTTTTAACACGTGATGAACGTTAAAAAAATATGGTGAACAATTTGAAAATACACCAAACATGTTTTCATTTCCGCTTTTCATTTCTTATTCATTTATAGATGTTCGTTTCCTTTTAAATGTTTTTATACACGCAAAATTGAACAATCAATTGCTTAGGCAATGAACAATTTTAATTAAACTATGAAAACTAAAAATACCTCAAGTAGGCAATTCACATATTTTCAAATAGGGAGAAGTAGTCCCTCAACTCAAAAAACCAGCAAAACCTAGTTCCTCAATTGTCAAAACCGAATACTTTTGGTCCCTCCGCTCAATCCAGGTGGTTTTGAGCTGACGTGGACCAGATATTTACCTTTGACCTCGCCAGGTCAGCATCATGTCAAACACACGGACACGGGTTTGAATCTATCCTGTCCCTGTGCCACACCAGGACGAGGCCAGCGAGCCACCACACCCGCCTTAGCCAGGACGCGGCCAGCGAGCCACAGCACCTGTCCTCCCAGGACTACCTCCTCGATTTACAAAGTCATCGTAGGCGCCTCGTCGTCGACGGGAACGTCTCCTCCCACTGAAAGCGCATCACCGGAAATCCTGAAATAAATCCAAGAATAATGCGAGCATCAGGACTTAAACTCTGGTGGGCTGGGGATACCACTGTCTCTCTAACCACAGATTGATTCGCTTCTTCTCCCGCCTGTTGAAGCATATATTCAGGTCCCACTGCCAACATGTGATTATCTTCACCCCATTGCTCTTTGTAACAACCTAGCCTTTCCGTCTTCAGCGCTATTATCGCATCGGCTGCATGTAGGAGTACATGGTTAGTGGAGGCTAGCTCGGGAGTTAGTGGCTGCACCTGCGTGTGCATACCCCTGTATAGATGTATATTTCCATGACTCTCTGTATAAATATACAAGCATTCAATCCATCTCGTGTTCTCACTTTCTACCACGAACGCGTCGGAGCCTGAGGCCAAGCGCACGAAGGAGGCGAGTTCAGAGACAGAGGCAAGTTCCCAGCTCGGTGACAAATTGACAAGGGAATCGCATTGAAACAAGCAGGAATCTTAAAAGGGAATGTAGAGCCTCTCTTTGGAGGGCTAGCAAGGTGGGCAAATGCGAGGATTTAGGCGCTAGAGTAGTTTCCGGTCTTACCGGTGGAGTTGGTCCACATCGATGGTCCTGCTAGCTACGACATGTGGTCGAGCCCGTGTCGCGCACTGGCAAGCGCTCCGCTCCAAGCCGTTGTGTGCCTCAGCGCCGCTCGACGTGCGCACAGCCAGGCACACCTTGATGTACTGTAGCTCCCCGGTCACCGCACAAGCTCCTCCGCACTAGCACCAGCGACACGAGAATGCTGCCCATGCAGGCGATGCTCGTGCCGTTTTGGAGCTCCCCTGCCGGAACCTGCAGCACTTGGCCGAGCACCAACACCAGCGTCCTTCCGTCCTTTTAAAGCCGTTGAAAACACCATGTCCACCTCTGTGCCTGCTGCACGACGCCTCGCCGCCGTGGCGGGCTACCCTGCAAGGCAGCACATGCGCCGCTGGCTGCGCACACAACCCCGCGTCCATCACCGTGGCGGAGGCCAACGTGTCGTGCGTGTCGACGCCTTCTTCAAAGTAGCGGCGGCGTGCAAGCAGGAGATGCAGCAGCGGCGACCGGTTCTATATGAGGGAGGGGGGGAGGTCAGCAGTCAATACCGGGTCGACGTCAGCTCAAAACCACCTGGAGTGAGCCGAGGGACGAAAAGTATCCGATTTTGATAATTGAGGGACTAGATTTTCCTGGTTTTTGAATTGAGGGACTATTTCTATACTTTCGGAAGAATTGAGGGACGAACACCTTTTCCTTTCAAATACGTGACGATTATTTTCAAATTTTGACAACAGTTCTTTAATACAGGATTGACATTATTTCATATGGGTGACAAACATTTTTCATGTACACATAAATGGGGGAGCGCCAAGGCACGGAATAGGATGTCTCGTCCCAAGAGAGGAGGAGCGTCACATCGGTTCACGACCGGGGGGCGGTCTCAGTCGGGAAAGAAGGGTGTGTTGATGTGGGAGAAGACTAGTGAGCTTAATATAACAACGACACTCAAAAAAAAAAAAAACAACGACACTGGTGCTTAATTTCCGTCTGTAGAAAATCATCCAAGTCTTTTTCTTAAAAGACATAAGTAGAAAATCCACACCTCACATATATATGCATGTCTTTAGTGCTAAAATTGGAGCTCGGTCCCTAAAAAGAAATTTGGAGCTCGGTCGTCGTGTGGGTGGGCGTTTTGGCCGGTCTTATAGAAATGCATGCAAAAAATTTGGCATGTACGGAGCTCTAATGGTTCATGGCCTCACAATCACATCACCAGATCATGGCCATTGCATGCCTTCACTAGTAGAAAACAGGGCTTTTGCATCAGTCCCGGTTTGAGCGGTTAGGGCGTCGGCCGGGCCTCGGCAGGCACCAATCCCGGTTCGGCTGGGACCTTTAGTCCCGGTTCCAGCCACCTCGCTCCTGGCGCAGCCCCTTTAGTCCCGGTTGGTGGTTAGAACCGGGACTAGAGGTCCCGGTTACTAGTCCCGGTTCTAGCCACCAACCGGGACTAAAGAGATGCCTATATATATGCTCGCCCCTGCCCGCTCACTCCTCTGTTTTTTGGCTGGCCGGCGTGTGGGAGGTGTGTGCTGCTCGGTTCTCACCTCCTATGCACATGAGGTGTTCGATGAAATGTCCGAGCCACACTTAAGCTTTCTCCTCTCCAAGCTCGACCTCCAAACTACATTTTCCCCAAGATTTATCTAGGTTTGGCGGTGCACCAACTACACAAGTGTTCTAAAAGGTTAGCAACTTCATCCTTTCATCTCTCACTGCTAGTTTAGCTCATTTCAAATGCTCTAGAAGTAGAGTGGTTTGTGGGTTTTAGTGGAGGAGTGTATGTGAGAGTTCATTTGATTTAGATGCACAATTTGAGCTCAAATTAACTTCTTAGAGTTTGCACATGTGTAGGGTGCCGTCCCGTCCCTGTCCCCATCCTCACTGCCGTCGATCGCCCGCACCGATCTCGTCGCCGGCACCACCGTGGTGAGCCTCTTGTTCTTATATTCTTTTTAAAAGAAAAAATTCTTACTTGTATGATTTAGATAGCTACTTGTATAATTTTCTTACTTTTATTATTGTTTGTTATTATATAGTGCCATGGTTGTATCCGCCCCCGTCGGCTCTCGTCCGGTCTATGATTCGGATGTGGTATATTATCTTTTATAACTATTTGTTTCATTTAGTGTTTATGACAATTATGCCGACCAACGTGACATAGATGTTTTTATCTAGGAGGTATGTGAACAGAAAATTCTAACCGACCCTCTTGTCGAGAGGTTAAATTTAGTTGAAAAAGAAAACAATTATTTGAAAGAAAAATTGAAAAGAATTGAAGAGGAGAAGATGAAATTGGAGTTGCATGTTGCCGATGTCGTCAATGATCACAAGATCCAGATGGATACAATGCGCTTGAACATTAGAAAGATTAGAGAATATGCAATTGATAATGAGGCTTGGTATCATTATGCTGTTGGATCAGTTATTACCTTATTTGCGATTTTGATCGCATTTGTTGTTGCATTTAAATGTTTTACATAGTTGTATGTTAGTTTCAATGTATGTTTTAATTAGATGCTCTAGAGAGCTGTATGTTGTTCTATGAGAACTATGTATGAACTTTATGCATTTATTTTTTCAGTAATAACATTTGATCACTACTGCAGTTTGGTTTTAATGTGATGATGAACTTTTATTAACTTGGTCACTTATCTATTCGTGATGTTCTGTAATGGTTTTTGATACACTTAATTATATAATGCATGCAGATGAACCGGCAATGGATGTATGGTGACCGACGCACCTCCGACTACATTACGGGCCTACATATTTTTCTCGATGTGGCTGAGGCAAAAAAGCAGAATGGTTTTATGTATTGTCCATGTACTGTCTGTGGGAATACGAGGATTACTCTAACTCGAAAACCCTTCACTTCCACCTGCTTGAGAAGGGTTTCATGCCACACTATAATGTTTGGACTAAGCACGGAGAAAGAGAGGTTATGATGGAAGACAACGAAGAAGAAGAGGATGATGACAACTATCCTATGTTCCGAATACGGTGATACTGCTGAAGAAGAGGGGGAAGCTGAAGATCAAGAGGCACCAAACGATGTGCCCGATGATGATCTTTGCCGGGTCATTGTTGATGCACAGAGAGAATACGAAAGTTAAAGGGAGAAGTTGAAGTTTGATCGCATGTTAGTGGATCACAAAAAAGGGTTGTACCCAAATTGCGAAGATGACAACACAAAGCTCGATATCGCACTGGAATTGCTGCAATGGAAGACAGAGAATGGTGTATTTGACAAGGGATTTGGGAAGCTACTGAAAATAATGAAGAAGAAGCTTCCAAAGGATAACGAATTGCCTGACAGTACGTAGGAAGCAAAGAAGGTTCTGTGCCCTCTAGGATTAGAGGTGCAGAAGATACATGCATGCCCTAATGACTGCATCCTCTACCGCAGTGAGGAGTACGAGAATTTGAATGCATGCTCGGTATGCGGTGCATTGCGGTATAAGATCAGACGAGATGACCCTGGTGATGTTGAGGGCGAGCATTCCAGGAAGAGGGTTCCTGCCAAGGTGATGTGGTATGCTCCTATAATACCACGGTTGAAACGTCCGTTCAGAAACAAAGAGCATGCCAAGTTGTTGCGATGGCACAAAGAAGACCGTAAGAAAGACGGGAAGTTGAGAGTACCCGCTGACGGGTCGTAGTGGAGAAAAATCGAGAGGAAGTGGCGGGACTTTGCAGATGACGCAAGGAACGTATGGTTTGGTTTAAGTGCAAATGTCATTAATCCTTTTGGGGAGCAGATCAGCAATCATAGCACCTGGCCCGTGACTCTATGTATCTATAACCTTCCTCCTTGGTTGTGCATGAAGCGAAAGTTCATTATGATGCAGTGCTCATCCAAGGCCCTAAGCAACCCGGCAACGACATTGATGTGTACCTAAGGCCATTAGTTGAAGAGCTTTTACAGCTGTGGGATAAAAAGGTGTATGTGTGTGGGATGAGCAGAAACAGCAGGAATTTGACCTACGAGCATTGCTGTTTGTAACCATCAATGATTGGCCTGCTCTTAGTAACCTTTCAGGATAGACAAACAAGGGATACAACAAATGTACGCACTGTTTAGATGAGACTGAAAGTATATATTTGGACAAATGCAAGAAGAATGTGTACCTGTGACATCGTCGATTTCTTTCGACCAAGCATGCCTTAAGAAAAAAAAAGGCAAGTATTTCAAAGGTGAGGCAGATCACCAGACGAAGCCTGTCCTCCGTACTGGTGATGATATACTTGATATGGTCAAGGATTTACAAGTAATATTTAGAAAGGGTCCTGACGGACAATCTGTTCCGAATGACGCTGACGGACACACACCCATGTGGAAGAAGAAATCTATATTTTGGGACCTACCCTATTGGAAAGACCTAGAGGTCCGCTCTACAATCGACGTGATGCACGTGACGAAAAATCTTTGCGTGAACCTGCTAGGCTTCTTGGGCGTGTATGGGAAGACAAAAGATACACCGGAGGCATGGGAGGACCAGCAACGTATGAACGAAAAGACGGCATGCATCCAAAGCAATATCAAGGTCCTGCCAGCTACGCTCTTACCAAAGCAGAGAAGGAAATCTTTTTTGAATGCTTGCTCAGTATCAAGGTCCCGTCTGGCTTCTCGTCGAATATAAAGAGAACAATAAATATGGCAGAGAGAAAATTCCAGAACCTAAAGTCTCATGACTGCCACATGATTATGACGCAACTGCTTCCGGTTGCATTGAGGGGGCTTCTACCAGAAAATGTTCGATTAGCCATTGTGAAGCTATGTGCATTCCTCAATGCAATTTCTCAGAAGGTAATCAACCCAGAAATCCTACCAAGGTTACAGAATGATTTGGTCCAATGTCTTGTCAGTTTCGAGTTGGTGTTCCCACCATCCTTCTTCAATATTATGACGCACGTCCTAGTTCACCTAGTCGACGAGATTTCCATTCTGGGTCCTGTATTTCTACACAGTATGTTCCCATTTGAGAGGTTCATGGGAGTCTTAAAGAAATATGTTCGTAACCATGCTAGGCCAGACGGAAGCATCTCCAAGGGCCATGAAACAGAGGAGATCATTGCGTTTTGTGTTGACTTTATTCCTGACCTTAAGCCGATTGGTGTTCCTCAATCGCGGCATGAGGGGAGACTGAGTGGAAAAGGCATGCTAGGAGCGGATTCAATAATCTGTAGGGACGGGCATTCTTGGGCGCAAGCACACTACACAGTTCTACATAATTCTCCCTTGGTAGCCCCGTATATCAATGAACACAAGAATATTCTACGCTTCAAACACCCAGAGCAGTCTGATGACTGGATTACACGTGAACACATCGGGACTTTTGGCGGTTGGTTGCAAACACATCTCATGGGTAACAACATTGTTGGAGATGAGCTGTACTTGTTGTCCAGGACACCATCTTCGACTGTATTGACTTACCAAGGGTACGACATAAATGGGAATACATTTTACACGATCGCCCAAGATAAAAAGAGCACCAACCAAAACAGTGGTGTCCGCTTTGATGCAGCAAACACCAATAGGGCAAAGGACACATATTATGGTTACATAGAGGACATATGGGAACTTGACTATGGACGTGCTTTTAAGGTCCCTTTGTTTCAGTGCAAATGGTTCAATCTGTCAATAGGCGGGGTACAGTTAGACCCGCAGTACGGAATGACAACAGTGGATCTCAAGAATCTTGGGTACACAGACGAACCATTCGTCCTAGCCAATGATGTGGTGCAGGTTTTCTATGTGAAGGACATGTCTACCAAACCGAGAAAAAGAAAAGATAAGGAAGCGAATACATCATACGATGAGCCAAAGTGCCACATAGTTCTTTTAGGAAAAAGAAATATCGTGGGAGTGGAGGACAAGACAGACATGTCTGAAGATTATGAAAAGTTTCATGAAATTCCTCCCTTCAAAGTGAAGGCTGACCCAAGCATCCTGTTAAATGATGAAGATTATCCATGGTTACGGCGCAATAAGCAAGGGACACATGCAAAGAAAAAGTGAAGGACATGTCTACCAAACCGAGAAAAAGAAAAGATAACCGAATATCTTGCACCTTTGATTCTGGGTTGAAAGCCATAATTATGCTCCACAACTATTCTGATGATGGCTTTGATCTAGAATATCACTGCAGTTGCATGTCAAAAAATGAAATCCCTTTGTAATAGATGAGTTTTCGTCCAAAACCCTGATACTTCGAAAGAGATTGTCCAGTTTGTACACGAAGTGCATCTACTTTCTGCCGTAACCGTCTCAACTTTTTAGCACATGCTATGTGGGTGAAATTATGATACCATGCCAAGTTTCAACCTTTTAAAAGTTCATTTGTAGTGCTTTTCAATTTCAGGGTCATTTAGCTCTAAAAAATCATTAAATGCATGAAAAATAGCAAATGAAGTCAGAGAAAGGTTGAAAATTGATGATGTGGCTTTGAATGGTGCATATTGAATGCACAAAAAGTCTGGAGTTAAAATATGTTAAAAAATGAAATCCCTTTGTAATAGATCAGTTTTCGTCCGAAACCCTGATACTTCAAAAGAGATTGTCCAGTTTGTACATGAAGTGCATCTAGTTTTTGCCGTAACCGTCTCAACTTTTTAGCACATGCTATGTGGGTGAAATTATGATACCATGCCAAGTTTCAACATTTTTAGAGTTCATTTGTAGTGCTTTTCAATTTTAGGGTAATTTAGCTAAAAAAATCATTAAATGCATGAAAAATAGCAAATGAAGTCAGAAAAGGGTTGAAAATTGATGATGTGGCTTTGAATGGTGCATATTGAACGCACAAAAAGTCTAGAGTTAAAATAAGTTAAAAAAATGAAATCCCTTTGTAATAGATGAGTTTTCGTCTGAAACCCTGATACTTCGAAAGAGATTGTCCAGTTTGTACATGAAGTGCTTCCAGTTTTTTCCGTAACCCTCTCAACTTTTTAGCACATGCTATGTGGGTGAAATTATGATACCATGCCAAGTTTCAACCTTTTAAGAGTTCATTTGTAGTGCTTTTCAATTTCAGGGTCATTTAGCTCAAAAAATCATTAAATGCATGAAAAATAGAAAATACTAAACTAAAACCTTGCTTTAGTCCCGGTTGGTGGCACCAACCGGGACTAAAGGCCTACTGCAGATTTTCACACCCGTATTTAGTCCCACCTCGCCAAGTGACGAGCTAGTTGACCACCTTAAATATCCGGGTCGTCCAGAAGAGATAAGCTTCTGACATCATTGCATCCTTTGTTAAGGATATGGAACAATGGTGTCGGCTTAACATAGAACAATGGTGTCGGCTTTTTTGAATCACTATGTGTCTATGCATCAAAATAAATTAGGTTAACAAAATGTATTCGGTTAACTAATTACTTAGCAGAAAAGAAAATTAACATTATTAGGTTAACAAAAAGTATTTTATAGTATTCTTCATTTGTAGTGCTTTTCAATTTCAGGGTCATTTAGCTCAAAAATCATTAAAATAATCAACTAAAAAGCTTTTATAAAACTCTAATAGCAAAGAGAATCAACTAAAAAGAATCAATTAAAATATTTTGTTCGATCAACTAGAACAAAACTATAATATTCTTCAATAGCCAAAAGAATCAACTAAAAAGCTTTTATAAACCTCTTGTTATAGATCACATAATATTAACTTAAAATTATATAAAATTTATGCAACTAAAATTATCAAAGTATTTTTTGTTAAAAACTTTAATAGCAAAAAGAATTTCATATATTTTGTTGAAATTCTTTGATAATCATGTGCATTACACATAAGTGAGTATGTATAAAAATTAGAATGTGATTTGAAGAAGGTCAAAAAATTGACATAACATATGCAAAAAATGACATAAAAAATAAAAAAATGCCCGCCTACTAGGCCACCACGGCCTACATACGACTAGAAACCCAACTATACATTGGCCAAGATGCAGGCCCGCGGGGCAAGTAGGCCCAACAGGGCAGAGAGGAACGTTAGGCATGTACTGCCTGCTTTAGAGAGGAGCTCGAGAGGGATATCACAGCGGGGCTTATAAACAGGTGCGAGCGCGCTTCGCTTGGCGAGGTGGGACTAAACTTCGACCGCCCTTGCCGTGCTAGGACAGACCCTTTAGTCCCGGTTGGTGGCTCCAACCGGGACTAAAGGCCCCCCTTTAGTCCCGGTCCGAGCCACCAACCAGGACTAAAGGCCTGGGCTTCCCGCCCTTTGGGCTGGTGAAATTCACCTTTAGTCCCGGTTGGTGGCTCGGACCGGGCCTAAAGGGGGGCCTTTAGTCCCGGTTGGAGCCAGAAACCAGGACTAAAGGTTGGGGTATATAAGTAGGGACTTAGGAAATTTCTCCCATTCTTTCCCTCGACGCCGAACTAGAACACAACGCCGCCAGGCTGCTACGTCGGAGATCGCCGTCGCCTCCGAGCCCACTCGGCCTCATCGCCGGGCCCCCTCGCCATCGCCGCCCCCGTCGAGCTCCGCCCGCTCCTCATCGCCGCCGTCCCCGAGCCCGTCCACGTTGTCGCCACCCCCGATGCTGGCAGCCCACGCCTCCTCCCCGAGCTCCAACGCCGGCCGCCCGCGCCTCCTCCCCGAGCCCCCGACGCTGGCCGCCGCTCCCCTCGCCCACTACAGCCGTCGCCCCCGCTCATCCTCCACACCGTATAGCTCTCTCCTCCCTTCACATTTTTTTTGAAGTTCTATGGCTAGATGGAGATGATGTGCTAAATGGCCCTATTATTTTCAAGTTTTCATAGATGTAGTAGTAGTAGTAGATGAGTAGCTGTGAAAATGTGAAGCTAGTATTTTTTTTGAAATGAAAATGTGAAGCTAGTATTTTTTTGAAATGAATATGTGAAGCTCCCATTTTTTTGAAATGAAAATATGAAGGTATTATTTTTGTTAAATGAAAATGTGAAGCAAATCTTTTTTTGAAATGAAAATGTGAAGCTACTATTTTTTAAATGAAAATGCGAAGCTCCCATTCCTATAGTTGATATATACTTGATGACAAAAATGGTTTATAGTTGGGGCAATTTGTAGACATTATTTAGTATTCATCAGATGGCAAGTTAACAATTTGTTCTTATAACAAGATTTCATGTTTTGGCATGGCAAACATGTTATGGCAGTTTTATTGAATATAACGTTGCAAATTTTGTTTTTTTTCCTTCATACATCATACAAATTTGCCATGCCAACTTAAAATGTGTTGTTGGCAAAATTAAGATGTATATAAACTTGGTCATAGAAATTAGTGTGAAATTTTTGTTCATAGAATTTTTTGTTCATGATGATCCTGCTAAAACAAATTGAAGAACAAATTTTTTATATTAGAGTTCATTTTGTCTTTTTTGTATGTTTTAATGGAAGCATCTTTTAGGCAATCTTTGAACATGAAGTAGGAGAATTTTGATGTCATCTTGCTGGTAGATTTTAGTTCATGCCATGTTAGGACCTGTAGTGAGTGCTACAAGCTTGTAAGCTTGCTATCTATTCATTTCTGCCATGCCATGCTATTTTTCTACTTTGCATTTTTCCTTGAGGTTTGCAACAAATCTGTGCATCTTTGGATCATGATCAGTAAGGGTGTTTTGTTGAGGGTAATTAGTACATGCTTGCCATGCTCTTTGTTGCCATGAAAAACTGCTATAGCATATAATTTACTTGCCTCAAAGTTGCATCATGAATCTGTTTTCTGCCACTCTGCAAATATCACTGAGTCTAAAACTCTGCTAATAGTTGTCAACTTGATCATGATGATTGTCATTGATCTAGGGGTCATTTGAATTAGTTCAGTAAGCATGTTTTGCCATGTGTTACATGCACATTCATGTCATGCCATTTGTTGCCATGTAGAAATTCTGTAGCATGTTCAAATCTTGTTTTCAAATTGGTATCTAGCTACAATGCCATGCTATTTTTCTCTAAGTCTGAAACTTGCTTTCAAATTGGTATCTAGCTACAATGCCATGCTATTTTTCTCTAAGTCTGAAACTCGGTGGAATTACAGGTTGTGGTGTTGCATCTCCGTGGAGTTGGTCCCTGATCGTCCCTCTCCGCTGTTCGACAAAAGGTGTCCATTTGTTGTATGTTGAGTTTTGTTCATAGGATGATGGTTGGTTCATTTGTTGGGTTGTGTATTCATCTTGTGTATAAATCTTGTATTCATTTTGTATCCCGAAAGAGAGGCGGTCCGCAAAGTATCCTCTCCCGAAAGTATCCTCTGTTTTCTGCCACCCTAAACCCTATATTGGATAATTGATCTTCATATAAATGAAGCATAAAAGTTTAGCAATCACATAGAAATTTTCATGTTGTTCATTGACTTCGACATGAGGGGGGGTCGTTAAAACATAACCTCGATAATTTTGGTATAACTTCGACATGAGGGGGGAGGAGTCCTCGACGATCGTCTGAAATTGACTGTTATAAAACTTGTCAACTTTGCATGATGTTTGTCACTAATCCATTGCTCATATGCATATGATTCCTTGTTGTGATTAGGTCTATGTTTGCCACTAATCCATCTCTCATGGTTGTATATTGCCATGTTGTAATATTTGCAGAAACTATGGAACACGACAGAGACTTAGACCAAGAAGAGTTGTTGGGGGATATAATCCGCGACGGAGGTGATGATATCACCTTGTCGTTTCTCAACGAGACTGATGGTGAGGGAATAGAGGATGACGACTCCGGTGATCGAATGGAGGAGGGAGGGGATAACGGCTCCGCCGGTGTTGGAGCCTTAACTGTTGCAAAGTCCGGTGAGGTATATAATATTAATTAAGCCTCTGTTGACTAGATGCATTAATTGTTTTGTATGTACATATATTAACGCTTCTTTCTTCTTTTAGCCCTCTGGATCGAGCCAAACTTCTATAAGGAGACGAGGCCCGAAGAAAAGGTTGGGCCAGGATGAAAGGTTCATGATCGAAGAAGTCGCTCCAGATGGCCAACCGATTGCTCCCAAGCGGACCAAAGACAAATTTATACATCAGTGCGGAGTTGTTGTTAGCACTACAAAAAAACCTACTTCCGTGATGATACGTGTTTGTCACAGTAGGTCACGTTTTCTGTCATGCATGTACATCCATGACGATTTTATGATAGAATCAAGATAGTCATACCTGTGCCGTCGTAGAAGTGTTCCATGACAATACCAAAATTATCATCACGGAAGTGTCCACTTCCATGACGATAAATGGCGTGTCATGGAAGTGCTTTCGTCAAGGGGAACCGACATGTGGCATCCACCGTAATGGGTCGCCGTTAAGCTATCGGGTTCCGGTTTGTATCCGATAACCCGTTAACAGCCCGGACCAATGGGGATTTTCCACGTGTAAAATCATCATTGGCTGGAGGAAACACGTGTCGGCTCCTCGGTGGGCCAGATGTCGTCCATCCAATGCAGGAGATGTGCCTATGATACGTCGACATGTGGCAGGGCCCAACAGAGGCCCATATAGGTTAAAAAGGCCGGCCAAGTCAAAGGCCTGTAGTATTTACTCAGGTACTAGTGGGCCAGCCCACTAACGGCCTGTTTAAACATGGCCCATTTACGACCCAAAGCCAGATCTAGCCCGTTAATTGTTCGCCGAATATTTGGGCCCAATTACGGCCCAGTGACATTTTGGCCTGTTAGAGGCCCGATGTAGACAAGGGCCCATTTCAGCCCGGTGTGTCTTTCAGCCTGGGAATGGCCCGTGCTTCCCATGGGCCATATATGGTCCGACGCGACATCCGGCCCACTAACGGCCTGTGATCAAGGTGGCAACAATTCAGCCCAATGTGACTTTGGGCCTGTTAAAGGCATGCAGTATAATTCGGCCCGTTGATGCCTCTACTAAGCTTTCAGCCTCTTAAAGGCCCATGATATTAGTGGGCCAACTAAGGCCCGAGATATGTTTCGGCCTGGTAATGGCCCGTCAAATAACTGGGCCAATAATAGCCCGGTCTACATTTCAGCCTGCTGAAGGCCCGTCGACGACTAGTGAAAATTGAGGCCCAACATGCACTTCGGCCTGCTAAAGGCCCATGCTATCTTCTGGGTCATAATAGGCCAGCAGAATATTCAGCCTGTTAATGGCCCGAAGCTACATGGGCCCAACTAAGCGCTGGGTCCACTAAAGGTCCAACTAAACTTTGGGCCGAATATAGGCCCGTGTAAGTTGTAGGCCTGGTGCAAAGTGTGAAGGCCCCAATGGCCTTTCAGGCCCAAGAAAGTTGCAGGCCAGCCCAATTGTGGCCCGCTAAAATGCAGGCCCGTTAGAGGCGAATGTTTCGGCCCGGACGACTACATCAGATTTTCACTGTTTTTTTTCATATAGCGAATGATGGCATATACGGTAACTAGTAGGAATTAAGAACAAACCTACTCTATACAATAAAGAAATTACGACATAGTAATTGAGAATAAACCAACAGTATACAATAAAGGATTTATGATATATTACATCCACTGGGCATCGAAGTTCGCCACCAGTGATCATAAAGCGCAACGAAGAAGCAGATTACAAAAACTGGGCGCCATTGTAGCATAACAAAATAATACTGAACTAGGACCACTTCCAAGACAGTTCAAGAAAGGTTAGCCTTGCGCGGGAACTGCTGCGCAAGCTGCTGAGCAAGGCTGTGTGACCGGCCTAGCATGTCGATCATAGCTTCCAGGTGTAGCTGTTTAGCAATGAGGTTCTCATTGGTGTTCTGCGCGATCTTTCTTAGAGATAGGAATTCCAGTCGAAGTTGAGTTACAGAATGCCTTTCTGCTAGAACTTGGGCTTGAAGAAGCTGAACTGATTCAGACAGCGAATTCTGTGAGTTTGTCTGACTGCTAGTCTCAAGTAACTTGAACACTACATCAAGACGTGACTTTGGGGTTGTCTCGCTATCTTCAAGATGTTTTGCCTTCTTTGCTACAATATATGTTGGGTTTGTCTCACAGCCTTCATTAGACTTGTGCATGCCATCAGGCATATCACCCTGAAACAAGCAGAGAGATGACAGGTTTTGCACGTGTATAAATAAAGATGGTAACAGTGCAGTCAATTCCATCCAATTTCAAATTAGAAAATAAAGAGTCAGTTCAAAATATCAATAGCATAATTTGGCATTGTTCATAATGCGGGGAGCTTCACCACACTACTGGATTACCATGTCAACAAAACAAGCATAGATGAAGGGCAAAGACAATCATTGTATCTATTTTGGTTAATGTGCATGCCATGTTGTTCATATCATCAGCCACATCAGTAAGATAAAACAGGAGATGACAAGGTGCAAGCGTGGGCTGCTTCAGCACACACTGGATTATAGATCCACAAAAATAAGCATACACATGGGGAGTATTGAGTAATGTGCATGGTATGAATAAGGAATTTGGTTTTATAACTAAAACTTGGAACTTACAGTTGTTGCGAACATGCATTTTGATAGAAACAACAAACTAAACAGCAGTTGACGATAGGGAGTATGAGCAACTTAAACAACAGTTGAGGATAAAGGCTTTAGAAGGACTGACTTACATTAACAGTTAACATCGGCTTTATAATGCCTTTCTCCATGTCAAGGGAAGGATAACTCAAGAATTTCAGCACAGAATCTTCTTCATAAGCATTGCCTGTACTCTACATTTTGTAGAGAGTAATTATAGATATGATAATACTGGAAGGGATAGAGGATAATGAAGATAAAATGCAGATTGATGCTACATAATCAACTACCAATCCCTGGAAGTACAAGCGTTAGAGGACAAAATGTACTGACAAGAGCAATGGGCTACACTTCTGCACTGGCATTGTCTGTGTATTCAACTTTTTGGTAAGATTAAATATAGATTTGATATTTTTTAGTAAATGGTGGGCGAGGGAGATAAAATGCAGAATGCTACACAATGAACCAATCCCTCTTCCAATAATATAAGAGTGTTTTGTACACTTGTGTACTGTACAAAATGATCTTATATTATGGGATGGAGGGAGTAGCTGTTAATGTAAGTACAGTGATAGACGATGTTCAGTCCTTACAAGAGGACTGCAAAGCTAAACCTCTTCAAAAGCATTGGGTTGATTCTAAATTTATGTAAGAGTCGATACGGATCTTATAATGTCCACCAAATGGAGGATAACAAGGCTAACATGTGCAGTGATGCTACATAATCAACCAGCTATGGAAGTAAGTATGGTCATACGGGGCAAGAGGTACTCACAAGAGCAATGCAGTGTGCAGTATAGTTGCAAGATTCTGTGGTCCCTTGAGAATGAATGTTCTTCTGCAAACAGTTTTCGTACAAGTGAGACATTAAGGCACATGCAGAAATGTAGTTCAAATTGTGATGTGATATCATAGACAGTACCTTACACTGCAGACGAGACCAATGTGTAACAAGATTATTCCAGTCAATGTCTGATAAATGTAGCACCGGAGACTTTACAGAAATTTTGTTTAGAGGCTTGCCATCGAAGTGCGCTTGCCTCAGGTAGGAATGATACTTCATCAACGAGTGCTTGAAATGCGCAACCAACCCTTGCTCCTCTTGACTATCCAGTTTGGTCCTCGCCTATTTAAAAGAATGAAATCTTGTGTCTTCTGTCAGCAGAAACATGTGCAGTAATTACCATGAATAACATTAGTACATTACTTATGCGTAAGTTGCGGAGGAAGATTGCAAATTGTTCATTGTCTGTGGTATAATCTTTCCATGAAGGAAAGATGTGCACAAAGTTCCTGACAACAATATAAGCTTCATCTTCTAAACTGGGAAGAAGTGGAATACGGGTCCTATTTGCTGCAATTGGGGCTCTCTCTCGTTTGAAAAGGGATTTGGCAACTGGATTTGGTGTACTCTTTGCTGGAATGGGGGTTTTGCGTCGTAGAGCTGGTGCTATGTCAACTGGCATCATCATACTGTTTGCTGCAGTTGGGGTCTGCTGAGTTGGGGCATCAAAGATGGCTAGTGTAGTAGGGCTAGAGTCTGGGTCTGGTGATATTGCAACTACACCTAATGGGCTATTTGATTTATCAGGTGTCACTACCTTTTCCAAATACTTTGTTCGTGCTCCTCCGCGATCAGCAATCGTCCTCTTCCTTTTGAACGTCTGATACACAAGAACAACATTTGATTGGATAAATATGGTATGATGACAGATGGAATATGTACTGAAAATGGATAGGCAGGGCGTATTCACATACACGATGTGTAAACTAAGCTAATGGCAGTGCAACAAAGTAGAACCAATGCAAAGCATTAGTTGCAAGATATGTGCGACCGATATAACCTTGGAAAGTTAGAGCAAGCACCTTGATGGGTGAATAAGATAGGGCATCTGCCTCTGACTCCTCCACTAGGGAGCTACATTAACTTAGGTCTCCCTCTAGCTTAGAATCATTGTTAGGATCATACTCTGAGCATGAATCTGTAGGTGGAGAGCGTTTGCATTGCATGCATCCAGACTTGATTTCAGTCCCTTAATGCCAAGTTTGACAGCCATGGCATTGTTCTGCTTTATTCTTTTCATGCGCGCAAGCTCATAATCATTATGATGCTGTTTAGTATCTGAGATTCATGAAAACATAAAAATTAGTCAGATTATCTATGGAATGCATTGCGGATTCAACTCGAAGAGTGTCTCCCTACAAACCCCTGCGTATACAAAGTTCACCCCCCAACCGTGCTGACCAGACCACACATAGAAATACAAACCTCTTATGTCTCTATAACAGGTTGACACACATTTCAAACCTGAAGTAGGAACATTAGAATCATATCAAATTCGCATTTGAACAAATAAACTAAGGAATTATGAGTGGCATAATGTTTAGCTTCAAGGGTGGAGTGCTGGTAGTGCGACACAAAGCAAGTAGGCAGATTGTATTCCATGTAAAAGATCGTAGTCTATGTAAAAGGTGGATATGGCACTTTCTTTCTATACAATGCAGTGTTCGTTGCCCACACATGATGGAAGAGATCACACATAGAGATACTATTCACTCATGTCTGCGGTTCCAGTATTTTGAAACAGGGTGGTCCACCCAAAAAGAATATTGACAACAAATATGACAAGGCAAGCATAGAGGTAGTGAATCAATCATTACTTGTGAGCTTACTAGGACAAGTATGCAGAATTATAACTGCAGTAAGAGACCGTCCAAAATCTGAATCAAGAAGTTGGTCTAGCACTTATTGTTTGCAACTAATCGACGTGAATAATTGGATATCATATCGAATGAGTAAGAAAGACAAGTAAAATTGTCAACAAACCTAGCCTGCAGTAGTAATCTGGGTCAATGTCACTATGACCAACAATCCAACATGACTAGTACTAACAATCCAACGTGTCTGTTCCTAGGGCTAGAATTTTGAAACCCTGTGAACTTTACAGGTACTAAAGATTACTGAAATACTATCTGAACCATTAAGTGTAGGTAGCACTCAGTACACAACAAACCCTAATGACAGTCCAGCCTAATGAGTAATGAATCAATTAGAAAATGGGTGATGAGGAGTGGCTGCTGAGTGTTGAGGACGTACCTCAGGAAAAATCGGGTTGGCTTAGTGGCTGCTGCACGCCTGAGCCCTAAACAGACTGGGAAGGTAGGCACGGCGGTGCGCCCGGGCAGCGGTGACGCTGTTGGGAGAGCGGCTCCTAACCTGCTGTTAGTCCGGCGTCTCCTCCTAGAGTCATGCTGTCCGGGGACGGCAAGTCGCTGACGAGGCAGGCGGCTGGGGCGAGTAGAGATCGGAAGCGCAGCAGAATAGAGGGGAATCGGGGTCTGGGCCAACCCAAAATCCCAGGGTGGGCCGCGGCCTGATGACCCACAAGTATAGGGGATCTATCGTAGTCCTTTCGATAAGTAAGAATGTCGAACCCAATGAGGAGCAGAAGGAAATGACATGCGGTTTTCAGCAAGGTATTCTCTGCAAGCACTGAAATTATCGGTAACAGATAGTTTCGTGATAAGATAATTCGTAACGAGTAACAAGTAACGAGTGTAACTAAGGTGCAGCAAGGTGGCCCAATCCTTTTTGTAGCAAAGGACAAGCCTGGACGGACTCTTATATAAAGCAAAGCGCTCCCGAAGACACATGGGAATTACTGTCAAGTTAGTTTTCATCATGCTCATATGATTCACGTTCGTTACTTTGATAATTTGATATGTGGGTGGACCGGTGCTTGGGTGATGTCCTTACATGGACAAACCTCCCACTTATGATTAACCACTCTCACAAGCATCCGCAACTACGAAAGAAGAATTAAGATAAATCTAACCATAGCATGAAACATATGGATCCAAATCAGCCCCTTACGAAGCAACGCATAAACTAGGGTTTAAGCTTCTGTCACTCTAGCAACCCATCATCTACTTATTACTTCCCAATGCCTTCCCCTAGGCCCAAACAATGGTGAAGTGTCATGTAGTCGATGTTCACATAACACCACTAGAGGAAAGACAACATACATCTCATCAAAATATCGAACGAATACCAAATTCACATGATTACTTATAACAATACTTCTCCCATGTCATCAGGAACAAACGTAACTACTCACAAAGCATATTCATGTTCATAATCAGAGGAGTATTAATGATCATTAAGGATCTGAACATATGATCTTCCACCAAATAAACCAACTAGCATCAACTACAAGGAGTAATCAACACTACTAGCAACCCAAAGGTACCAATCTGAGGTTTTGAGACAAAGATCGGATACAAGAGATGAACTAGGGTTTGGAGAGGAGATGGTGTTGGCGAAGATGTTGATGGAGATTGACCCCCTCTCGATGAGAGGATCGTTGGTGATGACGATGACTTCGATTTCCCCCTCCGGGAGGGAAGTTTCCCCGGTAGAACAGCTTCGCCGGAGCCCTAGATTGGTTCTTGTAACACCCCAAAAATAATTTCTGAATTTTTGAAATCTTTCCTTTAAAAAAATAAATGCTTTGAAAATCATTTTTGATCATATTACTTTTCTACCGTTTGAAAACACTTTCAAATTTTAATTGGGCTTCAGATTTTTCTTTAATGATTCTGTTTGAAAGGTTTAAAATTATTTGGATAATTAATTTGGGGGTTTTCAAACAATTTCATTTTGAAATTTTTTTGGGAATGATTTAAATTTTTTCAAAGGAAATGGCCCTTTTCACTTCCCTCTAACCCTTCTAAAATCCATCCAACAAATTTTCTTCCACTCCAAAATTCATCCCACAAGTCACTCACATCTTGTAGGGCAGTATCCAACTTCTTTCCACCCCACAAAAAATATTTTCTCATTTTAAACAAATTCCAAAATTTGAATTTGCAATATCCATGGTTTCCTTGAGTTACAAAGGAGTTATAATTTCTACAACTTTTCTATCCCCACAAAAATTATCCTAGCAACTAGATGGTACCCACAATCCATTTCACCAAAAACCTTGGGGTCCAAAGTTCAAAATTTTCAAAATTCATACAGTTGAAATTTGGACCAGAAACCATTTTCTTGCTCAAAACCAAACCTAAACTTCTCCAAAAATTCTGAAACTTGGTCAGGCCCTCTCATTTGCATCAACACATCACCACAAAAATTGCCACAAATTCTAAAAATCCCTAGAACTCTCTGCTATAGATCATATGAATGGTTGTGCACCGTTCATAGCTGAATAAGATTCAGTTAACGGAATCTTCAGAGGTAGTGGCAGAGACGATCGGTGCCGTGCACCCCTCCCCTTCCTTCTCCTTCACGGTGATGCCAAAGATCATCAATGCATCGCCCCTCCTTGGCCCACTCCGCAGTCTCTCCTCGCCGGTGAGCTCGCGGCTGGCCGATGCAACCCCCTGCACCGTGCTCATCCGCGGCGGACCGAGCGGAGTCGCCTCGGCCACCGACCTCCATTACTATGCCGCAGCTTCCCTGCCTGCCTCCTGGCCACGCGTAGCGCCTCTCCGCGTCCTCGCACGCCATCTGCATCGTCCAACCCCTCCCTGGCCCGCTGGCAGTCGCCGGAACCAGGAAAGCGCCGCCGCACCGTACGGGAGCTCCGCTCCTGGATAAGCTCGAAGAGCTCGAGCCTGTCCACGCCATTTGCTTCCGCGATGTTCTTCTCGGGGAAAAAACATCTGAGCTTCTCGAAAAGGAAAAAAAAGTGAAAATCGCAACCATGCTTCCGGGCTCTATTTTATTCGGTTGCTAGGTTTTACGGTTTCTTTTTTATAGGTTTTTGTCGTCTTTGTGTCCAATTTTTTTTTTTTTTTTTGTGAATTTTTCGTCAAAACCTATTAACATGGGATCTAATTTCGATGTAAGGCGAGAAATCCAATGATGAAAATGGCTAGGGATTTGGACACACAGTTCAAGAGATAAACCATTTTGAATAAGCGGAACTATAAAAAAAAGGAAAACACCCTAGGAAGATGGGTGTGACCTTTGCAAGCCGTACCGTTAACTAGTGATTTCGGAGTATCCAGCGCACGCAGGCCGCTGAATAGGGGCTCACATCGAGTAAGCCGTCCAACATGAAGAATTCTAATCCACGCGTGGTGCATAGAATAGTTATGTCGCGCACCCAGCAGTTGCAGGCTGAACGATGTGTGCCGGTTCTTTTGTGCTCCCTTTATTTTTTCTTTTTTCTTTTTCTGCTATTTTTGTTCTCTCTCTTTTTCCTCTTGGTTATTTCTTGTTTCTCCTTTACCCTTTTTTTATTCTTTACTTGTATACCGTGTTTCCTTTTTCAATGTTACTTTTTAATACGCCAACTTTAAAAAAATATGATGAACATTTTTAAAATACACTAAACATGTTTTCATTACTTATTCATTTTTAGATTTTTTTTGTTTCCTTTTAAATGTTTTTATACACAAAAACTTGAAAATTTTCTTAGGCAATGAACAATTTTAATTAAACTATGAAAATTTAAAAATATGTGAGGACTATTTCTTGGTTATACAATTGCCTTACCTCAAGTAGGCAATTCACATATTTTCAAATATGTGAACGATTATTTTCAAATTTTGACAACAATTTGTTAATACATGATTGACATTTTTTTCATATGGGTGACAAACATTTTTCATATACACATAAATGGGTGAGCGCCTAGGCACGGAATAGGATATCTCATCCAAGAGAGGAGGAGTGTCAAAACGGTTCACGACCGGGGGGCGGTCTCAGTCCGGAAAGAAGGGTGTGTTGATGTGGGAGAAGACTAGCGAGCTTAATGTAGCAACAACACATGGTGGTTCATTTCCGTGTATAGAAAATCCAAGGCTTTTTCTTAAAGGACATAAGTAGAAAATCTACACCTCACATATATATATATGCATGTTTTTAGTGCTAAAATTGGAGCTCGGTTCCTAAAAAGAAATTTGGAGCTCGGTCGTCGTGTGGGTGGGCGTTTTGGCCGGTCTTGTAGAAATGCATGCAAGAAATTTGGCATGTATGGAGCTCTTGATAGTTGATCCTTGCTGTGTGTTCGCTGATTATCCAGAGAACAACTATCCAAGGGTTACCCCTTGAGGGGTTTCCCCAAGGGTCAGTTTTTTTTTTTTGCGAATCTGCAAGGGTCACTTTCTTGGAATGCGAGTGCGCCCAGTTGTCGCCACATGTCGCGTGCTGGGTGCTTCCTCTTAATTTTATTCTTTTATTTGTATGCATTTTTTGGATTTTAAATTTTTTTTTGGCTTTTTGGTTTTTGCATGTTTCTTTTTGTCTTTTTCTCGAAGCATATATGTGCTTCATGGGAAAAACAATCTATGCTTTCAAGGGAAGCACAAATTGCTTCTCGTGAAAGCACACATTTCTTGTAGTACATCTGTGCTTCTCGAAAAGGAAAAAAAATGTGTGCTTCTATGAGAGGCACAGATTTGCTTCCGCGAGACGCACAACTGTGCTTGTCGGAAAGGATTTTTTTTTGCTTCTACGCGAAGTACAGTTTTGCTTTTAGTGGAAGTAGAGATTTGCTTCCCGCGATGTGCTTCTCGGAGAAAAAACATTTGAGCTTCTCGAAAAGGAAAAAAGTAAAAAATCGCAACCGGCTTCCGGGCTCTATTTTATTTGGTTGCCGGGTTTGTCGGTTTTCGTTTTTATAGGATTTTTTGTTTCTCGTGGAAGCAGAGATTTGTTTTAAAAAAAATTTCTCTAGGTTTTTCTGAATTTTTCCATCAAAACCTATTAACATAGGATCTAGTTATGAAGATCTTGGTGCGAGAAATCCTATGATGAAAACAGTTAGGGATTTGGATGGACAGTTCAAGAGATATATTTTTTTGAATAAATGGAACTACAAAAAAGAAAAGAAAAAACCCATGTTGCGACAAGTGGCACACATGCAGTGCACCACTTGTCAGCGCCTAGGAAGATAGGTGTATCCTGCGCACAGGTCGCTGAATAGGGGCTCACATCGAGTAAGCCATCCAACATGAAGAATTCTATTCCACGCATGGTGCATAGAATAGTTATGTCGCGCACCCGGCAGTTGCGGGCTGAACCATGTGCGCCGGTTCTTTTGTGCTCCCTTAAATTTTTTGCTTTTTTTTTCTGTTTTCTCTCTTTTTCCTCTTGGTTATTTCTTGTTTTTCTCCTTTACCCTTTTGTTTTTATCCTTTATTTTTATACCATGTTTTCTTTTCCCATGTTATTTTTTAACACGTGATGAACGTTAAAAAAATATGGTGAACAATTTGAAAATACACCAAACATGTTTTCATTTCCGCTTTTCATTTCTTATTCATTTATAGATGTTCGTTTCCTTTTAAATGTTTTTATACACGCAAAATTGAACAATTGCTTAGGCAATGAACAATTTTAATTAAACTATGAAAACTAAAAATACCTCAAGTAGGCAATTCGCATATTTTCAAATAGGGAGAAGTAGTCCCTCAACTCAAAAAACCAGCAAAACCTAGTTCCTCAATTGTCAAAACCGAATACTTTTGGTCCCTCCGCTCAATCCAGGTGGTTTTGAGCTGACGTGCACTAGATATTTACCTTTGACCTCGCCAGGTCAGCATCATGTCAAACACACGGACACGGGTTTGAATCTATCCTGTCCCCGTGCCACACCAGGACGAGGCCAGCGAGCCACCACACCCGCCTTAGCCAGGACGCGGCCAGCGAGCCACAGCACCGGTCCTCCCAGGACTACCTCCTCGATTTACAAAGTCATCGTAGGCGCCTCGTCGTCGACGGGAACGTCTCCTCCCACTGAAAGCGCATCACCGGAAATCCTGAAATAAATCCAAGAATAATGCGAGCATCAGGACTTAAACTCTGGTGGGCTGGGGATACCACTGTCTCTCTAACCACAGATTGATTCGCTTCTTCTCCCGCCTGTTGAAGCATATATTCAGGTCCCACTGCCAACACGTGATTATCTTCACCCCATTGCTCTTTGTAACAACCTAGCCTTTCCGTCTTCAGCGCTATTATCACATCGGCTGCATGTAGGAGTACATGGTTAGTGGAGGCTAGCTCGGGAGTTAGTGGCTGCACCTGCGTGTGCATACCCCTGTATAGATGTATATTTCCATGACTCTCTGTATAAATATACAAGCATTCAATCCATCTCGTGTTCTCACTTTCTACCACGAATGCGTCGGAGCCTGAGGCCAAGTGCACGAAGGAGGTGAGTTCAGAGACAGAGGCAAGTTCCCAGCTCGGTGACAAATTGACAAGGGAATCGCATTGAAACAAGCCTGAATCTTAAAAGGGAATGTAGAGCCTCTCTTTGGAGGGCTAGCAAGGTGGGCAAATGCGAGGAACTAGGCGCTAGAGTAGTTTCCGGTCTTACCGGTGGAGTTGGTCCACATGTAACTTGTAACATGTACTCGCCAACGTCGAGGGGTTCCTTCCCCATCCTCTTTTTTAATACATATATATAGTACGCACGAGTGTGCGTATTCGAGAAAAAAAATGGCATTCCCTCGAACAGTTTGCATGGGCGTTCTCTCCCGTTGTGCCTGCTGTACCACGCCACAACCAAGCATTGCCGTCAACCGATGAGCCATGAGCCGCCACCATCGGTGGTCCTGCTAGCTACGACATGTGGTCGAGCCCGTGTCGCGCACTGGCAAGCGCTCCGCTCCAAGCCGTTGTGTGCCTCAGCGCCGCTCGACGTGCGCACAGCCAGGCACACCTTGATGTACTGTAGCTCCCCGGTCACCGCACAAGCTCCTCCGCACTAGCACCAGCGACACGAGAATGCTGCCCATGCAGGCGATGCTCGTGCCGTTTTGGAGCTCCCCTGCCGGAACCTGCAGCACTTGGCCGAGCACCAACACCAGCGTCCTTCCGTCCTTTTAAAGCCGTTGAAAACACCATGTCCACCTATGTGCCTGCTGCACGATGCCTCGCCGCCGTGGCGGGCTACCCTGCAAGGCACCACATGCGCCGCTGGCTGCGCACACAACCCCGCGTCCATCACCGTGGCGGAGGCCAACGTGTCGTGCGTGTCGACGCCTTCTTCAAAGTAGCGGCGGCGTGCAAGCAGGAGATGCAGCAGCGGCGACCGGTTCTATATGAGGGAGGAGGGGTGGTCAGCAGTCAATACCGGGTCGACGTCAGCTCAAAACCACCTGGAGTGAGCCGAGGGACGAAAAGTATCCGATTTTGATAATTGAGGGACTAGATTTTCCTGGTTTTTGAATTGAGGGACTATTTCTATACTTTCGGAAGAATTGAGGGACGAACACCTTTTAATTTCAAATACGTGACGATTATTTTCAAATTTTGACAACAGTTCTTTAATACAGGATTGACATTATTTCATATGGGTGACAAACATTTTTCATATACACATAAATGGGGGAGCGCCAAGGCACGGAATAGGATGTCTCGTCCCAAGAGAGGAGGAGCGTCACATCGGTTCACGACCGGGGGGCGGTCTCAGTCGGGAAAGAAGGGTGTGTTGATGTGGGAGAAGACTAGTGAGCTCAATATAACAACGACACTAAAAAAAAACAACGACACTGGTGCTTAATTTCCGTCTGTAGAAAATCATCCAAGTCTTTTTCTTAAAAGACATAAGTAGAAAATCCACACCTCACATATATATGCATGTCTTTAGTGCTAAAATTGGAGCTCGGTCCCTAAAAAGAAATTTGGAGCTCGGTCGTCGTGTGGGTGGGCGTTTTGGCCGGTCTTATAGAAATGCATGCAAAAAAATTGGCGCGTACGGAGCTCTAATGGTTCATGGCCTCACAATCACATCACCAGATCATGGCCATTGCATGCCTTCACTAGTAGAAAACAGGGCTTTTGCATCAGTCCCGGTTTGAGCGGTTAGGGCGTCGGCCGGGCCTCGGCAGGCACCAATCCCGGTTCGGCTGGGACCTTTAGTCCCGGTTCCAGCCACCTCGCTCCTGGCGCAGCCCCTTTAGTCCCGGTTGGTGGTTAGAACCGGGACTAGAGGTCCCGGTTACTAGTCCCGGTTCTAGCCACCAACCGGGACTAAAGAGATGCCTATATATATGCTCGCCCCTGCCCGCTCACTCCTCTGTTTTTTGGCTGGCCGGCATGTGGGAGGTGTGTGCTGCTCTGTTCTCACCTCCTATGCACATGAGGTGTTGAAATGTCTGAGCCACACTTAAGCTTTCTCCTCTCAAAGCTCGACCTCCAAACTACATTTTCCCCAAGATTTGTCTAGGTTTGGCGGTGCACCAACTACACAAGTGTTCTAAAAGGTTAGCAACTTCATCCTTTCATCTCTCACTGCTAGTTTAGCTCATTTCAAATGCGCTAGAAGTAGAGTGGTTTGTGGGTTTTAGTGGAGGAGTGTATGTGGGAGTTCATTTGATTTAGATGCATAATTTGAGATCAAATTAACTTCTTAGAGTTTGCACATGTGTAGGGTGCCGTCCCGTCCGCGTCCTCATCCTCACTGCCGTCGATCGCCCGCGTCGATCTCGTCGCCGGCACCACCGTGGTGAGCCTCTTGTTCTTATATTCTTTTTAAAAGAAAAAAAATTCTTACTTGTATGATTTAGATAGCTACTTGTATAATTTTCTTACTTTTATTATTGTTTGCTATTATATAGTGCCATGGTTGTATCCGCCCCCGTCGGCTCTCGTTCGGTATATGATTCGGATGTGGTATATTATCTTTTATAACTATTTGTTTCATTTAGTGTTTATGACAATTATGCCGACCAAAGTGACATAGATGTTTTTATCTAGGAGGTATGTGAGCTGGAAATTTCAACCGACCCTCTTGTCGAGAGGTTAAATTTAGTTGAAAAAGAAAACAATTATTTGAAAGAAAAATTGAAAAGAATTGAAGAGGAGAAGATGAAATTGGAGTTGCATGTTGCCGATGTCGTCGATGATCACCAGATCCAGATGGATGCAATGCGCTTGAACATTAGAAAGATTAGAAAATATGCCATTGATAATGAGGCTTGGTATCATTATGTTGTTGAATCGATTATTACCTTAGTTGTGATTTTGATCGCATTTGTTGTTGCATTTAAATGTTTTACATAGTTGTATGTTAGTTTCAATGTATGTTTTAATTAGATGCTCTAGAGAGCTGTATGTTGTTCTATGAGAACTATGTATGAACTTTATGCATTTATTTTTTCAGTAATAACATTTGATCACTACTGTAGTTTGGTTTTAATGTGATGATGAACTTTTATTTATTTGGTCATTTATCTATTCATGATGTTCTGTAATGGTTTTTGATACACTTAATTATATAATGCATGCAGATGAACCGGCAATGGATGTATGGTGATCGACGCACCTTCGACTACATTACAGGCCTGCATATTTTTCTCGATGTGGCTGAGCCAAATAAGCAGAATGGTTTTATGTATTATCCATGTATTGTCTGTGGGAATACGAGGATTACTCTAACTCGAAAACCCTTCACTTCCACCTGCTTGAGAAGGGTTTCATGCCACACTATAATGTTTGGACTAAGCACGGAGAAAGAGAGGTTATGATGGAAGACAACGAAGAAGAAGAGGATGATGACAACTATCCTATGTTCCGAATACGGTGATACTGCTGAAGAAGAGGGGGAAGCAGAAGATCAAGAGGCACCAAACGATGTGCCCGATGATGATCTTCGCCGGGTCATTGTTGATGCACAGAGAGAATGCGAAAGTGAAAGGGAGAAGTTGAAGTTCGATCGCATGTTAGTGGATCACAAAAAAGGGTTGTACCCATTGCGAAGATGACAACACAAAGCTCGGTATCGCAGTGGAATTGCTGCAATGGAAGACAGAGAATGGTGTATCTGACAAGGGATTTGGGAAGCTACTGAAAATAATGAAGAAGAAGCTTTTAAAGGATAACGAATTGCCTGACAGTTCGTAGGAAGCAAAGAAGGTTCTGTGCCCTATAGGATTAGAGGTGCAGAAGATACATGCATGCCCTAATGACTGCATCCTCTACCGCAGTGAGGAGTACGAGAATTTAAATGCATGCCCAGTATGCGGTGCATTGCGGTATAAGATCAGACGAGATGACCCTGGTGATGTTGAGGGCGAGCGCCCCAGGAAGAGGGTTCCTGCCAAGGTGAAGTGGTATGCTCCTATAATACCACGGTTGAAACGTCTGTTCACAAACAAAGAGCACGCCAAGTTATTGCGATGGCACAAAGAAGACCGTAAGAAAGACG
Organism: Thinopyrum elongatum; assembly: GCA_011799875.1. Lineage (NCBI taxonomy): Eukaryota > Viridiplantae > Streptophyta > Magnoliopsida > Poales > Poaceae > Thinopyrum > Thinopyrum elongatum. The sequence goes on along the minus strand of CM022298.1, from coordinate 17,111,319 downwards.
GGAAGTTGAGAGTACCCGCTGACGGGTCGTAGTGGAGAAAAATCGAGAGGAAGTGGCGGGATTTTGCAGATGACACAAGGAACGTATGGTTTGGTTTAAGTTCAAATGGCATTAATCCTTTTGGGGAGCAGATCAGCAATCATAGCACCTGGCCCGTGACTCTATGTATCTATAACCTTCCTCCTTGGTTGTGCATGAAGCGAAAGTTCATTATGATGTAGTGCTCATCCAAGGCCCTAAGCAACCCGGCAATGACATTGATGTGTACCTAAGGCCATTAGTTGAAGAACTTTTATAGATGTGGGATAAAAAAGGTGTACGTGTGTGGGATGAGCAGAAACAGCAGGAATTTGACCTACGAGCATTGCTGTTTGTAACCATCAATGATTGGTCTGCTCTTAGTAACCTTTCAGGATAGACAAATAAGGGATACAACGCATGTACGCACTGTTTAGATGAGACTGAAAGTATATATTTGGACAAATGCAAGAAGAATGTGTACCTGGGACATCGTCGATTTCTTTCGACCAAGCATGCCTTAAGAAAAAAAAGACAAGTATTTCAAAGGTGAGGCAGATCACCAGACGAAGCCTGTCCTCCGTACTGGTGATGATATACTTGATATGGTCAAGGATTTACAAGTAATCTTTGGAAAGGGTCTTGGCGGACAATCTGTTCCGAATGACGCTGACGGACACACACCCATGTGGAAGAAGAAATCTATATTTTGGGACCTACCCTATTGGAAAGACCTAGAGGTCCGCTCTACAATCGACGTGATGCACGTGACGAAAAATCTTTGCGTGAACCTGCTAGGCTTCTTGGGCGTGTATGGGAAGACAAAAGATACACCGGAGGCATGGGAGGACCAGTAACGTACGAACGAAAAAGACGGCATGCATCCAAAGCAGTATCAAGGTCCTGCCAGCTACGGTCTTACCAAAGCAGAGAAGGAAATCTTTTTTGAATGCCTGCTCATTATCAAGGTCCCGTCTGGCTTCTCGTCGAATATAAAGGGAATAATAAATATGGCAGAGAGAAAATTCCAGAACCTAAAGTCTCATGACTGCAACGTGATTATGACGCAACTACTTCCGGTTGCATTGAGGGGGCTTCTACCAGAAAATGTTCGATTAGCCATTGTGAAGCTATGTGCATTCCTCAATGCAATTTCTCAGAAGGTAATCAATCCAGAAATCCTACCAAGGTTACAGAATGATTTGGTCCAATGTCTTGTCAGTTTCGAGTTGGTGTTCCCACCATCCTTCAATATTATGACGCACGTCCTAGTTCACCTAGTCGACGAGATTTCCATTCTGGATCCTGTATTTCTACACAATATGTTCCCATTTGAGAGGTTAATGGGAGTCTTAAAGAAATATGTTCATAACCATGTTAGGCCAGAAGGAAGCATCTCCAAGGGCCATGAAACAGAGGAGATCATTGCGTTTTGTGTTGACTTTATTCCTGACATTAAGCCGATTGGTGTTCCTCTATCGCGGCATGAGGGGAGACTGAGTGGAAAAGGCACGCTAGGAGCGGATTCAATAATCTGTAGGGACGGGCATTCTTGGGGGCAAGAACACTACACAGTTCTACAGAATTCTCCCTTGGTAGCCCCGTATATCAATGAACACAAGAATATTCTACGCTCCAAACACCCAGAGCAGTCTGACGACTGGATTACACGTGAACACATCGGGACTTTCGGCGGTTGGTTGCAAACACATCTCATGGGTAACAACATTGTTGGAGATGAGCTGTACTTGTTGTCCAGGACGCCATCTTCGACTGTATTGACTTACCAAGGGTACGACATAAATGGGAATACATTTTACACGATCGCCCAAGACAAAAAGAGCACCAACCAACACAGTGGTGTCCGCTTTGATGCAGCAAACACCAATAGGGCAAAGGACACATATTATGGTTACATAGAGGACATATGGGAACTTGACTATGGACGTGATTTTAAGGTCCCTTTGTTTCAGTGCAAATGGTTCAATCTATCAATAGGCGGGGTATAGTTAGACCCGCAGTACGGAATGACAACAGTGGATCTCAAGAATCTTGGGTATACAGACGAACCATTCGTCCTAGCCAATGATGTGGCGCAGGTTTTCTATGTGAAGGACATGTCTACCAAACCGAGAAAAAGAAAAGATAAGGAAGCGAATACATCATACGATGAGCCAAAGTGCCACATAGTTCTTTTAGGAAAAAGAAATATCGTGGGAGTGGAGGAGAAGACAGACATGTCTGAAGATTATGAAAAGTTTCATGAAATTCCTCCCTTCAAAGTGAAGGCTGACCCAAGCATCCTGTTAAACGATGAAGATTATCCATGGTTACGGCGCAATAAGCAAGGGACACATGCGAAGAAAAAGTGAAGGACATGTCTACCAAACCAAGAAAAAGAAAAGATAACCGAATATTTTGCACCTTTGATTCTGGGTTGATGTAACACCCCATGTCATTAGCCACAGTAATCACTTTTGATAATGATAAGTCAGCATGATTAATAGTGCATAATCATCATTTGCATCATATTGCATTTCAACTCCTAACTCAAAATCTAAATTAAATTAAAGTGGAAAATAAAAGTTGCTTAAGTTAGAAACTAAAATGTTCAATAAATAGGAAATATTCTAGAAACAATACTAAAATTGTAACCAACATTTAATAAGTTAATTAAGTGACTCAAACAACTTCAAACAGCAGCAAACAGCCACCTATAATAACCTTTTATTTAAATCTAAATTAAATATGAAGTTGTATTTTGCCCAAACTAGTTTTTGGTGTTAGGATATAATGCATTGTGATTTATGAACTAGGTCACACTTTTTACAAAATTCATTTAGTGCCCAAACAATTAGCAAAACAGAATTGAAAAGGAAATAGAAAAAGGCCTAAAACCTACTGTGCACTTAGGCCTACCGTCTACAGCGCCGGCCCAGCCCACCCCGCACCTCCTCCCACCTCGCACTGTTCACGCGCGCCACTGTCACCGCGCGCGCGCTCGCCGCGCACCACCCCCCTCTCTCGCTCGACAGCGCGTCGCCCGCGCCATCGATAAGGGCGAGGCCCCGCGACCCCCTGGCGTCCCCCTCGCCCACTATCCCCTCACTCCCTCTCTGTTTCCCCAGATCCCGAACGCGCCCGTCGCCATGGCCCCGTCCTAGCCGCGGCCACAGCCACGACCGCGCCTTGGCAAGCCGTCCACCTGCTCCGCAGCGACGAGCCATTCCTCTTCGTGCCCTGGAACGACCCCCGGAGCCCCTGCAACGCTGTCCACGCTCGTCTTCTTCCTCGGATCGCCGCCGCTTGCCGTCGTCGATTCCGGCTGCTTCAGGCCTTCCCCGAGCCCGCTTTGATCGGCTACACCCCACTGTGTGCTTCTGCTCCTTCCCCCCTCTCCCCTCTCGACGAGCCATTGCTGTAGCGCTAGATTTCGCCGGTGCCCGAACGCGCCGCCGCTTGACCTCGTCGCCGGCGTCTCTCCGGTGACCATTTGGTCCAACCGCCGCCGCCGTTCGACTCCACGCAACGCGTAGGCCCCCGTAGCACCGTTGGTTAGCTCGAAAATGCCTCGGTTAGATAGATGCCATCGCCGCCCGAAAGCTCCTTCGCCGCCGCCGACGTGGCGCTCGCTACGGCCCGCCGTTGCTCGAACTGATGTCTGGAATGGATCGGCGCCGTCGCCAGCTTTTGAACGCCACCAGCCGCGCGCGATTTGACCCCCTGTGCGCCATTTCCGAGCCGCGCCGCCGTCTCTGGTGCTCGCCGGAGCAACTTCGGTGGCCAGCCCCAGTTGACCAGTTGACTTGGTCAACTGGCTGACTAGGCACTGCCCAGTCACTGACTAGTGGGGCCCCTTTCCCTGTGTCTATGACATATGGGCCCCCCTTGTCAGGTGCCTAATTAACTAATTAGGTTAATAAAAATAATTAAATTAGCCTAACCTGTCACTGACATGTGGACCCACCTGCTAATTAACCCTCTTTAGTTTAATTAAATAAACTGGAATTGACCTGAGTGTATGACAGGTGGGGCCCATTGGTCAGGTTTGACCTGGTCAGCCCCACTGTTGACTGCTGATGCAATGCTGATCCCAGGCTGATGTCATCATTCACTATTCTGGATAATTTGAATTTAAATAAATAATTCAATTCAAAAAATGGTTAAATCTTTAGAAAATCGTATAAAATAATCCGTAACTCCGATGAAAATAATTTATACATGAAAGTTGCTCAGAATTTCGAGACGAATCCAAATACGCCCTCTGTATTCCTGTCAGATGCCCCTAGCTAGATGAACATGGAACTTTTAGACCGATTTCAGTAAATGAATAGTGCCGAACTTTAATTAAATAAATCCGAATAAATTCCTAAATTAACTAAATCATTTAGTTAGGCAGTAGAACACCCCGGCATATCATACATATTGTTTGCATTATTGCCGTGAAATTTATTGTTTCTCTCCCCCTCCTTCTCTCTCGATAGACGCCGAGACCGACGCCGTTGCAGCTGATTACGATTACACTATAGACGAGCAGCCCGTTGACGACCCCTCTTTCTTGCCAGAGCAACCAGGCAAGCCCCCCCCCTTTGAGCATCCAAATATCACCCATTCCATTTCTCCTGCTTGCATTAGATTTTGCTACTGTTACTGCTTGTTCCTATTCTGATGCATAGCCTGCTTTTGTAACCTGTTTATTGCTACCTTACCTGCCTATGTTAAACTGCTTAGTATAGGTTGGTAGTGAACCATCAGTGACCCCACCACCTTACCCTTGTTGCCGGCCCCTGCTTGATCATCGACGACTCAATCAATGTGATCGCCGACCAGAGACCGACACATCACTTCACCCCCTTAGTTGTACGACTCTACATAGTTACCATCGAGTGCCGAGGGTGATACCTCGTAATGCACTCCTGATGAATACTCTGCAGTGTAGCTGTTCGGTCGTGGTCATCAAGGGTGATTCCTCCTTCTCCACTTCCGATACGACTCTGTCGTGCAACCCCTCAGTGTGAACCTCGAGGGTGATGCCTCATACGTTCACCCTGATGATTTTGTCGAGTGGAATTCACCGAGGGTGATTCCTCGGTGTTTTCCCCCTTGATGCTATGACCACATGGTTACTTTGACCTTTGTTACAGGCGGGTCGACCCTAATGGGTGCCCGCAGGGGATCTATGTTGTCGGGTGTGCCGGAAGGGCACTCGAGTGTGATATTGTGGCGGAGCTTCAGAAACTCTGATTGTCTCCGCGTGTTACTAAATGAGCCTATTGGATTTGGGTATTTGATCTGAGTGGGTCGACGTGCCCTATACGCACTACCACCACGCGGGATTATGGTTTATGGGGCCCTCTACGTCGTACGTTTCTCCCGAAAGCTCTTCAGATGTCACGGTTCATCGTGCGGGCTGATTGTCGGGAATGGGCTGGATACTTCACTGACGAGTTCAGTGTCGCGCCTGCACCCCGGCCAGTCTCGCAACGCACAGGGTGCCCAGGGCGATGGCCCAAGACCTCTGGGTGCATAGGTTAGTCCGGCGTGCTGACCTCTCTGCTGAGCCTAGGTAGGGCGCTGCTTCGTGTTGATCTTCCAAGGCCGGGCATTACCCAGCAAGTGTGTCCGACCAGAGTTGATCTAGCGTGTTGGGTAACAGTAGTGCACCCCTGCAGGGATGAATAATCTATCGATAGCTGGTCCTACGGTAAAGGACGCTCAGTTTGTGTATCCCGATCTACTACTTGAACTAGATACTTGATTACTTAATTGAAGCTTCAGGATCGCTTTCTCGCTAGGAGTCGAGGAAGGATCTCTAAGCTGTACTTCAACATGTTTGCTTAATAAAATGTTATTCTACTCTCTTCTATTGCTGCAAGATGGTGGCTGGTGAAGATGTTTGAAGATGCTAGTCTTCGATAGGACTAGGCCTTCTCTCTATTCTGGCATTTCTGCAGCCCAGTCCACATATACAGCCTTTCCCCCTTTGATAATGTTGCATATGTAGTGTAGATCCTTGCTTGCTGAGTACTTCGGATGAGTACTCACGGTTGCTTTGTTACTTCTTTTTCCCCCATACCCCTTTGATGATACAACAGACGATGGAGCCCAGGAGCCAGATGCCACCTCAGGAGCTTACTACCAGGAGGGTCCAGACGGCACTTACTACTGGATCGAGCCAGCCGACCAGGAGTAGGATCGGAGGCTCCCTGGCAGGAGGCCTACGCCTTTCGATCTAGAGTCGTTGTTTGTGCTAGCCTTCTTAAGGCAAAACTTGTCTAACTATATCTATACTCAGATATTATTTGTATGACTGACTTATGTATTCGGATCCTCGTGATCCCTGGTCTGTAATATTGTGGATCTCCGTTTATTTGTGTTAGAGTTGTGTTGCGATATCTTCCCGTGAGTCCCTGTGCTTGATCGTGCATGTTTGCGTGTATGATTAGTGCACGATTGAGTCGGGGGCGTCACAAGTTGGTATCAGAGCCGACTGCCTGTAGGAAGCCCCCTTCCAATTCCTTGGTCGAAGTTGAGTCTAAAAATCGAAAAACTAATTTACTGACTTGGTTGTGTGGCTTACGGGCCCACGTTGCCAACTGGGTGGTATTAGGATCTTTTATTCCTCGTCTATACTCTGGGACTCTGATCTCTCTTCTATTCGGGTTAAATAAATTTTACTAATGCCAACACTTAGGATCTCATAAATCTCTTCTACCCGGAGAGCTGGATATCTGTGCGATTTCCCTGTCATTGATCTGATTAGTCTGATAATCATTTTCCTTTCCATTGTTTTGTTTAACCTCTCTCTCCGAGTTGTATTAAACTTCTTATTGTCATTTGACAATCCCGAATTTCCTCTGTTTCAGATGGATCGTTTGTTTCCACCACGTCCTACGACACAGCTTGTGCTTCGCACTTAGGCTCGTGATGCCCCTGGGTTTCCAGCTGTTCTGATCGCCCTCCTGACCAGACTTGGCTACCGCTGGTACCCCGAGTACATGGTCTATGAGGATTACTGCGAGTTCAACCAGGAGCAGTACCATGCTGATGTTCGTATCTATGATTAGCAAGATGACTCAGACACTGAGCTGCACCTTTTCCACGGTATCGGCATGACGATTGAGATGGCAGTACATGATGCCGCCTACTCTGCTGTCGCACGTCTCCGAGGAGAGTTCAGCGATATCTTGGATGACTCTGAGTTCCGATACATTCCTTATGCCCCTACTGGAGATGCTACTGGATACTACACAGCTATGTGTGCCCCGTACGAGCCTCGTCGCTACGACCCACGCGTTCTGTTCAGTGCACTCAGGCTCTGGATCGCACTGTTCGGGCTCTCGCCGTCGAGTTGGTTGCCACTCGAGCGCGTCTCTACGATGCTATGACGCAGTTGCTACATGCTGTTCGTGCAGGGATGCATCCGGAGCACATCCTTTATCCGCGCAGGACTCAGATGTATGCTGGTATTGATTGGCCTGCTGTTGGAGGTCACACACCTGCACGTGGACCTCTTCTTACAGCTCGAGACCGGGTTCTGCAACAGAGTGCACATGGAGCGCAAGATCCTTCTGCGACGAACATTCGTCGTCCGCACTCGCAGTTACCCCGTTTCAATGGTTTTCCCCGACGTTGATGTAGCCTTTGCTATGTCTCGTTGTGTACTTCCTTACCGCGTGTCTGCGCGCCGCCTAGCATGTCTAGCTTTTTAAATTTGCGTCGTTATGCTGTCCGCATGTCCCCGACGCTGTATATGGATCTGTATGTCTTAATTGACTACTGTTATGTATCTGTTACACTACTTAATTGTTGAGTTACATCATGCTTGTCGCTAAACACTCGCAATTTCTTTTACTAAACTACCCCCTGTTGGTACTTAGCAGGATGGTTAGACCAGGTGGTCGTGGTCGTGCCCCTGAATGCCCACCACCGCCAGACTATATGGCAGCTATGATGCAACAATTCGAGCTCAACCGTCAGTTCATGACTGGAATCATGGCTCAGTTCCCGCACCAGAACCACAACCAGAACCAGAACCCTGCTTCAATAACTTTGACAGAGTTTATGCGACTCAACCCCACTCAGTTCCGCAACTCTGACAAGCCACTGGATGCTGATGACTGGCTCCGCGACATCACTCACGAGATGGAGTCTGCTAATGTCGCCCCTGCCAACTTCATCACCTTCACGGCCTTTTTCCTAAAGGGTCCCGCTGCTCAGTGGTGGGACACACACAAGCGTACACTGCCTGTTGGAACAGTGGTTACCTGGTATGAGTTCCAGGCTGCTTTCCGTGCCCGTTATATTCCTCAGGGAATTATGGACCGGATGAAAACCCAGTTCCACAACCTCACTCAGGGCAACAAGACTGTCGAAGCTTATCAGCGGGAATTTCTTGACCTCTCCCGCTATGCTGAAGAAGACATCGCCACGGATGCCCGTAGACAAGAGAAGCTTCGTAATTGACTCCACCCAGACCTTGAGCTTGCACTTGCTGCTCAAGACTTCAACGACTTTTCTACTCTTGTGAACAAGGCTATTCTGGTTGAGACCGCTCAGATGAAGCATAAGGACTCGCAGAAGCACTATCGTGATGCTGGCTCATCTTCGGGCTTAGCACAGAAGCGTCAAGTCTGGATTCCCAACAACGTGTTCCGTCCAAATGCCCCTGCGCCAAAGAACAACTATGCTGCGCCACGTCTGCCTCCTCCACCACCGAGGCAGCCAAGAGCTGAAGCTATTCAACACAATGCTCCTCTTCGTCCTGAAGATGGTCTGTGCTTTAAGTGCCGCAAACTAGGTCACCAGGCTAAAGACTGCCGCCAGACTCACAATCAGTTGGCTTTTCCTCGTACTAGCCGTGGCAATGGTCGTGGAAACAATCAGGCCCGCAACTATAATACTGGGTCTGCTGCTCATGGTTGTGGACACGCTTACAACATTGATATTGAAGAAGTCCAGGATCAACCTGCTACTGTGATGGGTACCCTTCTCGTTAACTCAGTACCTGCTTCTGTTTTATTTGATTCAGGAGCATCACATTCATTCCTCTCTGGAAAATTTGCATTCATGCATGGCATTCGGTATGAGAAGATGCATACTCTGTTAGTCGTTAAAACTCCCGGAGGTCATTGTCATGCTGACGTGATAGCATCTGACGTTACTGTCGAAATTAAAGGGTTGGAATTCCTTGCCTCACCCATCGTCTTGAAGTCTTCCACCATAGACCTCATACTCAGAATGGATTGGTTGAAAGCTCACATTGCTTCGATCAATTGTGCCACTAAAGTTGTCCAACTTCTTCACCCCTCCGACGAGATAGTGAACTACACCGCCCGCATTACTCAGAACGCCGAAGCTCAGATATATGCTCTGAATGCTTTGAACGCCTCACCTCTGGAAGGAATCGAGAACGTTCCTGTCGTTCGAGATTTTCCGCATCGACTTGAAGCCTGGCACTACCCCTATTGCGAAGCGTCCTTATAAGATGCCGCCGCATGAACTCCATGAACTTAAGGAAGAAATCGACAAGTCACTTAAGAAAGGTTTCATCCGCCCCAGTTCCTCTGCTTGGGAAGCACCTTCACTCTTCGTTAAGAAGAAGGATGGAACTAACCGATTGGTTCAGGATTATCGGCCCATTAACCAAGCCACAATCCATAATAAATACCCACTGCCCCGGATCAATGATCTTTATGATCAGCTTGCTGGATCCTCTTTGTTTTCTAAACTTGACTTGAGGTTGGGTTATCATCAGATCCATGTTCACGAAGAGGATATCCCGAAGACTGCCTTTGTTACTCGGTATGGCTCTTATGAGTACACTGTCATGTCATTTGGCTTAACAAATGCTCCAGCAACCTTCTCCCGGTTGATGAACTATATCTTCATGGATTACCTCGACAAATTCATCGTGGTTTATTTGGATGATATCCTTATATATTCCAAGAATGAAGAAGAACACGCTGAACATCTTCGGCTTGTATTGGAGAAGCTACGAGAACATCAGTTGTATGCTAAATTCTCCAAGTGTGAATTCTGGTTATCTGAAGTGACCTACCTTGGTCATGTGATTTCCAAGAATGGAATTGCTCTTAACCCGGAACGAGTTCAGGCTATTCTTGATTGGACTCCCCCGAAGAATGTCAAGCAAGTCAGAAGTTTTCTCGGACTCGCTAGTTATTGCCGTCAATTCGTTGAGAACTTTTCCAAGATTGCAAAACCATTGACGGATCTGCTCCACAAAGGTGTTAAATTTGAGTGGACAGAAAAATGTCAAGAAAGCTTTCAGACGCTTAAGGATAAGTTAACATCTGCCCCTGTGCTAGCACCCCCAGATTCCCAAAAGGACTTCGTGATATACTGTGATGCATCTCGTCAAGGATTAGGCTGTGTCCTAATGCAAGAGCGTAAAGTGATTGCTTATGCCTCTCGACAATTGCGTCCTCATGAAGAAAATTACCCAGTGCATGATCTTGAACTTTCTGCGGTTATTTATGCTCTGAAACTATGGCGACATTACCTTCTCGGTAATCATTGCGAGATATACACGGATCATCAAAGTTTGAAGTACCTATATACTCAACCAGATCTGAACCTTCGTCAACAAAGATGGCTCGAGACAATTGCCGATTATGATATGAATATCTCATACACCCCTGGCAAGGCTAATGTAATGGCCGATGCTTTGAGTCGCAAGGCTTATTGCAGCAACCATATGGTTCAGGAAACGCAACCTCTTCTCCATGAAGAGCTTCGCAAATTGAACCTCCATATTGTTCCACAGGGTTATCTCAATACCCTGGTTGTTGAACCGGATCTTGAGCATAGCATTAAGATTATACAAAAGTATGACTCTGAAGTTGAAAGGATTAAGCGATACCTCGAAAAAGGAAAGCCGTCGGAATTCCATCTTGATAATGATGGGATCCTATTCTTCCAACACCGTCTCTTCGTACCCAAGTTCAAGGATGAGAGAGAACACGTTATGAAAGAAGCTCATGACACTCCTCTGTCAATTCATCCTGGTAGCACAAAGATGTACCGTGACATTTGTCAGAGATACTGGTGGCCTAATATGAAGCGAGACATTGCTTGTTTTGTTTCTGAGTGTGACGTTTGCCGCCGCATTAAAGCAGAACATCAAAGGCCTGCTGGAACTCTGCAACCACTTGATATTCCTGAATGGAAATGGGACAAGGTCCAAATGGATTTCATTACTGGTTTTCCCAGATCTCAGAAGGGTCATGATGTTATCTTTGTCATCATTGACCGGTTCTCCAAGGTTGCTCACTTTCTGCCAGTCAAGGAGACAATCACTGCTAGTCAGTTAGCAGACTTGTATGTTTTCTGAATTGTGTCACTCCACGGTGTTCCGTTGGAGATCAGTTCGGATCGTGGCAGTCTCTTTACCTCAAGATTCCAGAAGAGTTTCCAGGAAGCTATGGGAACTCATCTGTCTTTGAGCACCGCTTTTCACCCTCAGTCACAGGGTCAAGTCGAACGAGTTAATCAAGTGCTTGAAGATATGCTTCGAGCTTGCGTCATCTCATTCGGTAAGAAGTGGGAAGAATCTCTCCCGTATGCTGAATTCTCTTACAACAATAGCTACCAAGCTAGTTTGAAGATGGCACCGTTTGAAGTTCTATACGGACGTAAGTGTCGAACCCCTCTGAATTGGTCAGAAACTGGGGAACGCTCACTCGTCGGACCGGACATTGTTCAGCAAGCTGAAGAACAAGTCTGCATTGTCCGTGAACATCTGAAATCTGCTCAGTCTCGTCAGAAGAGCAACTATGACCGAAAGCACCAAGAAATGGTCTATCAACCTGGCGAGCAAGCTTACCTCCGCGTCACTCCATTGAAAGGCACTCATCGGTTCGGAATCAAAGGCAAGTTAGCTTCTCGCTACATTGGCCCATTCCGTATTCTTGCCCGTCGAGGAGAAGTGGCATATCAATTGCAATTGCCGCCAAATCTTTCTCAAGTGCATGATGTTTTTCATGTATCCCAACTCTGTCGCTGCTTCAAGGATCCTATTCGAGCTGTGGATCATGAAATGCTTGAATTACGGGAAGATCTGTCCTATCCAGAATATCCCATCCGTATTCTTGATCAAGCTGAGCATCAAACTCGTCAGAAGGCAATCAATTTCCTTAAAGTTCAGTGGTCGAATCATTCTGAAGATGAAGCCACTTGGGAACGCGAGGATCGTCTTCGCGAAGAATACCCCGCTTTCTTCTAGTCTTCCTCTTAATTCTCGGGACGAGAATTCTTGATAGATGAGGAGAATTGTAACACCCCATGTCATTAGCCACAGTAATCACTTTCGATAATGATAAGTCAGCATGATTAACAGTGCATAATCATCATTTGCATCATATTGCTTTTCAACTCCTAACTCAAAATCTAAATTAAATTAAAGTGGAAAATAAAAGTTGCTTAAGTTAGAAAATAAAATGTTCAATAAATAGCAAATATTCTAGAAAGAATACTAAAATTGTAACCAACATTTAATAAGTCAATTAAGTGACTCAAACAACTTCAAACAGCAGCAAACAGCCACCTATAATAACCTTTTATTTAAATATAAATTAAATATGAAGTTATATTTTGCCCAAACTAGTTTTTGGTGTTAGGATATAATGCACTGTGATTTATAAACTAGGTCACACTTTTTACAAAATTCATTTAGTGCCCAAACAATTAGCAAAACAGAGTTGAAAAGGAAACATAAAAAGAAAAATAGAAAAAGGTCTAAAACCTACTGTGCACTTAGGCCTACCGTCTACAGCGCCGGCCCAGCCCAGCCCGCACCTCCTCCCACCTCGCGCTGTTCACGCGCGCCGCTGTCACCGCGCGCGTGCTCGCCGCGCACCGCCCCCCTCTCTCGCTCGACCACGCGTCGCCCGTGGCCGTGCCATGGATAAGGGCGAGGCCCCGCGACCCTCTGGCGTCCCCCTCGCCCACTCTCCCCTCGCTCCCTCTCTGTTTCCCCAGATCCCGAACGTGCCCGTCGCCATGGCCCCGTCCTAGCCGCGGCCACAGCCACGCCTGCGCCTCGGCAAGCCGTCCACCTACTCCGCAGCGACGAGCCCTTCCTCTTCGTGCCCTGGAACGACCCCCGGAGCCCCTGCAACGCTGTCTACACTCGTCTTCTTCCTCGGATCGCCGCCGCTTGCCGTCATCGATTCCGGCTGCTTCAGGCCTTCCCCGAGCCCGCTTTGATCGGCTACACCCCGCTGTGAGCTCCTGCTCCTTCCCCCTCTCCCCTCTCGACGAGCCGCTGCTTGTAGCGCTAGATTTCGTCGGCGCCCGAACGCGCCGCCGCCTGACCTCGTCGCCGGCGTCTCTTCGATGACCATTTGGTCCAACCGCCGCCGCCGTTCGACTCCACGCAACGCGTAGGCCCCCGTAGCACCGTTGGTTAGCTCGAAAACGCCCCGGTTAGATAGATGCCATCGCCGCCCGAAAGCTCCTCCGCCGCCGCCGATGTGGCACTCGCTATGGCCCGTCGTTGCTCGAACTGATGCCTGGAATGGATCGGCGCCGTCGCCAGCTTTTGAACGCCACCGGCCGGGCGCGATTTGACCCCCTGTGCGCCATTTCCGAGCCGCGCCGCCGTCTCTGGTGCTCGCCGGAGCAACTCCGGTGGCCGGCTGGCGCCGCCGCCGACGTGGCTGGCCTGGGGCCACCCCCAGTGCCACTGCCAGTGGGCCAGGCCAGCCCCAGTTGACTAGTTGACTTGGTCAACTGGCTGACTAGGCACTGCCCAGTCACTGACTGGTGGGGCCCCTCTCCCTGTGTCTATGACATATGGGCCCCCCTTGTCAGGTGCCTAATTAACTAATTAGGTTAATAAAAATAATTAAATTAGCCTAACCTGTTACTGACATGTGGACCCACCTGCTAATTAACCCTGTTTAGTTTAATTAAATAAACTAGAATTGACCTGAGTCTATGACAGGTGGGGCCCACTGGTTAGGTTTGACCTGGTCAGCCCCATTGTTGACTGCTGATGCAATGCTGACCCCAGGCTGATGTCATCATTCACTATTCTGGATAATTTGAATTTAAATAAATAATTAAATTCAGAAAATGGTTAAATCTTTAGAAAATCATATAAAATAATCCGTAACTCCGATGAAAATAATTTATATATGAAAGTTGCTCAGAATTTCTAGACGAATCCAAATACGCCCTCCATATTCCTGTCAAATGCCCCTAGCTAGATGAACATGGAACTTTTAGACCGATTTCAGTAAATGAATAGTGCCCAACTTTAATTAAATAAATTCCTAAATTAACTAAATCATTTAGTTAGGCAGTAGAACACCCCGGCATATCATACATATTGTTTGCATTATTGCCGTGAAATTTATTGTTTCTCTCCCCCTCCTTCTCTCTCGATAGACGCCGAGACCGACGCCGTTGCAGCTGATTACGACTACGCTACAGATGAGCAGCCCGTTGACGACCCCTCTTTCTTGCCAGAGCAACCAGGCAAGCCCCCCCTTTGAGCATCCAGATATCGCCCATTCCATTTCTCCTGCTTGCATTAGATTTTGCTACTGTTACTGCTTGTTCCTATTCTGATGCATAGCCTGCTTTTGTAACCTGTTTATTGCTACCTTACCTGCCTATGTTGAACTGCTTAGTATAGGTTGGTAGTGAACCATCAGTGACCCCACCACCTTACCCTTGTTGCCCCTGCTTGATCATCGATGACTCGATCAATGTGATCGCCGACCAGAGACCGACACATCACTTCACCCCCTTAGTTGTACGACTGAGCATAGTTACCATCGAGTGCTGAGGGTGATACCTCGTAACGCACTCCTGATGAATACTCTGTAGTGTAGCTGTTCGGTCGTGGTCATCGAGGGTGATTCCTCCTTCTCCACTTCCGATACGACTCTGTCGTACAGCCCATCAGTGTGAACCTCGAGGGTGATGCCTCATACGTTCACCCTGATGATTTCGTCGAGTGGAATTCACCGAGGGTGATTCCTCGGGGTTTTCCCCCTTGATGCTATGACCACACGGTTACTTTGACCTTTGTTACAGGCGGATCGACCCTGATGGGTGCCCGCAGGGGATCTATGTTGTCGGGTGTGCCGGAAGGGCACTCGAGTGTGATATTGTGGCGGAGCTTCAGAAACTCTGATTGTCTCCGCGTGTTACTAAATGAGCCTATTGGATTTGGGTATTTGATCTGAGTGGGTCGACGTGCCCTATATGCACTACCACCACGCGGGATTATGGTTTATGGGGCCCTCTACATCATACGTTTCTCCCGAAAGCTCTTCAGACGTCACGGTTCACCGTGCGGACTGATTGTCGGGAATGGGCTGGATACTTCACTGATGAGTTCAGTGTCGTGCCTACACCCCGGCCAGTCTCGCAACGCGCAGGGTGCCCAGGGCGATGGCCCAAGACCTCTGGGTGCATAGGTTAGTCCGGCATGCTGACCTCTCTGCTGAGCCTAGGTAGGGCACTACTACGTGTGGATCTTCCGAGGCCGGGCATTACCCAGCAAGTGTGTCCAACCAGAGTTGATCGAGCATGTTGGGTAACAGTAGTGCACCCCTGCAGGGATGAATAATCTATCGATAGCCGGTCCTACGGTAAAGGACGCTCAGTTTGTGTATCCCGATCTACTACTTGAACTGGATACTTGATTACTTAATTGAAGCTTCGGGATCGCTTTCTCGCTGGGAGTCGAGGAAGGATCTCTAAGCTGTACTTCAACCTGTTTGCTTAATAAAATGCTATTCTACTCTCATCTATTGCTGCAAGATGGTGGCTCATGAAGATGTTTGAAGATGCTAGTCTTCGATAGGACTAGGCCTTCTCTCTATTCTGGCATTTCTGCAGCCCAGTCCACATATACAGCCTTTCCCCCTTTGATAATGTTGCATATGTAGTGTAGATCCTTGCTTGCTGAGTACTTCGGATGAGTACTCATGGTTGCTTTGTTACTTCTTTTTCCCCCATACCCCTTTGATGATACAACAGACGATGGAGCCCAGGCGCCAGATGCCACCTCAGGAGCTTACTACCAGGAGGGTCTAGACGGCACTTACTACTGGATCGAGCCAGCAGACCAGGAGTAGGATCGGAGGCTCCCAGGCAGGAGGCCTACGCCTTTCGATCTAGAGTCGTTGTTTGTGCTAGCCTTCTTAAGGCAAAACTTGTCTAACTATGTCTGTACTCAGATATTATTTGTATGACTGACTTATGTATTCGGATCCTCGTGATCCCTGGTCTGTAATATTGTGGATCTCCGTTTATTTGTGTTAGAGTTGTGTTGTGATATCTTCCCGTGAGTCCCTATGCTTGATCGTGCATGTTTGCGTGTACGATTAGTGCATGATTGAGTCGGGGGCATCACAGTTGAAAGCCGTAATTATGCTCCACAACTATTCTGATGATGGCTTTGATCTAGAATATCACTGCAGTTGCATGTCAAAAAATGAAATCCCTTTGTAATAGATGAGTTTTCGTCCAAAACCCTGATACTTCGAAAGAGATTATCCAGTTTGTACACGAATGCATCTAGTTTCTGCCGTAACTGTCTCAACTTTTTAGCAGATGCTATGTGGGTGAAATTGTGATACCATGCCAAGTTTCAACCTTTTCAGAGTTCATTTGTAGTGCTTTTCAATTTCAGGGTCATTTAGCTATAAAAAATCATTAAATGCATGAAAAATAGCAAATGAAGTCAGAAAAAGGTTGAAAATTGATGATGTGCATTTGAATGGTGCATATTGAACGCACAAAAAGTCTGGAGTTAAAATATGTTAAAAAATGAAATCCCTTTGTAATAGATGAGTTTTCGTCCGAAACCCTGATACTTCAAAAGAGATTGTCCAGTTTGTACATGAAGTGCATCTAGTTTTTGCCGTAACCGTCTCAACTTTTTAGCACATGCTATGTGGGTGAAATTATGATACCATGCCAAGTTTCAACATTTTCAGAGTTCATTTGTAGTGCTTTTCAATTTTAGGGTAATTTAGCTAAAAAAAATCATTAAATGCATGAAAAATAGCAAATGAAGTCAGAAAAGGGTTGAAAATTGATGACGTGGCTTTGAATGGTGCATATTGAACGCACAAAAAGTCTGGAGATAAAATAAGTTAAAAAAAATGAAATCCCTTTGTAATAGATGAGTTTTCGTCCGAAACCCTGATACTTCGAAAGAGATTGTCCAGTTTGTACACGAAGTGCTTCCAGTTTTTCCCGTAACCCTCTCAACTTTTTAGCACATGCTATGTGGCTGAAATTATGATACCATGCCAAGTTTCAACCTTTTCAGAGTTCATTTGTAGTGATTTTCAATTTCAGGGTCATTTAGCTCAAAAAATCATTAAATGAATGAAAAAATAGAAAATACTAAGCTAAAACCTTGCTTTAGTCCCGGTTGGTGGCACCAACCAGGACTAAAGGCCTACTGCAGGTTTTCACACCCGTATTTAGTCACACCTCGCCATGTGACGAGCTAGTCGACCACCTTAAATATCTGGGTCGTCCAGAAGAGATAAGCTTCTGACATTATTGCATCCTTTGTTAAGGATATGGAACAATGGTGTCGGCTTAACATAGAACAATGGTGTCGGCTTTTTTGAATCACTATGTGTCTATGCATCAAAATAAATTAGGTTAACAAAATGTATTAGGTTAAACTAATTACTTAGCAGAAAAGAAAATATAACATTATTAGGTTAACAAAAAGTATTTTATAATATTCTTCATTTGTAGTGCTTTTCAATTTCAGGGTCATTTAGCTCAAAAAATCATTAAAATAATCAACTAAAAAGCTTTTATAAAACTCTAATAGCAAAAAGAATCAATTAAAATATTTTCTTACGATCAACTAAAACAAAACTATAATATTCTTCAATAGCAAAAAGAATCAACTAAAAAACTTTTATAAACCTCTCGTTATGATGAAAATAATATTAACTTAAAATTATATAAAATTTATGCAACTAAAATTATCAAAGTATTTTTTGTTAAAAACTTTAATAGCAAAAAGAATTTCATATATTTTGTTGAAATTCTTTGATAATCATGTGCATTACACATAAGTGAGTATGTATAAAAATTAGAATGTGATTTGAAGAAGGTCAAAAAATTGACATAACATATGCAAAAAATGACATAAAAAATAAAAAAAATGCCCGCCTACTAGGCCACCACGGCGTGCATACGACTAGAAACCCAACTATACATGGGCCAGGATGCAGGCCCGCGGGGCAAGTAGGCCCAACAGGGCAGAGAGGAACGTTAGGCATGTACTGCTTGCTTTAGAGAGGAGCTCGAGAGGGATATCACAGCAGGGCTTATAAACAGGTGCGAGCGCGCTTCGCTTGGCGAGGTGGGACTAAACTTCCACCGCCCTCGCCGTGGCAGGACCAACCCTTTAGTCCCGGTTGGTGGCCTGGGCTTCACCAACCGGGACTAAAGGCCTGGGCTTCACGCCCTTTGGGCTAGTGAAATTCACCTTTAGTCCCGGTTGGTGGCTCGGACCGGGCCTAAAGGGGGGCCTTTAGTCCCGGTTGGAGCCACAAACCGGGACTAAAGGTCGGGGTATATAAGTAGGGACTTGGGAAATTTCTCCCATTCTTTCCCCCAACGCCGAACCAGAGCACAACGCCGCCAGGCTGCTACGTCGGAGATCGTCGTCGCCTCCAAGCCCACTCGGCCGCGTCGCCGGGCCCCCTCGCCATCGCCGCCCCCGTCGAGCTCCGCTCGCTCCTCGTCGCCGCCGCCCCCGAGCCCGTCCTCGTTGTCGCCACCCCCGATGCCAGCCGCCTGCGCCTCCTCCCCGAGCCTAGACGCCGGTCGCCCGCGCCTCCATCCGAGCCCCCGACGCTGGCCGCCGCTCCCCTCGCCCACTGCAGCCGTCGCCCCCGCTCATCCTCCACACCGTATATCTCTCTCCTCTGTTCACATTTTTTTCAAGTTCTATGGCTAGATGGAGATGATGTGCTAAATGGCCCTATTATTTTCAAGTTTTCATGGATGTAGTAGTAGTAGTAGTAGATGAGTAGCTGTGAAAATGTGAAGCTAGTATTTTTTTTGAAATGAAAATGTGAAGCTAGTATTTTTTTTGAAATGAATATGTGAAGCTCCCATTTTTTTGAAATGAAAATATGAAGGTAGTATTTTTGTTAAATGAAAATGTGAAGCAAGTCTTTTTTTGAAATGAAAATGTGAAGCTACTATTTTTTAAATGAAAATGTGAAGCTCCCATTCCTATAGTTGATATATACTTGATGACAAAAATGGTTTATAGTTGGGGCAATTTGTAGACATTATTTAGTATTCATCAGATGGCAAGTTAACAATTTGTTCTTATAACAAGATTTCATGTTTTGGCATGGCAAACATGTTATGGCAGTTTTATTGAACATAACGTTGCAAATTCTATTTTTTTCCTTCATACATCATGCAAATTTGCCATGCCAACTTAAAATGTGTTGTTGGCCATGGAAAATTAAGATGTATATAAACTTGGTCATAGAAATTAGTGTGAAATTTTTGTTCATAGAATTTTTTGTTCATGATGATCCTGCTAAAACAAATTGAAGAACATTTTTTTTGCATTAGAGTTCATTTTGTCTTTTTTGTATGTTTTAATGCAAGCATCTTTTAGGCAATCTTTGAACATGAAGTAGGAGAATTTTGATGTCATCTTGCTGGTAGATTTTAGTTCATGCCATGTTAGGACCTGTAGTGAGTGCTACAAGCTTGTAAGCTTGCTATCTATTCATTTCTGCCAAGCCATGCTATTTTTCTCTAAGTCTGAAACTAGCAGTATTAATACTTTGCATTTTGCCTTGAGGTTTGCAACAAATCTATGCATCTTTGGATCATGATCAGTAAGGGTGTTTTGTTGAGGGTAATTAGTACATGCTTGCCATGCTCTTTGTTGCCATGAAAAATTGCTATAGCATATAATTTATTTGCCTCAAAGTTGCATCATGAATCTGTTTTCTGCCACTGTATGCAAATATCACTGGGTCTAAAAATCTGTTAATAGTTGTCAACTTGATCATGATGATTGCCATTGATCTAGGGGTCATTTGAATTAGTTCAGTAAGCATGTTTTGCCATGTGTTACATGCACATTCATGTCATGCCATTTGTTGCCATGTAGAAATTCTATAGCATGTTCAAATCTTGTTTTCAAATTGGTATCTAGCTACAATGCCATGCTATTTTTCTCTAAGTCTGAACTTGCTTTCAAATTGGTATCTTGCTACAATGCCATGCTATTTTTCTCTAAGTCTGAAACTCGGTGGAATTACAGGTTGTGGTGTTGCATCTCCGTGGACTTGGTCCCTGATCGTCCCTCTCCGTTGTTCGACAAAAGGTGTCCATTTGTTGTATGTTGAGTTTTGTTCATAGGATGATGGTTGGTTCATTTGTTGGGTTGTGTATTCATCTTGTGTATAAATCTTGTATTCATTTTGTATCCCGAAAGAGAGGCGGTCCGCAAAGTATCCTCTCCCCAAAGGATCCTCTGTTTTCTGCCGCCCTAAACCCTCTATTGGATAATTGATCTTCATATAAATGAAGCATAAAAGTTTAGCAATCACTTAGAATTTTTCATGTTGTTCATTGACTTCGACATGAGGGAGGGTCGTTAAAACATAACCCCGATAATTTTGGTATAACTTTGACATGAGGGGGGAGGAGTCCTCGACGATCATCTGAAATTGACTATTATAAAACTTGTCAACTTTGCATGATGTTTGACACTAATCCATTGCTCATATGCATATGATTCCTTGTTGTGATTAGGTCTATGTTTGCCACTAATCCATCTCTCATGGTTGTATATTGCCATGTTGTAATATTTGCAGAAACTATGGAACACGACAGAGACTTAGACCAAGAAGAGTTGTTGGGGGATATAATCCGCGACGGAGGTGATGATATCACCTTGTCGTTTCTCAACGAGACCGATGGTGAGGGAAGAGAGGATGACGACTCTGGTGATCGAATGGAGAGGGAGGAGATGACGGCTCTGCCGGTGTTGGAGCCTTAACTGTTGCAAAGTCCGGTGAGGTATATAATATTAATTAAGCATCTGTTGACTAGATGCATTAATTGTTTTGTATGTACATATATTAACGCTTCTTTCTTCTTTTAGCCCTCCGGATCGAGCCAAACTTCTATAAGGAGACAAGGCCCGAAGAAAAGGTTGGGCCAGGATGAAAGGTTCACGATCGAAGAAGTCGCTCCAGATGGCCAACCGATTGCTCCCAAGCGGACCAAAGACAAATTTATACATCAGTGCGGAGTTGTTGTTAACACTACAAAAAAACCCACTTCCGTGATGATACGTGTTTGTCACAGTAGGTCACGTTTTCTGTCATGCATGTACATCCATGACGATTTTATGACAGAATCAAGATAGTCATACCTGTGTTGTCGTAGAAGTGTTCCATGACAATACCAAAATTATCATCACGGAAGTGTCCACTTCCATGACGATAAATGGCGTGTCATGGAAGTGCTTTCGTTAAGGGTAACCGACACATGGCATCCATCGTAACGGGTCGCCGTTAAGCTATTGGGTTCCGGTTTGGATCCGATAACCCGTTAACAGCCCGGACCAATGGGGATTTTCCATGTGTAAAATCATCATTGGCTGGAGGAAACATGTGTCGGCTCCTCGGTGGGCCAGATGTCGTCCATCCAATGCAGGAGACGTGCCTATGATACGTCGACACGTGGCAGGGCCCAACAGAGGCCCATATAGGTTAAAAAGGCCGGCCTAGTCAAAGGCCTGTAGTATTTACTCAGGTACTAGTTGGCCAGCCCACTAACGGCCTGTTTAAACATGGCCCATTTACGGCCCAAAGCCAGATCTGGCCCGTTAATTGTTCGCCAAATATTTGGGCCCAATTATGACCCAGTGACATTTTGGCCTGTTAGAGGCCCGATGTAGACATGGGCCCATTTCAGCCCGGTGTGTCTTTCGGCCTGGGAATGGCCCGTGCTGCCCATGGGTCATATATGGTCCGATGTGACATCCGGCCCACTAACGGCCCGTGATCAAGGTGGCAATAGTTCAGCCCAACGTGACTTTGGGCCTGTTAAAGGCCTGCCGTATAATTCGGCCCGTTGATGCCTCTACTAAGCTTTTGGCCTCTTAAAGGCCCATGATATCAGTGGGCCAACTAAGGCCCGAGATATGTTTTGGCCTGGTAATGGCCCATCATATAACTGGGCCAATAATGGCCCGGTCTACATTTCAGCCTGCTGAAGGCCCGTCGACGACTAGTGAAAATTGAGGCCCAACATGCATTTCGGCCTGCTAAAGGCCCATGGTATCTTCTGGGCCGTAATAGGCCAGCAGAATATTCAGCCTGTTAATGGCCCGAAGCTACATGGGCCCAACTAACCGCTGGGTCCACTAAAGGCCCAACTAAACTTTGGGCCGAATATAGGCCCGTGTAAGTTGTAGGCCTGGTGCAAAGTGTGAAGGCCCCAATGGCCTTTCAGGCCCAAGAAAGTTGCAGGCCAGCCCAATCGTGGTCCGCTAAAATGCATGCCCGTTAGAGGCGAATGTTTCGGCCCGGATGACTACATCAGATTTTCGCTGTTTTTTTCATATAGCGAATGATGGCTTATACGGTAACTAGTAGGAATTAAGAACAAACCTACTCTATACAATAAAGAAATTATGGCATAGTAATTGAGAATAAACCTACACTATACAATAAAGGATTTATGATATATTACATCCACTGGGCATCGAAGTTCGCCACCAGTGATCATAAAGCGCAACAAAGAAGCAGATTACAAAAACTGGGCACCATTGCAGCATAACAAAATAATACTGAACTAAGACCACTTCCAAGACAGTTCAAGAAATGTTAGCCTTGCGCGGGAACTACTGCGTAAGCTGCTGAGCAAGGCTGTGTGACCGGCCTAGCATGCCGGTCATAGCTTCCAGGTGTAGCTGTTTAGCAATGAGGTTCTCATTGGTGTTCTGCGCGATCTTTCTTAGAGATAGGACTTCTAGTCGAAGTTGAGTTGCAGAATGCCTTTCTGCTAGAACTTGGGACTGAAGAAATCGAACTGATTCAGATAACGAATTCTGTGAGTTTGTCTGACTGCTTGTCTCAAGTAACTTGAACACTGCATCAAGACGTGACTTTGGGGTTGTCTCGCTATCTTCAAGATGTTTTGCCTTCTTTGCTACAATATATGTTGGGTTTGTCTCACAACCTTCAGCAGACTTGTGCATGCCATTAGGCATATCATCCTGAAACAAGTAGAGAGATGACAGATTTTGCACGTGTATAAACAAAGATGGTAACTATGCTGTCAATTCCATCCAATTTCAAATTAGAAAATAAAGAGTCAGTTCAAAATATCAATAGCATAATTTGGCATTGTTCATAATGCGGGGAGCTTCACCACACTACTGGATTACCATGTCAACAAAACAAGCATAGATGAAGGGCAAATACAATCATTGTATCTATTTTGGTTAATGTGCATGGCATGTTGTTCACATCATTAGCCACATCAGTAAGATAAAACAGGAGATGACAAGGTGCAAGCGTGGGCTGCTTCAGCACACACTGGATTATAGATCCACAAAAATAAGCATACACATAGGGAGTATTGAGTAATGTGCATGGTATGAATAAGGAATTTGGTTTTACAACTAAAACTTGGATCTTACAGTTGTTGCGAACATGCATTTTGATAGAAACAGCAAACTAAATAGCAGTTGACGATAGGGAGTATGAGCAACTTAAACAACAGTTGAGGATAAAGGCTTTAGAAGGACGGACTTACATTAACAGTTAACATCGGCTTTATAATGCCTTTCTCCATGTCAAGGGAAGGATAACTCAAGAATTTCAGCACAAAATCTTCTTCATAAGCATTGCCTGTACTCTACATTTTGTAGAGAGTAATTATAGATATGATAATACTGGAAGGGATAGAGGATAATGAAGATAAGATGCAGATTGATGCTACATAATCAACTACCAATCCCTGGAAGTACAAGCATTACAGGGCAAAATGTACTGACAAGAGCAATGGGCTACACTTCTGCACTGGCATTGTCTGTGTATTCAACTTTTTGGTAAGATTAAATATAGATCTCATATTTTTTAGTAAATGGTGGGCGAGGGAGATAAAATGCAGAATGCTACACAATGAACCAATCCCTCTTCCCATAATTTAAGAGTGTTTTGTACACTGGTGTACTGTACAAAACGATCTTATATTATGGGACGAAGGGAGTAGCTGTTAATGTAAGTATAGTGATAGACGACATTCAGTCCTTACAAGAGGACTGCAAAGCTAAACCTCTTGAAAAGCATTGGGTTGATTCTAAATTTATGTAAGAGTCGATACGGATCTTATAATGTCCACCAAATGGAGGATAACAAGGCTAACATGTGCAGTGATGCTACATAATCAACCAGCTATGGAAGTAAGTATGATCATACAGGGCAAGAAGTACTCACAAGAGCAATGCAGTGTGCAGTATAGTTGCGAGATTCAGTGGTCCCTTGAGAATGAATGTTCTTCTGCAAACAGTTTTCGTAAAAGTGAGACGTTAAGGCACATGCAGAAATGTAGTTCAAATTGTGATGTGATATCATAGACAGTACCTTACAATGTAGACGAGACCAATGTGTAACAAGATTATTCCAGTCACTGTCTGATAAATGTAGCACCGGAGACTTTACAGAAATTTTGTTTAGAGGCTTGCCATCGAAGTGCGCTTGCCTCAGGTAGGAACGATACTTCATCAACGAGTGCTTGAAATGCGCAACCAACCCTTGCTCGTCTTGACTATCCAGTTTGGTCCTCGCCTATTTAAAAGAATGAAATCTTGTGTCTTCTGTCAGCAGAAACATATGCAGTAATTACCATGAATAACATTAGTACATTACTTATGCGTAAGTTGCAGAGGAAGATTGCAAATTGTTCTTTGTCTGTGGTATAATCTTTCCATGAAGGAAAGATGCGCACAAAGTTCCTGACAACAATATAAGCTTCATCTTCTAAACTAGGAAGAAGTGGAATAGGGGTCCTATTTGCTGCAATTGGGGCTCTCTCTCTCATTCGAAAAGGGATTTGGCAACTGGATTTGGTGTACTCTTTGCTGGAATGGGGGTTTTGCATCGTAGAGCTGGTGCTATGTCAACTGGCATCATCATACTGTTTGCTGCAGTTGGGGTCTGCTGAGTTGGGGCATCAGAGATGGCTAGTGTAGTAGGGCTAGAGTCTGGGTCTGGTGATATTGCAACGACACCTAATGGGCTATTTGATTTATCAGGTGTCACTACCTTTTCCAAATACTTTGTTCGTGCTCCTCCGCGATCAGCAATCGCCCTCTTCCTTTTGAACGTCTGATACACAAGAACAACATTTGAATGGATAAATATGGTATGATGACAGATGGAATATGTACTGAAAATGGATAGGCAGGGCGTATTCACATACACGATGTGCAAACTAAGCTAATGGCAGTGCAACAATGTAGAAGCAATGCAAAGCATCAGTTGCAAGACATGTGCGACCAATATAACCTTGGAAAGTTAGAGCAAGCACCTTGATGGGTGAATAAGATAGGGCATCTGCCTCTGACTCCTCCACTAGGGAGCTACATTGACTTAGGTCTCCCTCTAGCTCAGAATCATTGTTAGGATCATATTCTGAGCATGAATCTGTAGGTGGAGAGCGTTTGCATTGCATGCATCCAGACTTGATTTCAGTCCCTTAATGCCAAGTTTGACAGCCATGGCATTGTTCTGCTTTATTCTTTTCATGCGCGCAAGCTCATAATCATTATGATGCTGTTCAGTATCTGAGATTCATGAAAACATAAAAAGTAGTCAGATTATCTATGGAATGCATTGCGGATTCAACTCGAAGACTGTCTCCCTACAAACCCCTGCGTATACAAAGTTCACCCCCCAACCATGCTGACCAGACCACACATAGAAATACAAACCTCTTATGTCTCTATAACAGGCTGACACACATTTCAAACCTGAAGTAGGAACATTAGAATCATATCAAATTCGCATTTGAACAAATAAACTAAGGAATTATGAGTGCCATAATGTTTAGCTTCAAGGGTGTGGTGCTGGTAGTGCGACACAAAGCAAGTAGGTAGATTGTATTCCATGTAAAATATCGTAGTCTATGTAAAAGGTGGATATGATACTTTCTTTCTATACAATGCAGTGTTCGTTGCCCACACATGATGGAAGAGATCACACAGAGAAATACTATTCACTCATGTCTGCGGTTCCAGTATTTTGAAACAGGGTGGTCCACCCAAAAAGAATATTGACAACAAATATGACAAGGCAAGCATAGAGGTAGTGAATCAATCATTACTTGTGAGCTTACTACGACAAGTATGCAGAATTATAACTGCAGTAAGAGACCGTCCACAATCTGAATCAAGAAGTTGGTCTAGCACTTATTGTCTGCAACTAATCGACGTGAATAATTGGATATCATATCGAATGAGTAAGAAAGACAAGTAAAATTGCCAACAAACCTGGCCTGCAGTAGTAATCTGGGTCAATGTCACTATGACCAACAATCCAACATGACTAGTGTTTGTTCCTAGGGCTAGAATTTTGAAACCCTGTGAACTTTACAGGTACTAAACATTACTGAAATACTATCTGAACCATTAAGTGTAGGTAGCACTCAGTACACAACAAACCCTAATGACAGTCCTGCCTAATGAGTAATGAATCAATTAGAAAATGGGTGATGAGGAGTGGCTGCTGAGTGTTGAGGACGTATCTCAGGATAAATCGGGTTGGCTTAGTGGCTGCTGCACGCCTGAGCCCTGAATGGAATGGCTCAGGATCAACTCTTTGTCCTAGAACAGCACCAACAACATAATCACTAGCATCACACATAATTTCAAAGGGTAGGTTCCAATCAGGTGGTTGAACAATAGGTGCAGAAATCAAGGCTTTCTTAAGTATTTCAAATGCTTCTACGCAATCATCATAAAAAACAAATGGAAGATCTTTTTGCAAGAGATTAGTGAGAGGCCTAGAAATTTTAGAGAAGTCTTTGATAAATCTCCTATAGAAACCAGCATGACCAAGGAAACTTCTTATACCTTTGATATCTTTAGGACACGGCATTTTTTCAATAGGATCTACTTTAGCTTTATCAACTTCGATACCTCTTTCAGAAATTTTATGCCCCAAGACAATACCTTCATTAACCATAAAGTGGCACTTCTCCCAATTCAAGACAAGATTAGTTTCTTCACATCTCTGCAAAACTCGATCAAGGTTGCTTAAGCAATCATCAAAAGAAGTTCCGTAAACGGAGAAATCATCCATGAAAACCTCAACAATCTTTTCACAAAAGTCAAAGAATATAGCAGTCATACATCTTTGAAAGGTAGCAGGTGCATTACATAAACCAAAATGCATTTGTCTATAAGCAAAGGTACCAAAAGGGCAAGTAAAAGTAGTTTTTTCTTGATCCTCTTGTGACACAGGTATTTGAGAAAAACTAGAATAACCATCTAGAAAGCAAAAGTGTGTATGTTTGGATAGTCTTTCTAGCATTTGATCAATAAAAGGTAGAGGGTAATGGTCTTTCCTAGTGGCTTTGTTTAATTTTATAAAATCAATTACCATTCTATAACCTGTAACAATTCTTTGCGGGATCAATTCATTTTTATCATTAGGAACAACGGTAATACCTCCCTTCTTAGGGACACAATGAACAGGACTTACCCATCTACTATCAGCAATAGGATAAATTATACCTGCTTCCAGAAGCTTTAATATTTCATTTCTTACCACTTCTTTCATCTTAGGATTTAACCATCGTTGATGATCGACAACTGGTTTAGCATCAGGCTCCATATTAATTTTATGCTGATATAGAGTAGGACTAATACCCTTAAGATCATCAAGAGTATATCCAATAGTGGCACGGTGCTTCTTCAGAGTTTTTAATAATCTCTTTTCTTCATGCTCTAAAAGGTTAGCACTAATAATAACAGGATATATCTTTTTCTCATCAAGATAAGCATATTTCAGAGTATCAGGTAATTGCTTAAGATCTAACACAGGGTCACTCTTAGGTGGTAGAGGATCTCCAAGAGTCTCAACAGGCAAATTGTGTTTCAAAACAGGCATCTGTTTAAAGAAAATCTCGTCTAATTCCCTTTTTTCATTCATGAACATATCATTTTCATGGTATAGCAAATATTGTTCTAAAGGATCAGTAGGAGGCACTGCCATAGAAGCAAGACCAATAATTTCATCTTTATTAGGCAATTCTTTGTCGTGGGGTTGTCTACGAAATTTGGAGAAATTAAACTCATGGGACACATCCCCAAAACTTACACTAACTGTTCCTTTCTCGCAATCTATCTTAGCATTGACAGTGTTCAAGAAAGGTCTACCAAATATAATAGGACAAAAATCATCTTGTGGGGAACCAAGAACGAGAAAATCAGTAGGGTATTTTATTTTCCCACACAAGACTTCGACATCTCTTACAATCCCAATTGGTGATATAGTATCTCTATTAGCAAGCTTAATAGTAACATCAATTTCTTCTATCTCAGCAGGTGCAATATCATTCATAATTTCTTGATATAAGGTAAAGGGAATTGCACTCACACTAGCACCCAAATCACATAAGCCATGATAACAATGATCTCCTATTTTTATAGAAACAACAGGCATGCTAACAACAGGTCTATGTTTATCTTTATTATCGGGTCTAGCAATTCTAGCAGCTTCATTGCAGAAGTAAATAACATGCCCATCAATATTATCGACGAAGAGATCTTTAACCATAGCAATACTAGGTTCAACTTTAATTTGTTCAGGGGGTGTAGGTGTTCTAGTATAACTCTTACGAACCACAGTTGAAGCTTTAGCATGATCCTTTATTCTAACAGGGAAAGGTGGTTTCTCAATATAAGCAGTAGGAATAACAGGATTAACATTATAAGTAATAGTTTCTTCTTCAACTTTAATAGGTTCTACTACTTTTACTTCAATGGGAGGATGATATTTAAACCACTTCTCCTTAGGGAGATCAACATGAGTAGCAAATGATTCACAGAAAGAAGCTACTATCTCAGAGTCAAGTCCATATTTAGTGCTAAATTCATGAAAAGCATCGGTATCCATAAAAGATTTAACACAATCAAACTTAAGGTTTATACCTGACTCCTTACCTTCATCGATTTCCCAATCTTCAGAGTTGCGTTTAATTCTTTCCAATAAATCCCATTTGAATTCAATAGTCTTCTTCATAAAAGAACCAGTACAAGAAGTATCGAGCATGGATTGATCATTACGAGAAAGCCGAGCATAAAAATTCTGAATAATAATTTCTCATGAGAGCTCATGATTGGGGCATGAATATAACATTGACTTAAGCCTCCCCCAAGCTTGAGTGATACTTTCTCCTTCATGAGGTCAAAAATTATAAATATAATTCCGATGACAATGAACTAGAGGCATAGGATAAAACTTCTGATGAAATTCCAATTTCAATCGGTTGTAGTTCCAAGTCCCAATATCATCGCATAGCCTATACCATGTCAATGCCTTCTCCTTCAAATATAAAGGGAAGACCTTCTTCTTGACTTCATCCTCAGGCAAACCTGCAAGCTTAAATAATCCACAAACTTCATCCACATTGATTAGATGCATATCAGGATGTAATGTTCCATCTCCTGCATAAGGATTAGCTAGCAGTTTCTCTATCATACCTAAAGGAATTTCATAATAAACATTTTCAGTAGGTTCAGTAGGTTGAGGGGAAACTCTTTGTTCTTCCGGTCGGGGTGAAGATACCCCGAACAAGCCCCACAAAGGATTATTTTCCATAGTAACAAGTGACAATAAATTTCAGCACACTATATAAATTTTTCCTTACCAAATTCCACTTACCAAAGGCGCTTCACTCCCCAGCAATGGCGCCAGCAAAGAGTCTTGATGACCCACAAGTATAGGGGATCTATCGTAGTCCTTTCGATAAGTAAGAGTATCAAACCCAACGAGGAGCAGAAGAAAATGACAAGCGGTTTTCAGCAAGGTATTCTCTGCAAGCACTGAAATTATCGGTAACAGATAGTTTTGTGATAAGATAATTCATAACGGGTAACAAGTAACGAGTGTAACTAAGGTGCAGCAAGGTGGCTCAATCCTTTTTGTCGCAATGGACAAGCCTGGAAGAACTCTTATATAAAGCAAAGCGCTCCTGACGACACATGGGAATTACTGTCAAGTTAGTTTTCATCATGCTCATATGATTCGCATTCGTTACTTTGATAATTTGATATGTGGGTGGACCGGTATTTGGGTGCTTTCCTTACTTGGATAAACCTCCCACTTATGATTAACCACTCTCGTAAGCATCCGAACTACGAAAGAAGAATTAAGATAAATCTAACCATAGCATGAAACATATGGATCCAAATCAGCCCCTTACAAAGCAACGCATAAACTAGGGTTTAAGCTTCTGTCACTCTAGAAACCCATCATCTACTTATTACTTCCCAATGCCTTCCACTAGGCCCAAACAATGGTGAAGTGTCATGTAGTCGACGTTCACATAACACCACTAGAGGAAAGACAACATACATCTCATCAAAATATCGAACGAATACCAAATTCACATGATTACTTATAACAAGACTTCTCCCATGTCCTCAGCAACAAACGTAACTACTCACAAAGCATATTCATGTTCATAATCAGAGGAGTATTAATTATCATTAAGGATCTGAACATATGATCTTCCACCAAATAAACCAACTAGCATCAACTACAAGGAGTAATCAACACTACTAGCAACCCACAGGTACCAATCTGAGGTTTTGAGACAAAGATCGGATACAAGAGATGATCTAGGGTTTGGAGAGGAGATGGTGTTGGTGAAGATGTGATGGAGATTGACCCCCTCTCGATGAGAGGATTGTTGGTGATGACGATGGCTTCGATTTCCCCCTCCGGGAGGGAAGTTTCCCCGGCAGAACAGCTCCACCGTAACCCAGATTGGTTCTGCCCAAGTTCCGCCTCGAGACGGTGGTGCTTCGTCCTGAAAGCTTCCTCTTGATTTTTTCCAGGTCAAAAGACATTATATAGCAGAAGAGGGGCACCGGAGGCCTGCCAGGGGGCCCACAAGCCAGGGGGTAGGGCACGCCCCCCCTTGTGGCCACCTGGTGGGCCCTCTCTGGTATTTTCTTCACCTATTATTTTTTATATATTCCAAAATAATTCCCCGTAAATTTTCTGGACTTTTGGAGTTCTGCAGAATAGGTCTCTCAGATTTGCACCCTTTCCGGTCCAGAATTCCAGCTGCCGGCATTCTCCCTCTTCATGTAAACCTTGTAAAATAAGAGAGAAAAGGCATAAGTAATGTACCATCATGTATAATAACAGCCCATAATGCAATAAATATCAGTATAAAAGCATGATGCAAAATGGACATATCACGGCCCACCATGGGCACCCTGTAGATCCACACTCGAGCGGCCTACATGCATTTTCGAAACTAAATTAGGAACATTTAGCTGACCAATTAAACGACTCTATTTTAATAATATCAGATTCGTATTTGAACAACTAAGCTTGTTTAGCTTGATGGGTGGAGCAGTGCTATTATGACACGGAGCACGTATGCTGATCGTATAGTGATCATAAAAGGGAGGAAACCCTAAGCATGATCAATTAAACCCTATTATGACTGTGCCATGGCAGATTTGAAGCTGCAAAACGCAAAAATGCTATTTAGCAACCATTGTTTGCTTTGAACTAAGAACTAAATTCTAAGAGCTGAAAAGAAAGTACAATAACCAAGTTACGATCTATTTTCTGGTTGAGATCAAAAAGTTGAGCAGATATGAAGTAGTACCACCTCCCTTGTGGCGCCGTGTAGGCATCAGGGTTGTGATGGCTGTCGGTGGCGTTGAAGTAGATCTGCGACGGTAGACGGGTGCATCGGGGGATAAGTCCCATTGCGGTGGACGAGAAGGTAGTGGGAGCGGCCCCAGCAAGGAGGACGACGGCGCCGATGAAGCAAGAGGACGTGATGCAAGGCTCCTGGTCCGTCGCCGTGTGTGAGAAACATCCATCTCTAGCAGTGGACGACGCGGTCTTGGTAGGCGCTCTGGCATGGTGGAGGACGGCGGCGATGGATGGGGTGGAGGATGGCGGCGATGGATGGAGTGGCAGACGCAGGAGGCTGGTGTGGGGATGGTGTTCTAGCACAGACGGTGTATGAATGGGAAAATGGAGGGAGAGGTACGGGGAACCATGTTTTTGGGACGCGCGTGTTTGAAATATGGGAAAGTTAGGAACTTAGCCCCCGTTTAAAATTTGGACGTCTCGTCGGTTGGGGATAGGACGGTAATCTCGCATCTCCCCAATTTTTGCCCAGAGCGATTTCGGGCGAGGAGAGGGTGTTTTGGCGCCCACGGTTGGCGCCCACAATGTATGAATAGGGCTGACAGGTAGGGCGGTTGTGTCACGTCTGAGTGAAGTTACAAACCTGCCCCTATTGAAAATATTTGCCTACATCGATTTTGGCTGAGTCAAGTTTGTTTTGACACCCACCGTGTATGAATGGGGAAATGGAGGGAGAGACAGAGGTCTTTCGGGCGAGCTTGAATCAAATGTGTTTTGCCGCTCACGTTTGGCGCCCACCATGTCTGAATGGGCTCAGAGGCGGTCGTGCCACGTCTAATTGAAGTTACTAACCTACCCCTATTGAGGGCAGTGGAAATCGGGACGATGGGTTGTCCGTGTAAGGGGTAGACAGTAATTTCCATCTCGCAAACACTGGCTTCGGGCAGCCGACATGGGAGTGTATATTTTGCCGCTTCTTTCAAATTTTGGGACAATAAGCATCCACGTTTACCCTGGCAACTATATTCGAATCCCTTTTGTATTCTTATACGAATCTTTATAAATCATTCTATGTTTTTTTATATATCTTCCAAAGCACAACAAATATGTATTCCACTGTCATATATGAATATGATTTACAAATGTTGATACTCGAATTCAGAAGCTAGAATCCAGTTTGAGGTGAATTCGAATATTTGAAACCACTTTATGTCTAACTTAAGTGTAACATGTATGACACACGCAGCATAATGTGTACTCCCATTTAGATATGTACAAAAGCGATGTATGAAGATTCAAAATACTGAGTCAATCAACCAATAATGTACAAAAACTAACAGACATATAAACACTTATAGAGTATATGGATCAATAATACAGAGTATCAACTAACATACATAAGCCAGGCCGCTGTACTTTTTTTGCTAGTAGAGCATCATTTTTTTAGAAAAGCTAGTACAGCATCTTGGCCCTTTCAGATGCATGCCACCTAAGGACCATCTATACTATTATTATTGATGAATGCACATTCAGCCCGATTGGCATATTTGTAGGTCTGGCACAGCAATCAAAATGAAATGTCTCAGAGTCTTATCAATTAATACAGACTCGAGCTCATAAAAAAATTACAAACCAAAAACCAAAAAACAATTATTACATGATCTCTAAAACAAATGGTTTGATCGATTACATGAACAAACAACACAAAGGTTATTCAACGATGGAAAAAATATTTCACCTATGATTTACCAAGTGGGAATTTAATTTCCTTTTTTCCTTCATGACCTTAACAATGCGGTCAGTCTCAGCTTGCTTCGTTTTGAAATCCACCAAATATTTAATGGTTGTCTTGAGTACTACTTGTGATTGTGCTGTTTGCTTCCTCAACATGTCAACTTCATCTCTAAGTGCAGAAGCAGAATCTCTTTCTACCAATAGTTTAGCCTCTAGGGCATCAGCAGTTGGCAATTCATGATGCACGATTGGGCCGGTGCCACTGCTGTGGGATGATACAACGTCCATGTGGACCTCGCTCTTTGATCTTGGGCTAACCTGTTTTGCCATTAAAGTTCCGATTGGATTCCGCAAAGTTGAAGTTAGCAAAACATCTCAACTGGGAGTTAGAACAGCAAACTAGTTAAACAAACAAGGAATTAAAGAGTTTTGATTGGATGCTGAAAAGTAGTTATTAACATCATTGTAACCAGTTGCAGCATCAAAGCAGTTAAACAAACAAGTTTTGCAAAAGGTACCTGTTGTGGCATTGGAGTTCCTCTTGGATTCTGAAAAGTTGAGTAGCCAGTAACGTGATTAGAGCAACCAGTTGCAGCAGCAAAGCAGTTAAACAAACAAGTTTTGCAAAAGGAACCTGTTGTGGCATTGGAGTTTCTTTTGGATCCTGAAAAGTTGAGTAGTCAGTAACTTGATTAGAGCAACAAGTTACAACAGCAAACCTGTTACACAAATATATTTTTGAAAATGTACCTGCTGTGCACTTGGACTTCCAATTGGATCCTGAAAACTTGAAGTTGGTAAAATGATTAGAGCAACAAGTTACAGCAGCAAACCAGGTAAACAAGGAAGTTTCTAAAAAAATACCTGTTGTGCCAACGGAGTTTCAGTTGGATCCTGCAAACTTGAATGTTAGCAATCATAAATAAAGTGTTGCAAGAGCCATAAGAAACTAACATCAAACTAGTAAAACTAACCAGTTTTGACAACGTATTTAATTACACATGAACTAGTAAAACTAACAAGTTCTTGGTAATGTATTAAAGCAACAAGTCAGTACCGTTTACCAGCAACACAGACATCTGTAATTTTTTTTATGTAAGCAAAATGATTCCAACACACACACACACACACACACACACACATATATATATATATATATATAAGTTAAAAAGACGTTGTCCCTCATATAAACCTGACAGTTGTCTATCTCTGAACATGCAAACATTACTAGTGCTACATGTGATAACAGCAAACCATTTAAACAAACAATGTATCAGAACGTAAATTACATGTGAATTTCGCTGCACCCTAGAAGTACATATGACCAGCTATCTACGTGCTTAAGTAGCTATTTAAGTTCAGGCAAACAGGTAATTCTTAACAGTAA
Organism: Thinopyrum elongatum; assembly: GCA_011799875.1. Taxonomy (NCBI): domain Eukaryota; kingdom Viridiplantae; phylum Streptophyta; class Magnoliopsida; order Poales; family Poaceae; genus Thinopyrum; species Thinopyrum elongatum. The sequence continues at coordinate 17,076,258 of CM022298.1, read as the reverse complement.
GTATCAAACACATAGATAGGCACAGTCTATAATAGGATTAACAGGCTATGGCATTATGTAATTAGGAGCAAACTAAATTAAGCCAAGCAACATAATTGAACAATTTTGCAACCAGTGGTTAACTAAAATTCCGAGAAGCAGGTAACTGAACTTACGCTAGCTCTTTGTACAAGCACACTGCAACTTTTTTTTCGCTTACAAGGTTCTACGAAGGAGTCCATGGCATCCATTGCTTGGATACACAGTCCCAATACTTCTTTCTTCCCACACTGCATTGGTAAGTCGAATGGTTAATCTGATAAGATGGTGCGTCCTTGATATGTTATATGAGGACAGGTTGTCAGACTAGTTGTAGCAACACACATCACACTGGCTTTTACTGTATATTTTATGCGATTACATTTGGCATATCGAGATCTAAGCAATCTACAATAGGATGAAAAGACTGGCATCCTTCACATTATTGGCGAACTCAGTTCATAGAAACAAGCAATTCAACCATTTTGTGGGTAAATCAAAAACGCCACTGGAATATTTTTCACTCCCCAATCATACACGTAAAAAGGGGCGATGCCACTGTAGGGGCTAGTATGGGCGGCCGCCTCGGGTGGCTGGAAAGTGCGCACCTAGTTTGAGTCATCCAGGTTGGCCTAGGCTAGTTTTGTTCATCCTAGCGCACGAGCAGACAATGTAAAAAATGAAGAAAAACGTTTCAATTTGGATGGGCGAATAACATAAGTGCAAGGCAGGCCCTATAGCAGGCTCGCGGCCCAAACGAGCGCCTCCCATATCGATCGACAGCTGGAAAAATCCCCAATTGGTTCATTCCATCCTCCAGTCTGGTTCGCTCCTAACCTAGCCGCCGCTGGACAGACCAACACAGCACTTCCTAGCGCCCTCGTTGGACACCGGTCGCCGGGCTTCAAGCGAATGGAAGGACAAGAAGATGAAGATCCAACACTGGGTGTATCCTGCGTGGGAGGCAGCGGCGGCAGCACAGGCATGGCATCGAGCTTGCGCAAATGGACAGTCGCAGCTTGCAAGAGCAGCATGCGCAACGAGAAGGTACATCACATCCCTGATTATATCTAATTCAACTGTTCAATTTCTGGCCAATAGTTAAACCTGACGGTGTTGTAAAACTGCTTCTATGTAGGGAATCTATAAGAAAATGAAACCAATTTCTGTTTATTTTATAACTCCCCCAATCAATACTGAACTGACTGAACCTGATGTGTCTAATCAAGTTTTTGGTGCAAACATACAAGCTCCTCATGTTGTTCTTGAGCCTGAAGTGTCTAATGAACAGATTGCTAATGAAGGATTTGATGCAAACATTTTACATGCTCCTGGTGATGAACATATAGTGTCTAATGAGGGATCTAATGCATGCATTTTGCAAGCTCCCATTGAAGGATTTAGTGTCTAATGATGATCTGCTATGTTGAGAGAGAGAGATAGAGATTTGCAAGAATTGATGACAAGCAAATTATAGTACATTTTCATGGCTTGAGGAAATGTCGAGGCCATCTACCAGAAAGTCCCCGTATCATAACAACGTAGCATAAATACTTTTCTAATATGTTGTTTGAAACTATTGGCATACTTGTGTAGGATAGACATATTGATATGTAGTTTGCGCACTGGTTAGGTGCAATTACACTTGGATATTTTCAGCCAGAGAACAAACAATTCAAGCAGGTACAGTCCATGTTAGTAGTCCTTGTACACCATGTTGCATTTTGTGTTTTTTGGTGCTTACACCATTTAATGTTTTATAATCTGAAACTACTTTGGATCATTAGCTGGTTTTCAAAGTGCATGTAGCTTCACATTTCTCAAGTTATGTTGATTTCCGGAGTGCAAGTGCCTTCGTATTTTTTAAGTTAAATTTTCGCCCCTGGTAACTTGAATCCGTGGATTCGCCACTGCACACAAATCATACACACAGGCCAGTACAAATTAAATGAAATGCAGGGATTTACGCTAGCTCGTTGTACAGCCTCACTGCAGCTCTGCTTGCGCTTGAGATGTTCCATGTACAAGTCCATGTTACCACTTGCTTGGATGTGCAGGCCTTGTGCTCCTTGCATCCCCCTCTGCATTTTTGACACGGCGAATGGTTGATCAAATGAGAGGAATCGACCTTGCTGTTGTACCGGAGGACAGGTACTTACAAGGTTATACCGGTGTGCAGGATGTGTACCAGATCCCGTAGCGCCGTCATGCGTCGCTAAAAAATGGTTTTGCTTGTTTCAGATGATATCTCCAGAAGAAATAAGAGTTAAAGTCAGAGTTGCATAGGCGTGTAAGCTAAGAGAGCAGTAAAAGGATATCCAAACATCGTCGGAACAGTGGACAAGGGAGTGATATGTGGATACCTAGTAAGGGCCGGCGTTTGGGCATGCTCGCCTAACTAGAGTGCGGGTCACTTTAGAGCCGTTGAGGGTGATGCGCTGGCGTTGGCTGGCCGCGCACGGATGTAGATCTTGAGCGGCAGCGGAGCGCTATGATGCGGTGGACGAGGCCATTGGTGAAGCCCCAACGGCCTCGGGGGGGGTGTGGAGGTGCGACGATGTGCTCGGTGAAGTAGCCCCGGTGAGGTGGGAGACGACGTCGGTGAAGCGCACCTGATGCGGTGGAAGTCGGTGTCTGTGAGGCACGTCGGTTGCGGCGACCGACGTTGTTGGTGGACCACCCGGTGCGGTGGACGAGGGCGTAGATGAGGTAGCTCTGGTGCGGTGGTGAAGCGCGACCGTCGTCGTCGTCCGGCACAAATGTGGGGAAAGAGACGAGGCGAGGGGCGATTCGAACTTTGCTTGGGTTGGCGGCAAATTAGGGATTTGAGCGCTCTGGGCGCTGAAGGGGACGGTGGAGAAGGGAGATTTTGCAGGGCTAGAATTGGGGCCACCAGATATTTCAATCCGAAACGTGGAAGCGCGAACTTTTTTTGTTGTCGTTCTTTTTTTTTGGGAGGGGGTGGGTGGCTGGGTGCTAGCGTTCATACGACACACGCAACCACCACGACACGACCCTGGTCTGCCTGGTGCGCCTACATTTGAGAATGCAAACGAATCTTCTTTCATTTGCAAACGAATCTGTATATATTACTATGCCCATGTTTTCCTTGTAAATAATTAGTCATTCGAAACGAGATACTATAAATTAAATAATGATGAGTTATTTGAAATAGAGTGTGTGTCACATAGCGATCTCCAATTCTAACGCGGATTTCGCATTTCACGGTATCCACGCTACTTTTTTAATACAAATTCATATGTATAAGATGAACACCATGGTAGTGAGAAAACTTTGGATGGATTCAAACATATGACCTACAAAATAACACAACAATCGAGTCAATGTCAACTTTTCCAAACCTAGTATGGCACAAATTCGAAATAATTACGGAAGCCATATGCATGGTCCTCAATTCAAATCCTACAATGTATACTAAATTGAAATGTCAATATTAAGTCTAGTACTATCTACATTCAAATGTTGTTTTTAGCCCTAGCCTCCTCGGCACACATGCTACATACTTCCTATATCGATCAATCTTCCTCTCCTTACCACCTTACGAAGCTATTGGTTTCTGACACACGTTCATTCTTTCTCTCCATGTTTCAATCTCTAACTCTCTCAACTACACAACCCCTTTTTCTACTCTGTTAACAAATGTATCTCTCTCACACACACCCGCCATTGCACTCCATGCCAAGCTCTCTATCTCTCTCTCTCTCCCTTCACCCTCTCTCGCTAGATACATGCATTGCCTATCTAGACCCCCCCTCTCGTGCGCACGCATGCACATTGTCTATCTAGGTCACTCTCTCGAGACTGTCTCACTCTTTCTTCCCCACGGCGGCCCACACTCGCTCAATCTCTCTCTCTTTATCTAAATCTCGATTAACCTCGCTTTCTCTCACACACAAATGATATATCTCCCTGTTCGGGCCTCGATCGACACACTCTATACTCTCTCACGCAGATTGTCTATCCAGGTCAGTCCATCCAAGCCGCCCCCACTCTTTCGACCACATGGCTGCCCACGCTCGCTCAATCTCTCTCTCCCTCCCCCCTCTCTCTCTCTATGTATGTCTCGATTGACCTCGATCTTTCTCAGACACAGACGATATATCTCCATGTTTGAGCCCAATTCGATATATTCATATTGTATACTCTCTCATGCACATTGTCTATCTAGGTCACTCTCTCCAACCCGTCTCACTCTTTCGATCGCATGACGACCCACACTCGCTCAATCTCTCTCCCTTTATCTATGTATAGATTGACCTTGCTTCCTCCCACGCACAAAATATATCTACATGTCTGTGACTGGATCATCTCTCAAGCTCTATCTTACAGCCCTCACCCTTCCCAAAAGCTCAATCGGACAATATCTCTCTAGAGCCTATATATCTTTTCAACGAATGCCGGGCCACACTCACTTTGTCTCTCTATCTATCTATGTCTCGATTGACCTCGCTTTCTCACGCCGTATCTTCCACACATTGAAGCTACCTCTCCATCCCTCGCAGAGCCGGAACTATTTACATTGCGAGGGGGACTCCAACGTTGGATTAATTTGTGAAGGCATTTATTCCGGTGGGTTTAGATTATATTTTCGTAGCATTCGGCCCACAACTACTCCAAACACCGTTGCAACCCCCGCACCTCCCCCAATTGATTTCCCTCTGGCTCGGTCACCGCTCTCTCGCACGTCCTTTCTCACCTTCCACGTCGCACCATGGTATTTTTGCAAAAAACTCTGTTGTTCTCTTTAATTATTACAAATAATCTACAAACTATACACCGATAGTCCACCTGTAATGGAACAAATTTCGAACCAGAAATTAAAGTGCTACAAACTACACACCGAGGGGCCCACCTGTCATGGAACAAATTTGAACCCATATATAAATTAAAAATGAAAAAGGACAAGGATCGAACATGCAACCAGGGCCTTCAAGCCGCACATCAATAGGCAACATAGTAGCAACGTTTGATGTACCCCCCTTTGTTGATATAATATTTTTATATTACCACAGCCTATTTAATGGATAAGATGTTTTAATATTAATTTTTGTACATAAGTGGGACCGGCTCGTTAGCACGTACTATTCACCTTCACTTACTGTTGGGTTCCATGTCTGCTCTCTCTCTCCTCCCCTTCTACGTTTAGACGCACGGGCAAACACAAAGAACGCGCGGGCGGTGTTGCCGTTGACCATATCTGGACGCATTCACAAGTTACGGCACCAGTTTCACGTACTAGTAGTATTATACATGTAACAAGTTTAGGAACAAAAGTGACCGTGACGGACAAGTTAGGCTAGTTGTAGTACTATTTATCTACTACTCCGTAATAATTAAATGCCTGGATAAATAGATGTATCGCCTAGTGCTCGAACAAGGGGACTGGTCGCACCCTACAAGTATTTGGAATTGACTTCCCTAAAAAAATATTTAGAATTGACGTGGTATTTAATATGAAATGTTTGTGATGAGAAGGAATACATGTGGCTTGATGACGTTTCATAATTAATTTGATACGGCTCTAGCAGAACATTCAATCGATCAAACCATAGATTTCATTCAGTCTGACTCCGACTTTATATTCATACAACGATCGAACTAAAATAAACAGAAATGATTAATCCCAAACATTCGGATTTTAAGCATGGCAATCCGAACGTTTTTCATGGCAAATTTAGATTACTCGGCGGTGGCAGGGGCGTCTTGCGGTAGGAAGCGGCTCCTCTACCATGCTCTGTGTGTCATCGGGCCACTGACCGATGGCGACGGCGACGGCGGCGTCTTATACCGTTGTTGGCGTACTCCTGGACGTTGGCCCTAGCTTCAAGGAAGGCCAGAATATTCTGGACTTCGCTCTCCAGGAGCGAGTCAACTGGCGGGAGGAGGCAACTGGCGTTGGTGCAAGGAAGCGGTCGACGGCGGCGATCCATGCCGCTGAGGGGGGCACTGGCACCCGCGCGGGGACAGGCGCTGGCAACAGCACGGCGGAGACATTCGTGTGCACGGGCACTGGCACGGGCGCGCGCATCAGTGCACGCGCAGGCGCATGCGCTGGGAGGTGCACGGGCACGTGCATCAGTGCACGCGCAGGCGCATGCGCTGGCAGGTGCACGGGCGCGTGAAAGTCAGCGGGGACCTCGTGGAACCCCGTGGCATCAAGCTCGATGACAATGTGCGGCTCCCAGCCCATCAATGCCACGGGGATGGGCACTGGCGCAGTCGGGGTGACGGGAGCTGGAACGGGAGCGGGGACAGGCGCGGCATCTTCCCGCAAGGCCCGTTCAAGCTCGTCCCAAAGCGCCTTATGTTCTTGAGACTCCGGCTGGGTGTCTTCCTCAGGAAACTGGAAGACTAAGGGTAGCCCATCGTGATGCGGCATCGCGTACGGTAAGGTCAGACTGGTTGGAGGTAGACAACAGGAGAATCGGAGAGGAAGAGAGAAGATTGTAGCGATACCGGGTAGTGCGGGGGTGATTTTAAACTGCGGCGCCGGCGCCATTAAAAGTGGGGGCAGTTATCACGAAGGTGGGCGGCGGAGCCTGGTCAAAGGGCTCGCCTCCCGGTGAGCCTGCGCAGCGGCCTGCTCGCACGCGTTCCGGTCAGCCGGCGCAGTGGTCTGCTCGCACGCCTCCCGTCGACTCACACGCTTGCTCGGACGGCACCTGCCGATGAGAAGCGGGACTCGTGGCGGCACGTAAACTCCCACGGTGTAAATAGTGAAACCGTTCGCGTTAACGTGATAGGTCTTTGTTCCAAAATACCTTGGCTCTTCATTTGTGCAACTTTTCATAAGCAGCTTGTCTCAAATTGAACAAAAACATTGCGACAGCATATTTGTGCCATATCACGAGACCATGCTCAGTTTCATGATTTTCAGGTCACTTTTGGATTTTCTGAAATTTAAAATCCAGGATTCGAAACAATATCATAACCTGCATCATGAAATAAATTTTCAAGCGATACATCTTTACTGTTGTAGATGTTAATATTTCTTACGAAAGGATTTGGTCAAACATTTTGCTTAGTTAGACTTCAGACAAGTTATATATGCAGAGTAAAAGGATAATCCCTCCATACCAGTGCATTGCCTGATATAGTAACTCTAATACTAGGAACGAACAAACGGGGCTCAATTCTATGCTCATCCTGGTGTAGTACTCCTATTAGTACTAGGCAATGGAGTTGACGGGTGATCTTGGGTAGCGGCGACCGAGGGAATTGAACCGTGCTCGGCACGGTTACTAAAGCATCCCTCCATTGTTTATCGGTAGTCATTATGGACCGGGGACATGAGGGGAATTTCCTAGGGCTGGAATTCTGGCCGCCAGATATTTCGACTCGAAACGCGGAGGCTCGAGTGGTTGGGGTTGGCTAATGTGCGTACCATGCACGCCACCAGAAGGACACGAGCCCGGTTCTTTTTTTTAGGATCAACATGAGCCCGGGTCTGGCTCGTACGCCGCTGGGTGCTACCATTCGAGAATACGAAAGGAATCTTTTAAATTGCCGAACGAATCTATATGTATTACAATGCCCGTATTTTCCTTGCAAATTACTGGTCATTCCAAAAGGCACGGTAATTGATTTATGAAAAGTTCTTGAATTAGTGTGAGTTTGTGATATAGTGATCTCAACGTAGATTTCACATTTCATGGTATCCCCAGTAAGTTTTTCATTGCAAATTCAAATTTAAAAGATGAACGGTATGGTGGTGAGAAAACTTTGTATGTATCACGCATATGACCACACACACACACACGAATACAACAACAATCCAGTAAGTATAGTGCATCTATTTTTCCAGACCATGCATGTATGACACGAATTCAAAAATACTCCCTCTGTTCCTAAATATTTGTCTTTTAGAGATTTCAACAAGTGACTACATACGGAGCAAAATGGGTGAATCTACACTCTAAAATATGTCTATATACATCCGTATGTGGCAGTCCATTTGAAATATCTAAAAAGACAAATATTTAGGAACAAAGGGAGTAAAATGTAAGCCATGCATGGTCCTCAATTCAATATTTAAAATGCACAGTAAACTGAAACATGAATATTAAGTCTAGTACTACATACATGCAAATATTGTGTTTAGGTCTCTCCATCGACCCTCCCCCCCCCCCAACACACACATACTTCATGTATCGATTGATGTTCATTTCTTTGTTAATAGAGCTATTGGGATCCGACACACGCACGCTCATTATTTCTCTTCACGTTTCGATCTCCATTTATGTCATTCCCGCCCTCACACTCTCAACAAATGTATTTCTCACACACAACCTCATCGTGCCCTCCATGACAAACGCTCACTCTCTCTCTCAAGATACATGTGTTGCCTTTGTAAAACACCTTCACCGTGCGCGCACACACAAAGTCTATCTAGGCCACTCTCTCGGTAACTATCTCCCTCCAGCCCTCACCACAGCTTCGCCGCACGATATCTCGGTGTACCATCTTTAACATTCGAGTGTACGCTAGGCCACACTCCCTCAATCTCTCCCTCTATAAATGACTCGATTAACCTTGCTTTGTCGCGTCGTCTCTCTCACACATAGACGCTCGCACTACACCTCTTGCATAGGCGGAGCTATGTAGATTGTCGGGGGATAACCCCTCGACCTTAGATAAAATTGTGAAGCTCTGTTTAGGATTGTTTAGATTATATTTTTTGAACATTATATTTTTCCCCACCCTCCCAAACACCGATGGGTTGTGCACCCCCCTCCCCGGGAGAATATCATGTGCCCCCACACCTTAGATGCTATATGCTGATACGAGTTCCTTGGAGCTTGTAGATCTGAGATATACCAGCTCACAAGATGTCTTAATATTTTTACAGGAAACCTTAATGAGTTTGAGAATTGCACACAATTTGTACAAAAACTACTCAGATGCCCTTGGATCCCATATCCAACGACCTCGAAGCTCGTATCACCGTAGCATCTAAGATGAGGGAGGACCTCATATTCTCTTGTATGTAAGAATATCATGTGCTACCACACCTTAGATGCTTTGGTGATACAAGCTCTTCAGAGCCGTTGGATCTGTGATCCAACAACTCCTTGGTGGTTCGAATGTTTTTTCGTAGAAAAGCCCCCAAAGAGTTCAGGCACTGCTCACAAGCACAAAGACTGCTCAGATGCCATTGCATCTCAGATCGAACGACCTCGAAGCTCATATCACCGTAGCATCCAAGCTGCGAGAGCACCTGATGTTTTCTCGCACGGGAGAATATGAGGTGCTCCCACACCATAGATTCTATGGTGATACGAGTTCCCGGGAGATCTGACGGCTCACAGTAGGAGGTTTGAATGTTTTTGCAATATAGGCCTCAAAGAGTTTGGGAATTGCGCAGAAAGTACAAGTACTTGCATGTGGCATCTGATCACAGATCATACAACCTAGATGCTCGTATCACCGTAGCGGCTAATTAAGCTGCGGGGAGCACCTAATATGAGCTACTGGGAGCCGTTGGATCCAAGATGCAGCGGTACACACGAGGCCTGAATGTTTTATTTGCAAAAAAAACCTTGGAGAGTTTGGAAATTGCGCATAATTACAAAGACTACTCCCAAGACATTGGATCTCAGATCCAACAACGTAAAAACTCGTATCACCATAGCATCTAAGCTGCGGGGTGGATGTGATATTCTATGCCGCTGTCATTTTTGTTCCTAAACCTGCTAAATACGTGTAACTGGTGCCGTAACTTGTCTAACCGCGCAAATTGTTTGTGCAAAAAACCATCCTACACTGAAATATCGAAACAACACACGGGGGTCCCACTTGTCATTGATCAAATTTGGACCTAAAACTAACAAATCTGAAAGACGTGATTCGAACTGGCAACCTAGACTACAAAGCGACGTCGATAGCCTGAAACAACAACGGTTGTTGGCTTTGTCACATAACTTGATTTTATACAGTATTACGTTGAGTAGAGTAGAGGGAGTGGCTCGTCAACACGTGCATGACCATTGACTCACTTACTAGTGGGTCCCATGTCTGCGATCTCTCTCTCCTCTCCATCTATTAACCTTTAGACGCACGGGCACACACGAAGAGCGGCGCGAGCTTGCCGTGGTGTTATTATAACTAAAAAATGCTTGGAAAATAGAAGAATCGCCTAGAACAAGAGACGTTGTGGCTGGTCGAGACGGAGCTAACCACACCTATCCTCCGTGCCACGTTAGCATGATGAAGCTGTGTGGCTACTGGGGTGTTTTCAACCGACTGGCTGGGTCCCGAGGTCGAACCATAGGTAGTACGTCTGATACAGTATATTTTTACACGCACATTTTTCCTCCGTGGCGAGACGTGGCACACCCTACCGCGCGGTTTCTGGGTCCTCCCGGGTGGTGCACGCATAATTTCTTCCTTGCCAAGACGTGGGACGCCCTACCGCGCGTATTCTGGGTCCTCCTCGGTCGTAGCGCCGAAGCAAGTAAATGAGTCGTCAAATCACAAAAGCCCACCTTTCACGCTGAGTACATCAGTGAAGCACAGTGGCTAGCTAGTTGGGCTAGTGCGACCGATTAGCTAGGCCGCCGCCACATTTGTTTTTTCACCCCTTTTTTCTCTCCTTGCCGACAGGTAAATTTAAATATCCACCGCGGCGTTGCTCTGGTCTTTGGGTGCGGCAGGCGCAGCAGGATTTTTATTTTTTGATTGACGAGAGCAGGCGCGGCAGCAATTAGTCATGATGACTCCGCCTGTAAAACCCACTGCTCCCTGATGTGAAAAGTCGTCGACTGATGTTTTCCCATCGTGAAAACCAAAAGATTCACCCCCACTCCCCGGTTGGCTCCCTCCGCCTTCCCGTAGATTGCATTGCCTTTCAGCAGTTTTGCCCCCTTTGCTTCCTCTCCCCATTGCTTCTACCTGGTTCCATGGCGGCGCACCAGATCACGGAGTCTGAGGTGAGGCGCCTGACACAGGAGCTCCAGGCCAAGGATGCGGAGCTCAGGGCCAAGGACGTGGAGCTCCATGAGCTCAAGGAGGAGAGGAGTGCCATGCTCCTCCTTTATGTGCGGGAGTTCACGGAGCTTCAAAAGCGGCCGGCGTCCACCACAAAGATGCTCGAGGCATCGGCGGCGTTGCTGCAGAAAGCGGGAGATACGATAGGCGGTCAGGCGAGCCGGCTGGAGCGCGAGCGGGCCGATCATGACGAGGTCTAGGATGACCTCAATCACTTGGTGGACCATGTTGCCACGCACGTGTTGCGGTTGCGTGATGCCTACCGTCGTGCCAGCGCGACCATGCCGGCCGTCGGGCTAAACCCGTTCGACCACCCCGTCGACTTCAACGAGCTGTGGCTTCCTGACCTGGTCTCCTTCTTCACCTATATCTCCGAGGAGCTGAGCCGTCTCCGCGCGATGGTGGGGGCGGAGCTGGAAAAGGAGGGGTTGCGGGCGGCCATCTCTGTTGCCTGGCAAATCCTCTCAGGGATTCGTCACCGGAATCCATTCGTACCATTGGACGCCGTCTTTGATGAGCTGGCCCCCGTCGACCGGGAGCGGGCTCTGCGGGTGGTGGCACCCTGCATCACCAACGTCGTGCGCCTCAAGAATCAGAGGGACTTCGGTGGTGTTTAGGCGTCCTCTGCATGGGCATGTCCATGTCTCGGCGCAACATGACCGTTGGATCAAACTCAGACGGTGCAAATCAGTCACTGTAGCACAAAGCTTGTGGGTGTGTTTGGTTGCATTCTCATCTCAATATAGTTGTTCCCTCTTCGTGCATGCTCATCTCAGCACCCCTCTTCACGCATGCTCCTAGTGTATTTGTGTTAACCTACTTGTGTGGACTCATGCACCCTTCATGCACTCTGCCAAACACCCAAAAGTGGGTCGAGAAGGGAACTTTTGCTCCCATGCACCCTTCATACACCCTACCTAACACTGATTTGTGCTTCATATGGTTCATGTTCTGTGGAGTACTGTAGCACCGTACTCTCCATGCGCTGTAGACCTAGTGCTGTTAACATTGATCTCATCGTTCATTCTTGACCGGACAGTCAAAAAAGGGGTATATGTTACATTACTGTTCATATAGTTGACATGCGCACAACATCATTTGTTATCGTCATATCTTACTACACTAGCAACAAGATTATATAGTACTGATGTATGAACCACTACACATGCCTACTAGTAGGAGTACTGTGTAAGTTCAAGTGGCTGCTGTGTTTCGCACTCCTCCATCGTAAGAGTGGAAAAGCTTCCTATAATCATTTTTATCTTCAGAAATAGTGGACGCGCTCTACCGTGCGGATCCTCCTCGACGGTCGTCGGGAACCTTGCTACTCACTTTCGCCGACGTGTGGGACAGCCAGCATCGGAGTCCACTTGCCATGCACTAAATTACTCCGTACTAGAGTGCACAACTGCACGGTAGACTACACCGGTCGAAGCGCCGCAGTAATGCCCAAATGAGCAATCAAATCACAAAACCCCCAACCATCATTTCACTCTTCTCCCTCATCTTCCTCTCTTGAAGAAAACCCCAACTCCCTTCTCCCTCATCTTGTTCCTCATTTCTTCAAGAAAACCCCGACGCGCTTCTGCCATTGTTCTTCTCTCCCAAAGAAGGAAAGGTGAGCGCATCAATGGGGTTGCTTCTGGCCAAGGCCCGGTCTTGCAACCCCAAGACTAATCCTATAACTCCCTCTCTGTTCTTCTTTTGGGTTTGTGATTATGGTTTCTTTTCTTTTATTTCTATTTGACAGTTTCTTGATGGACCCTGGACCATCGGCCGAAGTGATGTCTATGGCTCTGGCCAAAACCGTCGAGGCTTAGGGTATGAAGAAGCGCAAGCACCCCGCCGAGACTACCGCAGACAAGCTCAAGGTCATCGCCCTGTCCAAGCCCCCCTCTCCGGGATCCCTCGTTAAGCAAGTCCAGGTAATATCTCTTCTTGACGATCTTTTTGGCGATCTTGATCGTGTTTTTTCATCTAACACGTAGTACTAGTACTAGTGGTACAACTTTCTGGGTGATCTTGCATGTGATTTTTGTGTGCCAAATGACGGTTCTAAATTGCTCTTTTGACCAAAACATGCGAGAGGTTGACATACATGTGATTATTGCACATAACACTGATTTCTTATAGATTACTTTCAACTGCTTTATGAACATCAATGCTAGCTATAGGAAATGCAAGATTTTAGCTCTCATGCCTTTGAAGAGAGTATAGTAGCCTCAGTAACTTGTGTTATGGATATTGCAAGTTATCCCTCTACTCTCATGCCTTTGAAGAAATGTTCTAGTGTCTTTGTTCACACATTTCTGTGCGTATATGTAGTCTTATATGGAGTAAAATATCGAAAATCATCTTATATTTCTGAACGGAGGTAGTAATAAAATATTTGGTTTCTGTTTTAATTAGAACCAGGTCCGCGGTGGAGATGAAGTTCTCAAAGTCATGACGTGTGAACTGGAAGACCTGAGGATGAGTTCTACTACTAAACTATCCAGCTGCTGTGTCCTTGTCGCCACGTGTCGTGAACAAGTGTTTTCCGGTAGCACTGTTGTCAGGCGTGTTCTCGAGGGTGTACTTCACCACAACAATTTCCTAGCTGTGCCTTTGATTACGAAGGGTGTGGTTCTTGTAAAGCTTCCCAACAAATCTGATGCGGACTGTCTTCATCGTCATGTTTATGAGTGGAAAGACCACTCTGTTAGGTTCTCCAAGGTTGACGAGATGGCGATGCTGCCGATAGACATCTCTCACGAAGTCCATGGCTTAGTCAGTTATGTGGGGTACATCTTGTAAGTGCATCTAGTGCCCCTTAGTGATTTTGGTGTATTGAAGACTTATAGGTTAAGGGACTAATGTGTTTGTGAGTGTACACAGGTCTATAAGTCTATGAGGAGTTTGTTATTTACGATGATTGTCGACCCCTAAAAATGAATGTCTTCAACTGAAGACTTTGGTTTTCTTGAAGACTTTGAATGTGAAGAAATTGGTGTGACCCTGAAGACTTGATATTCATGCGAGGATTATGAAGCGTGAAGACTTTTGTTTTCGTAGTTTCATTTTCTTCTTCTTGAGTCATAGGAAACACCGTACTGTTAAAGGGGGTCAAGGTAAAACTAAGGAAAAGTTTCCAAGTGATGCTCAACTCAAAATCCTACACCTACCCAATCCTTTCGAGTGAAGCCATTGGAAATCTCATACAGTTTAGTCAAGTTCTTCAGTGACAGAGACGAAGTTCTTCTGTTCTCTGAGGAATTTGTTCTGACTGAGGAGTTAGGAATTCGCCAGTGCGGATTGCCTACAAGTGAGGAACATGATAGCCCTGAGGAATTTGATACTCAAATTTCCGACCGTTGCTGTGCTACGCGCCAGCTGTCCAAATATCCTACCCACCTAACGGTCATATCATTGAAGGGCATTTATGTCTTATCATGTCGGGCTGCTCCCTAGGCTATAAATAGCCGCCCCCTTCAACCACTAGCTGGTTGGCTGCTCCAAGAAATAGATTGACACTTGTCATTTAGAGCATCCCATCCTCCGAGGACTTTGAGCGAAAATCATCAAGTGAGGAAAAACCCAAACACCTACAAACCCAAAGTGATTGAGCATCACTGAAGAGATTGTTCCTGTGTGGAACCGACGCTTGTTACCTTTGAGGACTGTGCATCCTCCAGACGGTTAGGCGTCATGGTCTAGAGCATCCAAGAGGAAATTGTGGATTGCCGAGTGACCGAGTATGTGAAGGTTTGGAAGTCACCTGAAGACTTACCACTAGTGATTGGGCGAGGTCTGTGTGACCTTAGCTCAAGGAGAATACGGTGAGGACTGTGTGTCCGGGACTGTGTGTCCTCAGGTTTAAATACCTAGCCGCTCCAACCAGACGTACAACTGTCACAGCAGTTGGAACTGGTCTACCAAATCATTGTCTTCACTGAGCTACTGGTTCTATTTCCTCAACCCTTTCATTTCCTCGCATACTTGCTATGTATTTGATCATTACTGTTTGAAGACTTTGACTGAAGACTTTCCCAATTTCCTCAGTTCAATTTCTTCAGTCAGTTTGTCTTCAGCCTGCTTATCCTGTGTTTACGCTACTCGTACTCTGTGTTTGTTTTCATTTCATCATGATGACTGTGCTACTGCGCTGTTATGCTTGCATCTGAGTACTTATTCCGCTGCTAAGTAGTTCGTCGCTTAGGAATTTCCTCACCTTGAAATTCCTCAGTGACGAATTTGTAAAAATCGCCTATTCACCACCCCTCTAGTCGATATAATGCACTTTCACATCTCGTCGGTCGGTGGCAAGAAATAGTCTGCAGAGTTTAATTAGTGCAACTTTGCTTGTCTGTAGTAAGTACTATTTTTCAGTACTTGATTTGTGTGTGTGAACCCTGTATTGTTTAGTACTGCCGCTTTTGTTGTGTGGTGAGTCCTGAGAACAATCTATGTTAATGTTTGTCCACTTAATTCAGTCTGTATATTTTGAAGTATTCAGATCATCTTTTTTGTGAGGACGGTTTATCAATTATGGTTACACTCCAATATCTGTATGCATTGCAGGGTTTATCGCACCCACCAGGATTTCCAGTCCCATGGATGTTTGTTCCATACGATTTGTCACGACCTTTGGACTGTCCTGCTTGTGGGAGTAAGAGGGGGCCCTACATGCCACCCGTAATTAGACGATCAACCTTCAATTTAGAACTTGAACATAGTGATTTCCTGGTAAGGATTCACTCATGTCACATCAAGTAAATCTTACTGATTTACTGTCTAAATCTTATTGAATTACTGTCATGTTTTCTTACTTTTGCTGCAACTTTACGATGTAGGTTTTGCCATGTCACATTCATTACAGAATAAACCATTTGGTTTGCTCTATGATGGTTATTTTTGCAGGTTTCACTTCTTATGTCGTGTCAGTAACGAAGGCACTGTCCATCACTTATATTACTGGACACAATTGGATCAGTCTGTTGTCTGAGTACAATCTGAAGCCCTATGATGAACTGCAGTTGGGTTTAACAAACACGCCACAATTAGTCCTTCTCACGTTTAAAAGAAGTGAAGAAAAAGACAGGATCAAGGTCACGGAGCCTAGTGAAGTTAGAAAGCTGAAGTATGAAATCATAGCAGACCAGAGACGATCACTGCTGTCTCGCACATCGGTACCACCTTTAGCATCGGATCGAACACCGGCACCTTCTCCGACGGCACTGGCTCTAGCACTGACAGCGGCAGCAGCTCAGTTTGATCCACCAGAGGATTGGGCACCGACCGCGTCAGCGGATCAGGCTGATCTACCGGAGGATCGGGCACCAACACGGGAACCTGCTCCGACACCGGCACCAGCTCCACAAGGAGCACCATCTCCGGCAGCAGCAGCGGTACTACCAGTCGCACCGGCACGGGCACCAGCAACGGCTCCGGCACCTGCACCAACACTTGAAGTTGCACTTGCATCTACTCCGGCCCGTACAGCGGCAACGGAACCAGCACCTGCACCGGCAACAGATTGGGCTGCAGTTCGCACTGCATATACCAAAGTCCTTACAAAAACCGACATCTCCACCTTCTTGGTAAGCATTGGCAGCCCAAGTGCTTCGTTCTTTTTTCTCTCCATGTTGTTTCACATGATTCACTGCGTTGATCTAACTGTTTGTGTATGCCTTCTTGTTTGCAAACAGAGAATTCCTAGAGCAACGAGGGAGTCGTTCAATAATTCGGGCGACCGTGGCCAAGTTTCTCTTACCATGCGCAGCCTTGGTGTGAATGAACCTGCTCAATATATCGTAAGTACAAAGGATGGTCGCATGATGATTGATGCTAAAGGATGGTCAAGGTTCAAAACTCTATCAAATCTCACGGTAGGGGATGATGTCAAAATCGAACTTTCTCGGCAAGGAGAGCTGGTCCAAATCAACTTTGAAATTCTTCAGTTGCAGCATGCAACTGCCGAACTGATCTATCCTCCGAGAGCTTTTGATGTAATAATATGGCATGGTGAAACAAGTGTCCTGTGTGTATAAGTAGTACGACAGTATTATTTATCATGTAGGATATCGTGAAAGAATTGCAACTCTGATTGCTGGTTAGGAACTGTCGTTTGATTTCATTCTAACAGGTGCCGTGCTTTATTTAATTTTCTGTGTTCGCCTTGCGACAGCATCTAAAACCAACGATGTATCAATCGCTTGCAATATGAAATGCGCTGAGTTAGAACACATGGGCCCCCAAACATGCAGGCCCACCGGCCTGTGGCCCAAAGTCCAGAACTGTCAGCCTATCTGATTATTATATTCTCATCTGAGCCCCCTATTATGTTATATATATTCCCCTTGATTTTTCTTATGTATAAAGTTGTGATATAAAAGATTTTTATATTTCTTTACAAAGGGAGTATCTCTCTATCAAAAATATATTTATGTGTAACTAGTTACTCCTGCCTTTCTACTTCCCTTCGCTGATATGCGGGGCATCCGGCAATGGGGTCCACGTGCCATGCACCAAATTAGAGTGCCCAACTGCACGGTAGACTCATCCCGGTCGTAGCGCCACAGTAATGCCCAATGAGCCATCAAATCACAAAAAACCCCACCTTTCCAGCAGTAGCGGTAAGCTGGACGGACGAAGCAGCAATATTTTACTGGGCCTGAATCCCCTTCTCCCTCGTCTGCTTGTTCAGAGAAAACCTACTCGCGGCGATTGCGTAGGGTTTTCTCATGCAGAACCAGGTACGAATTCCTCATCCATCCCCGATAAATCCTTGTCCCTTGGTCGCGGGTAATCCTAGGATGGCAGCCGCCGGCGTTGATGCATTTTTCTTCCTACTGAATCTGGTTTGTTTCATTTGCAGTGCCCAAAGTGCGAGGACCCTACAGGTTTCTGCGCCCTCGGCGAGACGCCGCACTTGTTCCTTCTCATCCTAACACATGATTTTAAAATGCGCACAGTATGTTCTTAGAATCCTCTTTTCTATCCGGGAGGGTGGGGGTTTTTGAACATGCTGTCGACTAATTTGGAAATTTGGATTGCTATATTTGGATAAAAGGTAATAGTACCATGGTCAACACTGACGTGAAAGAGGAAATTATTTCTAGATTTGGATAGCGAATACATTGTATTCTCATGTTATTTTTCCTGCAGTGCATTTCTTGCTCTGCCAGAACACATGTACTCAAGATGGTCGGCCTTGCCATAACTGAATACACCAGTTTAATGATCACATTGAAGACAAGCCATGGATATAAGTTCCGAGTTGGGTTCATGAACCAAGAAGATCGCTGCTTTTTTTATGGCCGAACTTGGATAAACTTTCTCAAGTGTTACAGACTGAAAGTTGCCGCACGAATGTTGATGGAAATTGCAATACCTGGTCTCATCTTCACTGTGATCTTCCACCCCGACGTCGTTCCAGTAGTTCATCCATGTTAGTTTTGTATCTGGTTCTTGCATGTTGCCTCGATTACTTCTTAATCCACCTATTCTGTCTAACTAATCACAATTTGACTTTAGAAATATCAACGATTTGTGATTCCCTTCTCTCACGAAGATGCTACTTCTAACTAATATTTCTTATAATTGGTGGCACGTGTAGATTATTTCAAAGTTAAGCACACTACTTGTTTGTTATTCTATAAGAACTCGATTGTTACTGATGGCACTGAAGTTGACTGGGACGACATCCATCAGTTCCTACACTTTATTGATCGTCTTGAGGTCCTTGTGGGGCATTTCAATGGTGGAAGGCCGCGTGGGATATGTGTGTCACTGGTGCACACGTTGAACATGTCCAACTGTGTCAAGAAACTTATGGTACGAGCTGTTTTCTGTTATATATGTTGTTCATAAACTCTTGCTTATACACAGTTTTATAGCTATGATCTTCTTGAAATAGAAACTGCCCACTTCTATTATTCCTATACAGATGCCTGACCATGGTCGGGTCAGACTTGCCCTTGGTCACAACATGATGTTTTTGTCGACCTACTCCATTTCCCTTGGAGGTGAAAAGATACTTATTCATGGGTGGTCTCAAATAATGAAGGCCCATCCATCTTGGAGAATGGGACAGAAGGTTATGCTCATGCTTTTTCATGGCTCTAAAGCGAATATCCTGTTTATTGACCACATTGCGAGATGAAGCCGCTTTCAGAAGGTTGTGGATGCGCGGGGTGGCGCCTGGGCCTTGTCCTGGGGCTTGGTGGCCTCACCCTTGGTTAACTGTAGGCAAAGTAGTACTGTTCGAGGCGTGCTTTGTACGGTTGAACCTGTATAAGTACTAATACTGCTTTCAGCTATGGTTGTTAAGTGCCCCTGTTGGTTTCGGTTAAGGTTGTTAAATACTCCTGCTGCTTTTACAGTCTGTCGTGTTTCTTCAGTCTCGTCTTCCTCCAGCCGCCAAAACCAAACCAGCGCCGGCGGAGCCGCCTGCTTCCGCCTCCCACGGCTGACTGCGCCTCAGCGCACGCATCACCGCCCCACCGTCTCCTAAATCGTTAATGCCGACGTCCGAGGCCTCGCCGTCGTCCTCCGCGCGCTTTGGTGCGCTCGCCGCGCTGCCGCCCTCTCGCGTTGTCAACATGGTCAGCAAAAAAGAGGAATCGGGAGAGGACTGTACGTGAAGAGGATGACAGTAGGGACCCACCATGTCCATCACCGTACGCAAGCAAGTTCCTCATTTTTTGTTATATATACTCCATTGTCAGCGTATAGAAAAAGAAAATGCTTCCTCCTAGTGGTTTGCTGACATCTGGGACCCACGACATTGTCAGTGTATAGTCAATAGACAAGAGAACAGCACAAGATCGGCTGACACCTGGGACGTAGCTGCCCGAGCAGTATTTTTTTTTGTTATTGTTGAGACGGGGCAGGGTTTCAACTGGGCTCTGGCCTGTCTAGCCCACGCTTCTATTTTATGTTCACCACATGATGAGCCCAGCTATTTTTTCTTTGTGAAAATGGCTCGCCCAGTTTATTTTTTCTGAACAATACCCAATCCAGGCCTACTTATTTTTCTCCGCCTTGCTGGGCTGCAACTCTTTCAAGATGGCTGCAAATCTTAAAAGTAATATGAAATGGGCTGTAAATATAAAAAACACACGATAAATTGGCAATTACTTTCAAATTTCTGAATTTTTTCACATTTTCAGATTCCAATTTCACTGGGCTTTAACCTAATTTCAAAATATCTTCAAAGTACTTTAAATCTGGCTCAACATTTCGGTATTAAAAATAGTTTGGACCCCAACGAAATATGCAAAATTTCGTTTAAATTTTTAACCCTGGAACTGGCCAACAAAAAAAGCAGACTGCAATAAATTGCATAACAAGTTGCAATGAGCTATAAATTATTAAGAAAATAGTGAATGGTCTGACTTGTGGGCCTATTAAGTTGACGTGTATGCAAGATTTTTTACTTATTATATATGTCAACAAACGATTCTAGCAGACGTGACCATTGGATGTCAATCCAATAGCCGTCATGCTTCTTCAATCTCTGATCTCCTTTCTCCAGCCGCCAAATACAGCACCGGAGGCACCGCTTGCTCCCGCCTCCCGTGGCCGGCTGTGCTGCCGCGCAGGCCTCACCGCCCCCTACTACTCCCACTACTGGTCAGGCCATCCCTCTACTCACCCACATCCCTCCACTGCTGTGGCTTCGCTGCCTCCGGGTCATTCCCTTCCTGGGTCTCACCGTCATTCATCGCGTTGGTGTTCTCGGTACGGCGTGGTCAACATTGTCAATAAATGACAACATCGGAAGAGGGATGTACATGGAGAGGCTGACAGTTGGGACCCACATGGTCCATGGCCGCACGCAAGCAAGTACCTCCTTATTACGCCAAAAAGAATGAATCCTCCCCATGACAGCTGGGACTCAGCAGCTATATCTTGGCACGGAAGGAAGTGCCTCCTTATTAAGCGAAAAATAACGAGTGCTCCCCATGACAGCTGGGGCCCACCAGATTTGGAGGATGACTTGTGGCCCTACTAAGTTGACGCGTACGCAGGGTTTTGTCAACTTAGTCAACAAACGATTCTATCACTAGTGACCGTTCGATTGTTAACATCCAACGGTCGTCCTGCTTCTTCAACCTCTAATTTTCTTGCTCCAGCCGTCCAAACCACCGCGTGCTCCTGCCTCCCGTGGCCAGCTGTGCTGCCGCGTAGTCCTCACCGCCCCCTACTACTCCCACCACTGGCCAGGCCATCCCTCTACTCACCCACACCCCCTGTTATTCTGTGGCGATGGCAGCCTCACACCGCAGCCGAACCAGTCAACCCTCGTACTACCCTCCGCGTGTTCCCCGGCTCCGGGTCGTTCCCTTCCAAGGTCGCGCCGTCGTCCACCACCTTGGTGCTCTCGGACGGTACGGCGTCGTCAACGCGGTCAACGAACGACAGCCATCAGAAGAGGATTGTACATGGAAAGGCTGACAGCTGGGTCCATGGCCGCATGCAAGGAAGTGCCTCCTTATTACGCGCAAAATAATGATTCCTCCACCTAACAGCTCGGACCCACCGGAACGGCCTCTGTATTTCACGAAAAAAACATTCCCCCCTGACAGCTGGGACCCACCGGCTTTATCTTCGCACGGAAGGAAGTGCTTTTTACCCCCTGACAGCTGGGACCCACTAGGTTGAAGCGAAGGTAGCGTATCTGTCTGGCCGCAAACGTGTACATACATAGCGGTCGATCGGTCTCTCTGCAGCGACGAACCGTGGCCGAGTAAGGGGCGGCACGTGTTGAAGTAGAGGCGCCGATGTAGCACGTCACGCAGTCCCGTCTATATCGTGTACAAGTACGTACAGCCACGCTGGAAGATAGTAATTACGGCTACGTACGTACATACGGGCGGGGTCTCTAACACGTACAGCGACGTCGTCCTGTTCATCGGCAGCCAACCGGCTGGGTCGGAACGGAGTAAACAGCGTCGCGTGTTCATCGGGAGCCAACCGGCTTGGATGGAACAGCCGAAACAAGGTCTGGCGTACAGCAGAATGGAGGAAACGGCCTTCTGTTCGACCGCGTACGGTCGAAACGGGGTACTGTTCATCGGGAAGGGTCTGGCGTACTGCAAAACGGAGGGAACAGCCTTGTGTTCGAGTGCCTACGGTCGAAACGGGGTGCTGTTTATCGGGAGGGGTGTGTCGTACCACAAAACGGAGGAAACGGACTTGGGTTGGAGCGCCTACGGTCGAAACGGGGGTCTTGTTCATCGGGAGGGGTGTGGCGTACTGCAAAACGGGACTCCACAGGCTACTGTTCATCCACCGTCGACTTCCTCCAGTCTCCACCTGCTACTGTTCACCACGGGGGTCCTGTTCAACCAGCCCTCCACGGGGTACTATTCAACCAGCCCTCCACGGGGTCCTGTTCATCCACCCCCAACCGGCTCGGGTGTGTGTGGCGGCCTCCTCGATCGGGGTCCTGTTCATCCACCGGCAACGGCCTCTACTACCATGGGGTCCTGTTCATCCAACCCCCACCGGGAACTGTTCATCCAACCCCAACAATGGTCACTGTTCATCAAGAGGCAGCAGATTCGATCGGCTTCAGTTAGCAACAGTAGCGAAGGAATCGCTCGGGTTGAGTTAACAGCCAGGGATCGATCGCTCGGGTTCAGTAATGTAGCTAGTACAATCGCTCGGGTTCAGTAAGCGAACGCCTCGCTCGGGTTCAGTTAGAGCCCAACGCCTCGCACCCACGTGCGTACATGTACGAGAGAAACGCGCAAACCTCTGTGCATCGCTCGGCCCCGACCACCCACCGTAACTGGGAACTCCTCGATATTTTCCTCGCCCTCACTTCTACCACGATTTTTTCCGTCATGGACGGCCCAAAGAATGTCATGCAGGTGCGTCCCCGGCCCGCCCAGGATGAAAAGCCCATTTTCTGTCATGATTTTTTGTCATAGAAGTAGGAGCCCACCACATCTATGATGATACGTGCTTTTGTCACAATTATCGTCATAGAAGTGTCATAAGCATGACAGGAAAAAAATTCGTTCGGCCCAAAATGTCATGAATGTGTCTTTTTTTGTAGTGTAGGGACAGCATCCCGATCAGCATTCAAGAATGGAATAAGAAGAAGGACGTTGAAGTATCTTATGTCGACGATAGACAGAAAGATGAGCTTTGGAACTCGCTCATGACAAATTTCAGCCTACCACCAGAGGAGGATTCAAATAACCCAGTTATACAGAGACAAGTCAAGGCGTGGGCTCTGAAGAAGATGGCAGAACTATTCAAGAACTGGAAGAAAAGATTGAACGAACAGTTTTTCGACAAAGATGAGACTCCAGAATTTACCGGTCAATATGCGAAGATAAAAGATCACTGGCCCGCATTTGTGGCGTACAAGAAATCGGAGAAAGCAAAGAAAAGGTCATAGATAAATAAGCAGAATGCTGCAAAGAAGAAGTATCACCATGTTACGAGGTTAGGTGGCTACAGCTTTGCCCGGCCTACGTGGGACAAAGCTGAGAACGACCTGCTTGCTAAAGGGGTCCAACCGGCGACATTTAACTGGCCCGAACGGTCAAGGACTTGGTTCTTCGGGCATGGGGGAACTTTGGACCCAGAAACAGGGAAGTGTGTTTTCACGAAAGCTCAACTTGAAACACCCGTAAAAAAGATTCAGGAAGCAATCCAGGAAGTGCAGGAAGGGAGGTTCCATCCCGACAGAGAGAAGGAAGAGTTGTCAAAGGCCCTTGGGAATCCTGAACACCCTGGACGAACACGAGGCACATCAGGCTCCGTTGCGAAGTATGGGTTTCCGGACAGCACTGGTTATAGAAGCCGAGGTAGAAAGAAGAAAGAGGAAGCATACCAGATGCAGAAGATGGAAGAAAGATTATTGCTGCATGAGAAGAAACTAGAGGCACTTACCAGTTAGCGAGCTACCGGCCCACCATCTCAGCAGCACGAAGATCCTTCATTTGATACTGCCCACGAAGCTACCCCACCATCTCAGCGGAAAAAAAGCATGGCTTCCACGGAGCTAGTTCAGCCTGATATCACGGCTCCTCGCTGCCCCGTGGATGATATCACGGAGAAGGAACATTGTGAGCTAATTTCGAAATGCCATAACCTAACCTTGAAGGTGGCGGTCGGCTATGTCTTACCTCGTCGACCTGATGAAACTTTCCATTGCACTCCGATTCCAGGTGGCTTTGTTGTTGTCGGTGTGGATGAAGCTATGAACGGATTTGAGGGGCTGGAGCTTGACTACCCTACAGGTGAAGGGGAGAATCATCTGGAAAATGCCTTAAGGACTACTTGTCTATGGAGAAAGGAAAACATCGTTCTTGCAAACTGGATGCCGCCTCAGCAGACTCAGCCGGAGGAGGCCCCTCAACAGACTCCTCACAGTCCAGCTCTATCTCCACTTCCTCAGCCGTCCCCGCCGCCTCAGCTGTCTCCGCCGCGTCAGCGGACTCCGGCGGAGGAGGCCCCTCAGCAGAATCCTCCTCCGCCTCAGTTGTCTCCACCGCGTCAGCGGACTCTGCCGCCTCAGCAACGGTGGAAGAGAGCCGCCGCCGCTCCGGCTGCTAGCAGTACAACAAGGAAGAAATCCAGAGCAGGTCCAAGCGTCAAGAAGGCTCCTACCAAGTTACCATATGAGATGAATGACGAGGAAAACAAGGACATCGTGGCTGCCGATGTGAAACGCCAGCTTGCACCGAAACGTCCACCTCCAAAGGAGAAAATAGATCCGGTAAAAGTGAAGCGCTGTCTGGATGCCCTTAGGCGACCACCACCGCCTCCGCCGCTATCACACTATGACCGTTGTATTGTAAAGACATATGAGAACCGGTCGGGAAGTACTAGCAGTGCTGCAAGAAGTGGGAAAACAATTCCCCAGCTCGGCGAACAAGAAAAGCAATCATGCCCCCCGCTCAAGTTGTTTACCGACATTGCTAATGATCTGGGGGTAGCGGCCGGTGGTCTTGATCTCACTCTTGGTGATTACTTAGACGATGATGTACAGTTCAAGATGGCTGAGGTAGTAACCTTCAGATACGAGCACGGGAAGCCTCTCTTCAAACCTGAGCAGCTCCTGCATCTATCAACGATGATGCGAAAATTGCATGACTGGTACTTGAAAACCTGCAAGGATGGGACAGACAGTATCTTGCTTGGAATTAAAGATGAGCACGACTTCATTGGAGTCGATGTGTTGTACATTGAATTTGAAGAATTATTTCAGTTATACAATCAAGACGCCCTCAACAAAACTCTCATGACTTGCTATTGTTTGTAAGTATTATTTCTGTAATTAAGTCTCTAGCTCAGCTCGTTCATTGCATGTATAATTATCCTCACTATATTATGCAGATTGAAGATCGTCGAATGCAAAAGAGGACAAATCTATGACATTGGGTTCATTAACCCAAATACCGTAAATGAATATATGGTACAAAATAACCCGGACGAAACAGAGAAAAACTAGCTAAAGGCGTTACTTCGACAACAAAACAGAAGGGAAATACTCTTTCCTTACAACTTCAAGTTAGTGTTACGGTCTTGTGCATATTTTGTTTCGCTTACTCGTGGTTAAGTGTAATTGATGAGTTGTGCGTGCGTAGCTTCCACTTTATTCTGCTAGCCATTCAGCTTGACATGGGACAAGTAATTGTCTTGGACTCGAGACGTAAAGAGCCTAAGGAGTGGGCGGACATGAGTGAAATGCTCCAGAAGTAAGTTCAATCATTATCGCACTATATCGGCAACTTTCGTTCATTTCCTGATATCAAGTAATCATTTTCTTTGCCGGGCAGGGTTTGAAAAAAGTTCACCAGCAAGGTACCGGGTGAATGAAAAAAAGAGTTGCGATTTTCACACCCCAAAGTAAGTAGTACTAGCTAGTTCCGTGCATCTCTCATTGATTCTAGTTTCAATACCATTATCATGCTTGATTATCATTTTTATTGAACTATATTCTTGTAAAGTGCTTGTGGCAGGCACCCGGGAATAATTTATGTGGATACTACATTTGCGAGTTCATTCGCCACTCGACCTCTGAGCGGGGCAGATCTTCACGACAATTTGAAGTACGTAAACAATATTCACAATTTTATTTTATTACCATCAATTGTGTTGAGTTTCATTCATATATATGTATTGACCCCCTTCTTTAAATTAGATCTGGGAGAAGCGAGACAACTCCTACCAAATGATCGCATAAGAGCAATTCAAGAGGAATTGGCGGGATTCTTTGTTGAGCACATCATACCTACAGACGAAGAATACCATCGGGAATTGCAATGCGATTTTGGTAGATGTTAGGAATCTTAAGAGATGTTATATTGTGTACTATATGTAGTAGCGTCGGATAGATATACGAAAACTTATTGTTCGACCAAGCACGGAGAAAGGGAGGTCACTTCTTTCTATATATGTTCGTGACGATATTGTGTAATGGTTCCTTCATTGCTATATGTAGTAGTTAGCATCGAGTTGAATGGAAAACATAAAATAAAAATGAAACTCTAAATGTAAAAGAATTGAAGGGTAATCACAAAAATAAAAGGGGAAAACACAGTATGAAAACCCTTAAACCCTCCAAAACCCTAAACCACTTCTTTAAAAAAAAAAGTCCAGCGCCTGCAACTGCTGACGTGTGGCTGCCTTTTTAGTCCCGGTCGGTGTTACAAACGGGGACTAAGGTCCTCCTGCCTGGGCGCCCCACAGCGGCCACGTGGAGCCCCTTTAGTGTCGGTTCGTAACACGACCAGGACTAAAAGTGATAGGCATTAGTCACGATCGTTTAGTCCCGGTTGCAGAAGCGGGACTAAAGGCCCTCTGAAACCGGGACTGATGCCCTGTTTTCTATTTTCTACTAGCTTATCTCTCCTATATATATAAACATAATGCAACGCTGGCATATATCTCGATCAACACAAGCATTCATCGTCTGTCATAAAGAGAAATCGACTACAAGATGGCCGCCAAGCGAAAGGCTAGCGTTGTCAGGTCCCTGCTCATCGGCACAGTCGTTGTGGCGGCGGTCGCATCATCCGTGCCGGTGGCCAGGGGGGAAGAGAAGGCTCCTCCCACTTGCATCAGCGAGTACTCCAAGGTCTGTGGCACAGGCGAGAAGAAGGACGCCGCGTGCGCCACCATGGTCGACAAGGCCTGCGGCACCGAGGCCAGCAGCGTCGCCCTCATCGAGCACTTGTTTGTCAAGTTCTCCTCGATCGGTCAGAAGGTGCGTCGATTCAACGGTCTGTCCACGTCTGGTGGGCAGGATGCCCTCAAGGAATCCGTCGACAAGCATGGCGGCTGCCCCGGCAACAAGACGGTCCAGGGCTATTCTACCGAATGCAACGCGGACTGCAACAAGGCATGCATGGATGGTAGTTGCTCTGACCACTGCGACATGGACTGCCCCTATATAGCCGCAAGATTTGGCTACATCATGGCCACACCTGCCAATAAGAAAGCCATAGAGGAAGACATGGAATGCTTCAAGCGTTGCTCAAAGGAAAAGGATGGCACAAATGACAAATGCGGCGTTGCATGCAAGCTGGCCCCGGGACCTTGAAAATGCATACTCTTTATTTAACCCATGCTTCATTCATGATTTCACATGTATTCATCTCTCCTTTTTTTTTTAAACTCTTATTCTTGTAAAATCTATCTATAAATAAAAGAGCAGTAAACCTTTTACTTTTCTCTCTGAGTCTCAACTCACTTGTTTGAATTGCATCACAACATCTCCCTCGCATGCTGAAATGAGAGGATCTCTACCTTCACATTACCGTATATATAGGGTAACGTCTTGCGCCGTATATATTGGTCACATACAAGGGGTGGCGAATCTAGAAAGAAAATGAAGGGTGGGCACAAAGTTTACGCCGGGCAAACTGAACGCTCTTTTGAAAAACAAAATTGATTATCTCCTAATCCTATTGTGCAGTAAAACTGAAATTTTCCTAGATTACTACTGGAAACATGCAATATTTACTTTTTTTTGGATTTTGTGAAAAATATCAAATTATGAACAAAAATTTGAATTTGTTTAGCAAAATATCCATTATATCCGAATCCGAAATAAGCAGAAACTTTCCAAGAGTACTACTATTTACTAGAATTTTTCTGGATTTTTGGAAAAACATCAAATTTTGAACTACTTGCAAACCAACTATGCAAAGTCTTCATTCTCTTCATTTCTACAAATAATAACAAGGATAGAAATTAGTTTGTGAACTAACTATAACTAGAACTAGCTAGTAGCTACTAACTAGAACTAAACTATCTAAAGCCTACAACAAATAAATGATTGACATTTGACAACACAACAACGAACATAGCCAGAGTCCGGAACACTGAATAAGTTTGTCAATGCCAAGAACAAAGAAGAAATTAGACAGCGAGAAGAATCTACCGGCGCGCAGGCAACTGAGGCAAGGGAGCCTTAGAGGTCCTCCCTGGGCCTGGATCCCTGGCTACCACGGGCGATGGGCGACGACCAGACTGCGACGGATCCGACAACCTTCGAAGGCCTGGAATGCCAAGGTTTGCGCGGTGTGGCGGCGTCCGGGATCTGCGAGATGGCGTCAGGATGGCAATTTACCCATGGGTATGGGTTCTCGCGGATACCAATACCCGTATGGGCAGGGTATGGACATAATTTCAAACCCATGAGTGTATCCATACCCTACCTGTTACGTCATGGGTAGGGCACGAGTATACCCTTGTATCCGTGGTTATAACCATACCCTACCAGTTTACACTGACGTGTGGACCTTACCCGCGGAGCTACAACATGTGAACCTTACCCAACGAGGCAACTACTCATCTACTCCCGTAATTAAGCCTCGCACAACATAAATCACAGGAGCCGCTCCTCCCCATTAAGTTGTGAATGAGTTAAATAAATATATATTTTGTCAAGTGTGCTATCGATAAATATAAAATTATGAATAACTTGTGTATTGTTTGATCTACTTGTTGGGTACCCGTCGGGTATGGGTATGAGTATGAGTAATATTTCATAACTGTAGGTACGGGTATGGGTACAATTTTGTACCCATCGACTACACGGATATGGTATGGTATTGATGTACCCGCCCCATACCCTACCCATTGCCATCCTTACCGTGGCGAGCTCCACGCCTCCGCCTGGTCTGGCCGTCTGGTGGATAGGTCGTCGAGAGAGCGTGTGGTCGTGCGGGGGCGCCTGTTATCTACTCGTGGCCTCGCGCAGGACCTCCTATATGTAGCTTATTGCGGTAAGGAGTTGCGGTTTTGCACAGGAGGCGATTCACTTGGGTGAATACCTGTGCGCATCTGCGGGCGCGCCCATTCGCTGTCCTTTGCTGGATGGAAAATCGCAAAAATAAGAGCGCGTTAGCGATAGGAATAGAACGCGCGACTTGCTACAGATGCGCACAATGCGCTAGCCACCGCGACAGGCGAGCTATTGTGAAAAATGTGTAGCGCTAATGTTAAAGGAACTACCGGCAGCGATAAAAAATAAAACTAGTTCGCGCAATTCCATAAAACTTGGGCGAGAGATCGAACAGAAGTTCTCTCCAGGGAAGCGCGTCCATAGCCATTGTAGTAACTGAGGCTTTGTGTGTAAAATGGCAGACCGGTATATATGAACTATAATACGCGGCAGATTAAAACTTAAAAAAAATTCGGACATGATTTCTAAAAAGAAATACATTTTGAAACACAAACATTATTTGGGAAACTCAAAAAACAAATAGTAACAAAAATTGAATGTGAGAAGATATTTTGAAATTATAAACTATTTTTTATAAACTAAGGCATTTTTTTAAATTACAAACTACTTTTAGAAAACTCAAGAATTATTTAAATTTAGGAACTAATTCTGAAAACATGAGGACTTTTTTAATTTGTGAACCAATTTAGAAAACTGTAGCATTTTATGAATATGTGAACAAATTTTCAAAACAGGAACATTTGTGAAATTCCCAAACATTTTGGTATTTGAGAACCAAAATTAAACATCTGAACAGTTTTTGAATTTTTCAAGAAATTTTGAAACATGGAGATCTTTTGAATATGTGAACAAATTTTGAAAATGATAATATTTTTTGAATTTGCGAACAAATTTGCAATCAGGAACATTTTTTGAATTTGTGAACAAAATTTAAACAACTGAACATTATTTAAATTTGTGATTTATTTTTAAAAATGGGAACTTTTTTGGAAAAAAATTAGTTTTTGGTTTGTGAAAAAGTTTTTAAAATTTGAGCATTTTTAGAATTTATGAACGTATTCTGAAACAAAGCGAACAAATTTCGAAGTTCTATTTTTTTTTGGAATTTGTGAAAAAAAGTTGAAAATAGGAATATTTTGTTGAAAAAATGAACAATATTTTGCAATTGAGAACAATTTTGAATTTTCTCCACATTTTTGAAAAGAAAATAAATTTGAGAATGAAAAATGACAACGAAAATAAATGAAAAAAGGAAAGAAAAACAAAAAAGAAAATAAAATAAACCAAAAAAGGAAAAAAGGGGAGAAAACAAAATACAAAAATGAAACACAACAGGAAAAAAAGGAAAGAAAGTAAACCGGAAAAAACAAAATACAAAAGAGAAACAGAACATGAAAAAATCCTATTTAGAAACCTTCTAGAAGTTTCCCAAAACCGTAAAACAACGAAAACGCTATAAATAATTAAATGGGCCGGCCCAATCCGAATGATCGCTCAATCTCCTCTGCGGGACTGCGACATTTTGACGCAAAATGCATCAAATAGTGATTCCTGCCTCGCGCCAACCTAATTTGCTTAGATGGGCCGGCTCACTTGGTATTCATTGGTTGGGCCTGTCGTTGCTTAGTAGTAAAAAAAATATTGACGATGTTGGATGGTAGGCTCGAGCCTATCGAAGCCTCACCGGTAGATTCGCCCCTGCATACAAGGGAGGAGGACGTGTGGGCTATTATGTTTGAGTTAGGCATAAACAGACTTGCCCCTGTATACAAGGGACGAGGGCGTGTGTGCTATTATGTTTGAGTTAGGCATAAACAGACTTGTGTGATAGTTTTTTTGAGATAACAAACGTCCCGGTAATTCTAACCAATTTTATCTAGAACGATTAGGAGAACTAGTCATCAATCCACGCAACCATGCGTGCACTAGTGCAGAGCCGTCCTATGGAAACGGTTTAATTCTAACCGATTTCATATAGAACAATGAAGAGAACGATGAAGAGAAAAAAAAGAAAAAACTGAAGGAAAAGAATGGAAACAAAATGAGCTGAAAAGGGAAAAAGAAATGACAATAAAAAATAATTTAAGAAAATTTTAAAACGGAAGAAGGCACATTAGACCGACAGAGAAAACACAGCTAAGACCTTTCCATAATCGAGATACATTGGCCGGCCTAGAAGCACAAAAGGGTGCGGTTTTACACAAGAAAAATACTGTTTCACGCAGCGAGCGAGGAATAGAAAATTCCAGTGGAGCCATGCTGTGCACGACCAAGCCTTGCCTTGCAAACAAGAGAGAGAGAGAGAGAGAGAGAGGATCCAGTAAGGCGATTGCTATTTGACGCGAGAGCTCTTTTTTGCCGCCTGCGGGCGGCAACTTGTAGAGCCTTCGTTGAAGGTAGTCATGAATGGGCCGGCCCATTTGGAGCTATCAATTAAGAGGCGTGCAAAAAAAAATCCCACTAAGTGTTGGGCGAGCGAGAACTCGCGACCTCCCTCTTGTGATCGAGTGCAACTAATCGATCGAACTGGTGAGTTCTAGTGATAGATTCGCGGCGCCATAGTTTATGTATCGAACTTCTTCTGAAAAGTTTCGAAAAATACACATTGACCATTTTGTAAAAGTACGTTCAACATTTTCCTAATATATGATGAACTTTTTTTAATATACGATGAACTTTTTTGGGAAAATATCAATATATGTTGAACAATTTTCAAATACGCATTGAACATTTCGTAATATATGTTGAACAGTTTTCTAGTACACATTGTACATTTGTGTAATACACACTGAACAAATTTCTGTAATATAAAAGAAAAAATAAATGGGAAAAATAAGAGAAAAAACGAACCAAAACCCAAAAAGGAAGAAGGAACCAAAACAGAAAAACGAAAAACAGGAACAAAACCAGAAAAGAAAACAGGGGAAAACTAAAAAGTGGAAGAAGAAAAATAAACCAACGGAAGAATTTTTTTGAGACAAACTCACAAAGCTTTATTCAACCGCCACGAGGTTTACAAAGAGAACAAGATCTCCAGGCTGTCCTAACCAAGCATGGCGGCCAATACCCAGCGTTAAAGCATGCTTTGCAAGTTTGTGAGCCTCTACATTGGAGGTTCTAAATTCATGACTAATCATACGGGAGAAAAAAAAAACTTAGAACGTTCTAAAATTTCATGAACAATTGCTCCATAAGATGACGACGTGCCTGTCTTGATAGCTTCCACCACCTTTTTACAGTCTGAAGCAACAGCAATTTTCTGCTCATAAAGATCATCAGAGAGAGCTAGCGCTTCCCGAATCGCTAAAGATTCCATTACCTCTGGGTCATCAATGTTTCTGAAAACTACAACCGATGCCCCCTGATAGGCCCCTGTCTTGTCTCGACATATAGCTGCAACCGCCCCAAGACCTCCATGTCTTGCTACTGCGGCATCAACGTTTACCTTAACATGCTGATCCGGGGGTGGAATCCATGTCGTCGGCTTGATCGTAGGTGCAGCCCGCGTACCAGTTTCCGGCTTCTTCAAGAACTGAATGTGTGATAGATAGCTCGAGATGAACCCATTTGTAGCATGAGGAGTTTGAAAAATGCCTTCGTGTATCACCTTGCGCCGGGCAGACCAAATGGCCCACATGGTTACGATCAGGGCAGTAAGTTCGTCATTAGGTAGAGCTTCAATCATGGAGTGTGGCCAACGTTTTGCATTGTCATCTCGGTTCGAGGACATATGTTGAACAAGCTCTTCTTTGGACAACGCCCATATACATCTGGACATGGCACAATCAAGAAGCGAGTGACGCCAGTTGTCCTGTGCTCCACAGATTGTACAAACATCTGTTGTAGCCATGTTTCGATGCTGGAGGACATCCCCGGTTGGCAAAGAATGTTGGGCAAGCCTCCAAGCGAAAACCTTGAGTTTTGAGGGCACCTTCATCTTCCATAGTTTTGACCAGCCGCTCATCTCCCCTTCCAGGTTTGATAAACCATCCGACTCTTCAAGGCATGCCTCTCTGCCCATTTTTATTCTAAAGATCATCTTGTATGCCGTCCTAACTGAGAAGCAACCACGCGGGTCCTCGGCCCATGCCCAAAAGTCTTCAACTTGCCTGGTACATAGGGGATCCGTAATATGGCCTCGGCGTCCACATGGAGAAACACTTGCCGAACCACTTCCTCCCGCCATGAAGCAGTAGTGGTGTCGATAAGCTGAGCGACTTGTTGAGGTGGGTTTTGTACCAGAGAAGAGATTGGACTCACTAACCCTGCTCGTGGTATCCAATTATCTTGCCGTATGTGGGTTGCCCTTCCGTCCCCAATCCTTCTAATGATCCCTTGTTTGAGTATATTACTCCCATCTAAGATTGCTCGCCAAATCTGAGAGGGGTGCGGTCCAAGTTCTGCTTCAAGTATAGTACAACCGGGATGATAAGCAGCCTTAAGTATGCGTGCACTCAGCGAGTTGGGTTCCTCCAAGCACTTCCAAGCCTGTCTTGATAGTAGCGCCAAGTTGAAAATCTCTAGATCGTGGAATCCCAAACCACCCAAGTTCTTCGGTCTTGTCAAAACATCCCACGCCACCCAACATGGCTTTCTTCTTCCTTGCTTAATGCCCCGCCAAAATTGTCTAATAGTTGATGTCACACTTTCACATAATCCCCTCGGGAGTCTAAAACATGACATGGAGAAGACAGGGATCGCCTGTGCCATAGATTTTATGAGGACCTCTTTCCCTGCCGCAGATAGGAGCTTCTGCATCCATCCTCAATCTAATATTTTCCCACACTCTATCCCTTAGGTACTTGAACGTGCCATTTTTAGATTGTCCAACTTCAGTGGGCATCCCCAAATATTTTTCACTAAGGGATTCATTCTGCACTTCAAGAATATCTTTAACTTGCTGTCTGGTTGCCTGAGGGCAACCTTTACTGAAGAAAATAAAGGACTTGTCATTGTTGATTCTCTAACCAGAAGCATCACAATAAATATTCAGCAGGTTTGAAACCAAATTTGCACCCTCGACACTAGACTTAAAAAGCAACAGGCTGTCATCCGCGAATAAAAGGTGGTTCACCTCAGGAGCTGTGGGAGCCACCAAACACCACTGAGAACGGATGACTGAGAACTGGATTTTAGTAGGCACGAAAGGCCCTCTACTGCAAGTAAGAATAGGTAGGGGTAAATTGGATCTCCCTGTCGAATTCCTCTTGTTGGTTTGAACTGCTCAAGCTTTTCACCATTGAATAGAAATGAAAAAGACACTGATCTTACCATGGCCATAACCACATCAACCCAGGCGGGAGAGAAGCCTAGTTTGTTGATAATTGCCTGTAAATATTCCCACTCTACTCTGTCGTTGGCCTTCATTAAGCAACAGAAGAAATAACAGCGAACGAAACAACCACGTGAACCCAGTAGTGGGCCGGCCCAACTGGCTCCGCTGTGGGCATTTCCTCGACAGTTTGCTGCCCGCGGCCGGGAAATAGGAATTGCCATTTGGCGCATAGATTGCGCGATAGCGTCGTGACACGTACCGTACTATAGTTTGTTTCCATCAGTTTTGGCAAGGTTCTAGAACCTTCATGAATCAGTTTTTCCCCTTTTTATTTGTTTTTTCTTCTGGGTTTTTCTTTCTTTTAACGTTTTCATTTTTTCCCTTTTCTTTTCTTTTCCTATTTACTTTTTTTTTATTTTTTATTTCGTTTTTATTTTTCTTTCTTTCTTGCCATTTAATTCCATTATTTTTATTTTTTCTCATTCATGAACATCTTTGAGAATCCTGAACAATTTTTATAATCATGAACATTTACGAATTCATGAACATTTTATGGAATCATGAACATTTTTAGAAATCATGATTTTTTTTTGAAATCATGATGTTTTTTTGAAATCATGAATATTTTTTGAATTTGCAGATGTTTTTTGTAAATTCATGAACAATTGTTTTAAACATAATAAACATAAATAATGGAATTTTTATGAACATTTCTTAGATTGACGAATTTTTTGTAGACGTTTTTTTAATTCAGGAACATTTTCTGAATCAGTAAACATTTCTTAGATCGAGGATTTTTAAAATTTGGGAACATTTTTTAAAATTCGCCAATTCAATTTAATTGACATTTAACAAAACTCATGAAATTTCTTTTGATTTGATGAACATTTTTCGAATTCATGAATATTTTAAAAATTCTGAACGTTTTTTGTAGTCAGGAATATTTTTTGAATTCCAGAATATTTTTCAAATTCTTGAACAATTTTTGAGATTGAGAACTTCTAAAATCGCTGATCATTTTTTTATCTTTAGATTCATGAATAGTTCTCAAAGAAAGAAAAAAGAAACAAAAGTAACGAAAGAAGAAAAACGAAAAACAACAGGGGCGCCACTTGCACGCACATGGGTCTGCCCAAATCGTGTGCAGAGGAGGGAGGCGGGTGCACGTTCGCTGAGTATCCTGGGAGCAACTATCCAAGGGTTACCCCTTGCGAGGCTCCCGCATGGGGCACTTTCTTCGCATGCTAGCGTGCCAAGTGGTGCATCCAGCCACTACCACATGTCGCATGTTGGGCGTTTTTTCCGAATTTTATTTAGTTTTTTGTACGCGTTTCCGATCTTAGATGTTTGTTTGGCCTTTTGAAATTTTCCTGGTTTACCTACATTCTGAAGTTTTTTTTGTCTTTTTTTTTTTGCAAAGCACATGTGTGCGTCTTGGAAAAGGAAAAACAATGTGTGCACGCATGGTCCGAGTTGAGTCTTGGCACCCAAATGCTATGAATTCCTCTTATTTTCCTGTACAAGGCCACAGACTCTCAATAGCACAATTTGTTTTCAACCATTTTCCCAACTTTTCATGCACTTGTAGTTTAAATTTAAATTATATCAGTTAAATGTCTAGAAATGCACTCAAATGCTTCAATATGGCAACACTTTTTTTAACATAAAACATCCCTAGTTTTTCCCACATGGTATAGATTACATAGTGTTACTAATGCCAAAATTTGATATTTGTAACCATTTCCTAATTTTAACACATGAAATGCATTTCTAGCAATTATTTATTGTATAGTATTCATGTTCGAACTGCATGTGTATTAAAATGAGCTATAAATTGCATTTCTGTAGATTGCTCTTAAAAATCCAAATGAACACATGTATTTTATAATTTTATTGCTTTTTAATTATTTGCGAAGTGTCTTATAATAAACACTCATCAAAGAACCTGAGTCGTTCACTTGTAAAATGAGCACATGCATTTTTATGCCTTTTTATTGTTTGTGTCTTGTGTCTTGTGCTTTTGATGTGTTTGCCGAGCCCAACACACGGCAAATTAAAGCACATGTTTGCTGAGTATGTACTACTAGCACAAATGCCCGTGTGTTGCAACGGGGAGATAATTTTTTTGCAACGAGCAGCGGGAGAGATAAATTGATGTGTTTATCAAAAACAGTCTCCACGGCGGTGGGCGACAGAGCGAGGAGCTGCGGTCTTCTCATGGGTCATATTTGGCTCGTGAGATCTTTATAATGGTGTGGTTGGTCGGCGTGGCGGCCACCACCCAACGGATATCTTTTTTTTTTCCTCCAGGCCCACCTCCGTCTCGGAGTTGTGGTTGCATTCTCATTTGGTTGTTGCATGACGACCTTCAAGGCACGTTTGCTTCGACCACTTTCTCCTATGATGATGTAATCGGATGAATTACTAATTGCAACGCATAAATTATGTTGCATTAGCATAATCAGCGCATAACCAGGCATGCATGTCCCTTCATTATCAGGATTTATTCTCTTCAACTATTTTTGCGCTCACGTGCCCATAAATTTTACTCCCTTCGTTCCTAAATATTTGTCTTTTTAGAGATTTCAAATGGACTACCACATACGGATGTATATAGACATATTTTAGAGTGTAGATTCACTCATTTTGCTCCGTATGTAATCACTTGTTGAAATCTCTAGAAAGATAAATATTTAGGTACGGATGGAGTATTAGTTAGAGCAAAACCAACATATTCTATTTTTATTAGCACGTGCCCACAATTTATTTTCATTATAGCCAACCAACATATTGTCTTTTATTGGCACGTGCAAGTTACCTCCGACAATAATTTGTGGAGTCCCTCGTTCTGCTCATAATTCTTGAGACAACTTCCTTATTCTCACACAACCTCCTTATTTCCAGACAACTCAGCGACATATAAAAATTGGTGTGATTAAGTATAAAATTCCAAGATGAGACTGTTCCTATCATAATTGCAAGCTAGCTGAGTTGGTTGTAGCCATCGGCACAATAGGGAAGGTCCGTAGTTCAATCCCCGCGCACCCTTTAGTTTTTGCTGCTCGTCCGTTCGACAGAAAAAGAAATACGTGGTAGGTCCAGTTTGGCCCACCCGGGGGATAACCGAAAAAATTGGGGAGCTACGTGTGGGATGGACGGAACAAAATCTATACGTATATATTTCTTTTCTTAGGGCAGCTGCGTGGGAGCTACTATATGACGCTAGTGGCGTCAAATAGCGCATGAGGTGCACAACAATTCGCGTCTAGGCCAGCCCACTGGCAGGCACCGAAATAAACTGTGTTTGCAAGGCATGAGTAATAATCCAAAAAAATGGTGTGTTGAACGATCAAACACAAGACCTTAAAAACCCGACCACATGCCGCTAGCCACGGCAACAAACGCCTACTGCTAACCAATGGTCAGCGCGAATATTTAAGAACATAGTGCAACGTCGGATTTAAAATCTTTTTTGAACTTTTTTAAAAATATGAATTGCCGAATATTCTTGGAAACGTGAACATTTTTTGAAATTACGAACAATGTTTTTAATGTTCCGACCATTTTGGAAAAAACATGAACAAAATTTGAAACAATATCATTTTTTGAAGACATGAACCTTTTATCAATACCCTAACATTTTTCAAATTTGTGCCTGACTTTTAAGAATGGAACATGTTTTGAACATTCAGAACAATTTTATAAAATTGTGTTTTTAACCGTGGACATTATTTTGAATCTGTGAACATTTTACTAAAACAGGAATATATTTCAAATTTCGAATATTTTTCAAATACATGTTTCTTAAATGGAACACAATTTTGAAATATTTCTGAATTTAAAAAAAGTCAGAATGTGAAAATAAATTAATGTTCCAAATATTTTCCAAAAGGGGAAGATAATTTTGTAATTCAATTTTTTTTTCGAAAATTTGACAAAAATAAAATTCTGAATTTTTTTAGAAAAAAATTAACTATGAAATAAGGTAAAAATAAAAATAAATTTGGATCTAAAAACAAAACGGGCCGGACCAGTCTTGGGCGGCCTTTGCGAACTCCGACTATCTACCGCCCAGGGCAAGAAATAGGCTTTTTGCAGCTACATGGGCAGGCAAATAAGTGGGCTGGCTTCGTTGGGCCACAGCGTGTGCGGGCCAAGTACAAAATTCTGTATTGCGAAAAAAACAAGTGGACGCACAGAAATTTAGGACCACCTCGGATAGAAAAATAAATTTCGACGGCGAACGGATGAAAAAATCGGCGAAACACACCTTCCTTTATTAGTAGGTATAGATATAGATATAGATATAGATTGTTTTGCTGAGTTTTCATTTTACACCTGGCAAAGATCTTATTTGCCGAGTACCC
This sequence comes from Thinopyrum elongatum, assembly GCA_011799875.1. Lineage (NCBI taxonomy): Eukaryota > Viridiplantae > Streptophyta > Magnoliopsida > Poales > Poaceae > Thinopyrum > Thinopyrum elongatum. The sequence goes on along the minus strand of CM022298.1, from coordinate 17,037,389 downwards.
ATGGAAAAAAACACTCGGCATATACCATTTGTTCCATACTGATTGTTTTCGTTTGATGCATGAAAAGGGGCAAACAGAAAACTCATAGAGTTACCAATGCAGGTTCATTTAGAGTAATGTTACAAACACAAGTTTATCAAAAGATTAAGTGTGTTGCGTGACACGCGCTGAGAGTGGCTTCTTCATCATTTTTAGGAAGCCGTCGAGCTCCTTCATGTCGATGCGGCCGGTGCAGTCCGGCGCCCACTCGAAGTCGCGAACAAGCGCGGCGAGGAAGCACTTGATGAGCATCATCCCCATGCCCACGCCAGGGCAGTGCCTATTCCCCGCACCGAACGGCATCATCCTTATCTCCTTGGACCCCGGCGTCGGGCCGACGTCCTCCGCCTCACCTCCGGTAAGGAACCGCTCTGGCCGGAACTCGTCAGGATCGGTCCACATCTTCCTGTCTCTTCCAATGTGGCCTAGGTTGAACATCACTCTCAAGCCCCCGGTTGGCACGGTGGCGGCGCCAACTGCCTTGGCGCCCTCGCTGTGGGCGGCTCGCAAGATGTGAGCGGCACCGGTGGGTGCATGCGGAGGCTCTCGAGCACCACGATGTTCAGGTACGGCATGCCGGTGCGTAGGCTCTTGCCGGAGAGTACCCCGCCGGCATCTGCGTCGTCATTGATCTCGCGGCGCAGCTTGTCCTGGACCTCCGGCTGGTCGATGAGGTGGGCGACCGCCCACTCGACGCAGGTCACCACCGACCCCGTCGAGATATGGCGACCAGCTCGACCAGCTCGGTCTCCCGGAGCGCGCGCCGGGCATCACCACCGGTGCCGTCGTCGGTGGGGACGTGGAGATCGAGGAGTGAGTCGAGATATGGCTGGAAAACACCACCGCAAAGCCGAGAATTGGACTTCTTCCGAGCCGCGGCGGCCGCGATCAGGGGGCGGTACAGGTCGGTCTGCCGGTCAAGCAGAGCGGAGATACGGCGAAGCGCCCTCCAGTTGACGAGCTTGGACAACATGGAGCCGTCGAACCTGGGGCTGAGCTCCGAGTCCCGCGTCACCCTCCCCATGGCGCCGTCGAACCTGTGGGCGTCATCGACGCTGTCCCCAAAGCACATGCGCGTGGACAGCGCGAACGCGGCGGCAGTGACGGGCCGCGGATGCGGAGTCCGGCCGCCTTCTCAATCTCGCCTCGGGTGGATAAGTCGCCGACGAGGGCCTCGGCGGCCTCCTGCAGCAGCGGGGCGAGAGAAGCGAGGCGCGAGGGGTGGAGGATACCGGAGGCGAGGTTGCACCGGAGCGCCCGCCAGTGCGGGCCGTAGCTCGCCGTGGTCATGTTATCGTTCCGTCGGCCGTCGCGCAGTGAAGCAAGGAATACGGGGAAGATCGCCGCCGGACGGCTCGACAAGTCATCGGCGTTCTCGATAAGCGCTCGGTGGGCGACGCCGGGGTCGCTGACGAAGTGGACCGTCGCCTCAGCGCGGGCTCGCCTGTTGTAGCTGCGCAGAAAGGCCATCACGGGCACGGCTAGGAGGCACAGGAGAAGGGCGATGAGCTCCATTGCTGGCTGCTGCTAGCTAGCTCCACGTGAATGATCGATCTCTAGCAGCAAGCTGTTGGAATATATACATGCATGTCTCGTTTTTATATTACTAGTGCACTCTACTTTATTTTTTAACAGAGTACAGTCACCCACCCGCATGCATACATATCTTATCCCTATGAGCACCTCCAAAAGATTGAGCCGGCACATCATTTTGAGATAAACGAAGTCGTCATAGACGTCTTTGTAGTCGACGGGAATATCTCATCCTGCTGAACACACGTCATCGAAGGACATATAATAAATCCAGAAAAATAGGAGCACCAATGTCAAGTCTAGTACTCCATGCTTGAATCCTGATGGGCTGAGAATAGCACTGTCCTCCTAATGATCCAAATATAGACAGATGCCCATCTACTACACTAATCATACTCCCACAAAATAATACTCCCTCCGATTCAAAAATATAGTGCGCATGCGCTTTTCGAGGTTCAACTTTGACCATAAATTTAACCAACGAGACCAACTGCGACGGGAGCAAAAATTATATAATTGAAAACTTCGTTTGAATACGAATTCATTGGTATAACTTTTGCTCCCGTCGCAGTCGGTCTCGTTGATTAAATTTATGGTCAAAGTTGAAGTACGAAAATTGAGGACGCACTATATTTTAGAACGAAGGGAGTAGCAATGACATGCATCTAAAGCACTTCTCGTTAGACCACTTTTTAAGAGTAGCTAGCTTTTCTTATCGAGTGCTGAACTGCTGATAAGGCCAGTCCGAGCTGCCGTGGAAGTCTCTCCCAGTCTACGTGTTTAGAATAACTGATTGTACCAGCCTTAGAGCATCTTAAAAAAGCCAAATCTGTAAAATTCCAATGGGTTTATGGTTTTAAACCATTTTTTTATTCACAACAGACGCGGTAAAACTCCGCGGACCTTTATGCATTTTAAGGGCCACAAAAAATACGAGCCTCCAACCCATACTTCTACAGGCCCGAGGACGGTATACAGGCCATGAACTGAAAGATTCCGCCGCCCTCTCCCCGCGCGCCACCGTGTGTACCACCCGTTTCCAGCCGCTGTTTTCTCCCAGATCCAACAAAATTCAACACTGCAAAAAGATCCAGCGCGTGCGTGCGGCCATGGCTGATCCCGTTCGTGCTCGACGCGAGAAAGAGGAACGGGATGCGGGCCTGGTGCCGGGCTCGCGTGTGCGTGCGGCCATGGCGGGCGGCCGGATGCGGTCCTGGGGCAGGGCTCGCGCACTCGAGGAGCAGCCCCGAACTCCTCCCGAGGTGCCAGCTCGCGGCGGCGGTGCGCGTGCAGCGCTGGTAGGGGTGGTGGTGCGCGGGACTGCGGCGAAGAGCGGATGGGTGGCGGAGATGCTCTTTTACGGGCCAGTTTAGTGTATCTATTCTACCGTGACTGTTTTCAGCCTGTAAAACCAGTTTTAGGCGCCCTATATACATGTTTTAAAGGTTAAACTTTTACTGTGTCTGCTAGAGATGCTCTGTGTGAGGCATTAAACTAGAGAATGAGCTTGGTGGACCAGGGGCGCACAAACCACGCCACTACTAGAATCTGATTTTGTGTCGAGTTTCAAAACTCTGCAGCGTTCATTCTATCGGGAGCTTGGCAAAGTTTATATCGGCCGAGTTTGATTTAAAATTGGACTCTGTAGCAAAAAAATCCGAAGAAAAAGTTTTTTTTAGCTATAGCTATCTCTCTCTATATAAAGACGTATATACACACAGAGAAACAGCCACTTGAGCGTAAACCAAGAATGGAGCTCCTTGTACTCCTTGTTCTAGTTCTCTTGGGCTTAACCGTACTGATCCGGCAGCGTAGCAACACCAGCACTAGACGTGCCCGTGCTCCAGCTGCGCCGGTGATCAAGAAGATCGCCGATCCCGCCGTCGCCCACCATGCGCTCGTCGATGAGAACGTCGACGACTTCTCAGACCGCCCGTTGGCGCCCTTCCTGGTGGCCCTGGAGAACAGCCGCGGACGGGGCGAGAGCCTGGCCTCCGTGCCCCACGGCCCGCTCTGGCGTGCCTTCCGGTGCAAGATCACCGCCGAGACGCTCCACCCGTCGCCCCTCGGCTACATGGCACCGCTGCAGCGGGAGGCCATCCGGGGCCTCGTCGCCGCGCTCGGGAAGGAGCTGCCGGTGGTGGTCGTCCGCGACCACATCTACGCCGCGGTGTTCCCGGCCGTCGCGCGCCTGTGCTTCGGGGACGGCGTCGGCGAGGCCCACCTGCACGCCATGCTTTGCGTGCTAAGGGAGTTCCAGCAGGTCGCCGTTGCGGAGGTCAGGGCCTTGCCTGGCTCCATGCGGGCCAAGCTCGCGGAGTCGAGGCGGCTGCGCCGGCTCATGGCCTTGCACGGCCGGATGGGCGAGCAGTTCCTCCCTCTCGCTGCCGCTGCTAAGCGCCGGCGGGACCAGTCTCCAGGGCCATGCTATTGCTACGACGACGGCCGTCGTCCGTACGTGGACTCGCTCGTCGACCTCCGTGTGCCCCGTGGAAGCAAGGACCGCTGGAATTTTGTCTATTTTTGGGCCAGCCCAATAACAATTTCTGAAATTCCTAATAAATTTTATAGGCCCACGCAGCCCATTCGTGCAAGGCAAGAGCTGAAACCAAAGTTTAGTCCCACATTGCTAGTTTGGTGGGAGTTGGACTTCCTTATAAGGGAGGTTGTTTTCCCACATGTATGAGCATGAGAACAAGAGGACATTCACGCGTGCTCCTCCCCCACCACCCGCCGCGACGCGCCGCGGGAATGAGTCGAGCCGATGTCTAAATTTTTGCCACGCACGACTGGTATACGAAAAGTCACACGGAAGTTGAAAAGATTTTTGCTATAGCGGAGACTGAATGCGAACGGCGCATCCTTTCGGCTGCTGGCTGTTCACTTTGCCTCCCTCACCAGAACATCCTCTTCCTCTCGCCACCGAGTTCCTGAGCACTGAGCTACTACTACGGTCTTCCCCATCCCAGCTTGCGGCGTGCACCGCAAGTCGGAACAGTAGGCCTCCGAAACCCCACCGCTTTGAGTCCTGTACGGGAGAAGGGTGATAAGGTTTTTGGGGAGCGCTCAGCGCGACTACTGACTTCTTCATCACGGACACCTCTGTCTCCAACGACTACTTCCCCGACGACGACTTCTTCCCCGACGTCGACAACCTCTTCGACGACATGGCTGGCGAGAACACCGACCCCAAGACCGGCGCTTCTGCCGCTGTTCCGTACGTCCTCGTGTTCTCTCTGTTTAAGATCATGTTGTAGTTTCTTGTTCTAGTTACTCTTGTTCCACCCTCTGTTCTACATATGTTCTGTTCTACTTCGTATGTACAGATGCTATTTGCTCTCACTTTGCTAGATTACATGACTTATTTCACCTCTACTATAATAGTCATGTTTTATCTACTATTTCTGTTAATAAAATCATATGGTAAATTGCTCATATTTCCAACAATCCAAAAACCTTATTATAGGCAATTTACCCCGAGTGGTTTTGCTGCTTCCATGAGACCTCGTATGTTTGAGGATATCCACTATAAGAGGTGGCGCGTGAGAGCCGTTCTATGGTTTCAAACCATGAGCTACTATGCGCCACTCTTGGCAAACCTGAAGGAGATTATGATGCTCAACAGGAACAAGCTTTTTAGAAAATGGATACCCTGTTTAAGGCTGCTCTCTTGAGTGTTCTTGGTGAGAACATAGTTGATGCTTATGCGTCAGTTGACAATGGAAAATATATGTGGGCGCACTCGAGGCCAAGTTTGCGGTCTCGGATGCCGGCACTGAGCTGTACATCATGGAACAGTTCTATGACTACAGGATGACTGAGGAGCGCTCTGTGGTTGAGCAAGCTCACGAGATACAGTCATTTGCTAGAGAACTTGAGCACTTCAATTGTATCTTACCGGACAAGTTTGTTGCTGGAGGTATCATCACTAAGCTTCCTCCCTCGTGGAGGAACTTTGCTACCTTACTGAAGCATAAGAGGCAGGAGTTTTTCATTCCGGATCTCATTGGTACTCTTGATGCGGAGGAAAAGGCGAGAGCAAAAGACACACGTGCTCGAGGTATTGAGGGAGGATCTAGTGCCAATCTGGTACAGAAGAAAAACTTCCAGCCCCACAAGTTCAAGAACAAGGGCAAGTTTGATGGTAAAGCAAAGTTTGATGGGAAGAACAAGGCTGTACAGCACACCAACTTCAAGAAGAAGAATGACAAGAAGAAAGGTGTTTGTCATGTGTGTGGAGATCCTGACCATTGGGCTCCTAGTTGCCCTAATCGTTATGACAAGCGTCATCTTGGGAAAGGCGGCAAGACTGCTAATGTTGTCATTGGTGACACTGACATGAAGGATGCTGGGTACGGTATATTTCTCACTATTCTTTCAGTATGTCATTCTCCCGATTGGTTGATTGACACGGGTGCTAATGTGCATGTATGCGGTGATATTTCTATGTTTTCGTCTTATCAGACCGCAGGGACTTCCACCGTGCTGATGGGAAACGGTTCAAGTGCTTCTGTTCGTGGTGTTGGCACGGTCGATCTAAAGTTTACTTCGGGGAAGATCGTGCAGCTGAAGAACGTGCATTATGTCCCCTCCGTCAATAAAAATCTTGTTAGCGGATCTCTTCTATGTAGAGATGGCTACAAACTTGTCTTTGAGTCAAATAAATTTGTAATATCCAAGTATGGAACCTTTGTTGATAATGGCTATGAGTCAGGAGGCCTGTTTCGTTTATCCTTGTCAGATATTTGCAATAAAGTTGTTAATCATGTTTGCAACAATAGTGAATCAAATGTGTGGCATTCATGTCTGTGTCATGTTAATTTTGGTTGCATGTCGCGACTAGCCAAATTGAACTTAATCCCTAGTTTCACCACTGTCAAGGGATCTAAGTGTCAAGTTTGTGTGCAAGCTAAGCAACCTCGTAAGTCTCACACAACTGCGGAAACGAGAAATCTTGCACCACTAGAGCTCATACATTCAGATCTATGTGAAATGAATGGTATTTTGACAAAAGGTGGAAAGAAATATTTCATGACGTTAATTGATGACTCCACTAGATACTGCCATGTGTATCTTCTGAAATCTAAGGATGAGGCATTGAACTATTTTAAGATCTATAAAGCTGAAGCGGAAAACCAACTTGATCGAAAGATCAAGAGGCTTAGGTCCGATCGTGGTGGAGAGTATTTCTCAAATGAATTTGATTCCTTTTGTGCGGAACATGGTATAATCCATGAGAGGACGCCTCCCAATTCACCTCAGTCAAATGGGGTAGCCTAAAGAAAGAACCGTACTCTAACTAATTTGGTTAACGCCATGTTAGACACATCGGGTCTCTCCAAGGCATGGTGAGGGGAGGCGATATTGACTGCATGTCATGTCCTAAACCGAGTTCCCATAAAGAACAAAGAGATAACTCCATTCGAGGAATGTGAGAAGAAAAGGTTAAAGCTCTCTTATCTACGAACCTGGGGTTGTTTGGCGAAAGTCAATGTGCCAATTCCAAAGAAGCGCAAGCTGGGACCAAAAACTGTGGATTGTGTTTTCCTGGGATATGCTTTTCATAGCATTGGCTATAGATTCTTGGTTGTAAAATCTGAGGTATCTGACATGCATATCGGTACAATCATGGAGTCAAATGATACTACTTTCTTTGAAGATATCTTTCCCATGAAGGATATGGCGAGCTCATCAAATCAGAAGATGCCTAGTTCCTTGAATCAGGAATTCGTTAAAATTACTGAACCTGCCATTTCGATGGAAAACTTTGAAAATCCAGTGGAGGAGAACAATGAGGTTCCTACTAGGAGCAAGAGACAGAGGACTGCAAAGTCTTTTGGTGATGATTTTCTTGTGTATCTCATAGATGACACTCCCAGTTCTATTTCAGAGGCCTATGCCTCTGAAGATGCTGACTACTGGAAGGAAGCAGTCCGTAGTGAGATGGATTCCATCTTGGCAAATGAAACTTGGGAGATAACTGATCGTCCTTATGGGTGCAAACCTATAGGGTGCAAATGGGTATTCAAGAAGAAGCTTAGGCCTGATGGTACTATCGAGAAGTACAAGGCACAGCTCGTGGCTAAGGGTTATACCCAAAAGGAAGGTGAAGACTTTTTTGATACTTACTCACCTGTGGCTCGACTGACCACTATTCGAGTACTACTTTCACTAGCGGCCTCACATGGTCTTCTCGTTCATCAAATGGATGTTAAGACTGCTTTTCTAAATGGAGAGTTGGATGAGGAAATTTACATGGAACAACCAGATGGGTTTGTAGTAGATGGTTAGGAAGGAAAAGTTTGCAAGTTGCTGAAGTCTTTGTATGGACTTAAGCAAGCACCCAAGTAGTGGCATGATAAGTTTGAAAGAACTTTAACAGCTGCAGGCTTTGTTGTAAACGAAGCTGATAAATGTGTGTACTATCGCCATGGTGGGGGCGAGGGAGTTATCCTTTGCTTGTATGTTGATGACATACTGATTTTCGGAACAAATCTGAATGTTATTAAGGAGGTCAAGGATTTCCTATCTCGCTGCTTTGAGATGAAGGATTTAGGAGTGGCTGATGTCATTTTGAACATCAAGTTGTTGAGAGACGATGATGGTGGGATTACATTACATTGCTTCAATCTCACTATGTAGAAAAGATTTTGAGTCGCTTTGGCTATAGTGACTGCAAGCCCTCTCCAACACCATATGATGCCAGTGTGCTGCTTTGAAAGAATCGAAGAATTGCTAGAGATCAATTGAAATATTCTCAGATTATTAGCTCACTTATGTACTTAGCCAGTGCTACTAGACCTGACATCTCTTTTGCTGTTAGCAAACTGAGTCGTTTTGTCTCAAAACTAGGAGATGTGCATTGGAAAGCTCTAGAGAGAGTTTTGCGTTATTTGAAAGGCACTGTGAATTATAGAATTCACTACACTGGGCACCCAAAGGTGTTTGAAGGGTATAGTGACTCAAACTAGATCTCAGATGCTGATGAGATAAAGGCCACGAGCGGATATATATTCACTCATGGAGGTGGCGCTGTTTCTTGGAAGTCTTGCAAGCAGACCATTTTAACGAGGTCAATAATGGAAGCAGAACTCACAGCACTAGATACAGCTACGGTCGAAGTAGATTGGCTTCGCCGGCTCTTGAATGACTTGCTGGTTGTTGAGAAACCTGTACCGGGTATCCTTATGAACCGCGACAATCAACTATGATCACGAAAGTGAATAGCTCAAAGGATAACATGAAGTCATCAAGACACGTTCAGAGAAGGTTAAATTCTGTCAGGAAAATGAAAAACTCCGGAGTTATTGCATTGGATTATGTCCAAACGTCTAAAAATCTGGCAGATCCTTTTACTAAGGGTCTATCACTTAATGTGATAGATAATGCATCAAAGGAGATGGGTATGAGACCCACAACATGAGTTGTTCACAGTGGTAACCTAGTCTATGTGATCGGAAATCCCGTGAATTAGATGTGGAAGACAAGCTGTTGTTCAACTGAGAGGAGAGTATCCTTACTATTAACAATACCACTCCATGAAGATGCAATACTCTCCTAATCTGCATGGCAGGTTGATGTATATCTTAATGTGTTCTAAGTGGCTCATTTAAGTAGAGATGTTGTCCTGCAGAACATCTTTTGAAGAACACACCTATATGAGTCTGATTGTTAAACGTCGCAATCTATGAGAGTAGGGTGCTTTCTAGTAAACTCATGAAAGGTCTCGGAGTATGACGCATAAGCTCCACCCGCGGGGAAGACCCATGGTAGCCAAGTATCGGTCAAGGCTTTGTGTGAAGCTAGATTCGCAGAAAACTTGCAGTTCAAGGCCTAGTCCACTGTTCAAGTTGCTTACTAGTGTAGCATAGAGTTCTAGGTGGAAGTTTAACTTAACAGTTTCCACTGCAGTACCGGTATATAAAACAGTGTTTTGGAACCAAAGGCAAATTTTGTGTGTCTCTGGGATCTGGTGGGGGATTGCTGGAATTTTGTCTATTTTTGGGCCAGCCCAATAACAATTTCAGAACATCCTCTTCCTCTCGCCACCGAGTTCCTAAGTACTGAGCTACTACTACGGTCTTCCCCATCCCGGCTTGCGGCGTGCACCGCAGGTCGGAACAGTAGGCCTCCGAAACTCCACCGCTTTGAGTCCTGTACGGGAGAAGGGTGATAAGGTTTTTGGGGAGCGCTCAGCGCGACTACTGACTTCTTCATCACGAACACCTCTGTCTCCGACCACTACTTCCCCGATGACGACTTCTTCCCCGACGTCGACAACCTCTTCGATGACATGGCTGGCGAGAACACCGACCCCGAGACCGGCGCTTCTGCCGCTGTTCCGTACGTCTTCGTGTTCTCTCTGTTTAAGATCATGTTGCAGTTTCTTGTTCTAGTTACTCTTGTTCCACCCTCTGTTCTACATATGTTCTGTTCTACTTCGTATGTACAGATGCTATTTGCTCTCACTCTGCTAGATTACATGACTTATTTCACCTCTACTATAATAATCATGTGTTATCTACTATTTCTGTTAATAAAATCATATGGTAAATTGCTCATATTTCCAACAAGGGCGACAGTGCAGGCCGGCGCGCCGTTAGGGACCACGAGTTGGTGAACCTCGTGTCGGAGTTTCTGGGAGCCGGCATGGGGACGGTGGTGGCATGCGTCGAGTGGACCCTCGCGCACCTCGTGATCGACCAGGAGGTCCAGAAGAAGCTCCGTGACGAGGTCAAAGACGGCGACACCGGGAACGAGGTGGACAGCTCCTCCAAGTCCAGCAGGAGCCTGATCCGCGGCATGCCGTATCTGAACGCCGTGGTGCTGGAGAGCCTGCGCATGCACCTGTTGGTGCCCTTCGTCCATCACCACGTCCAGCCCGACGCCACCGGCCGGGTGCTCGGAGTCGCCGGTGGAACCACGACCGGCAACTTTTTTTTTGAGCAAAAGAGGGTTTCCCTTCCGATTTCCATTAGAGAAACCATCAGAAATCTAGTACAAGTAGCCCAATTACATGCCGAACAGCCAACACATCTAAAGAAATATCCAGCCGCCTCTAGCAGCTACATCTCGCTAGATAAAGCACACACACACCGATCCATCTAGTACAAATCTACCAAAAGGAAACCAAGCTATTATAGGAACGGACACCTAGTTTGGGAAGTTCCTTCTCCCTGGAGACGCGCGCCATCACATCTGTAGCCGCCGCACGCCAAAACGCCACCCCTGTAAAGCCCTGTATATCTCACTTGCCACCTGTTCTATGAGTCTTGCTCCCAGCATCAACATTTTTTCCTCTGGGTCCTTTCTCTGCAAAACAGCCCAGTCAGTGATCCAGTTACACAGTCTTTTGATGATCCCAAACGGATCATTTATGTTTTTTCTGCCAAAGATAATATCATTTCTACAATTCCAGATTGCCCAGAGTAATGCCGAAGTGCCAGTCAACACCAGCTTTTTGTCATTTTTGTTAAATTTCCTAAGCCAGTTCCCAAAGCAATCATTTAAGTCCCTCGGGATCTGTTTTAAATCAAAAGCACACCCCACCAAACTCCAGATAAGTCTAGCATCCGAGCAGGAGAAGAAGAGATGATCAATGTTCTCCTCTTTCCCATACAGGACGCACTGCTTGTCCCCTTTCCATCCTCTCTTTAACAGGTTATCTCTGTTAGGATACTTTTTTTGTTCAATAGCCATAGAAAAAATTTAATTTTCGCTGGCACTTTTGTTTTCCACAAGAATTTTTGTGGGAAACCCACATCTGTTTTGATAAGATGAAGGTAAAGAGACTTTACAAAGAATTTCCTATTAGCAGATAGCATCCACATAGGTTTATCTCTTCCTCCATACATCAATATCTCTTCACATCTCTTTTTTAGGCTTCCCATAGTTTTTTAGTGTCTCCAAAAAGGGCTCTTCTGAAAGACAAGAGACCCCATCCTTTGTCGATGGCTTCCCTGACAGAAATATTTTGATCATTACTAATGAAATAAAGAGAAGGGTAAGCCTCTTTCAAAGGTTTGTCATCAACCCACCAATCTTCCCAAAATCTGGTATTCCTACCATCCCCAAGTTTATTTTTAATATGGGGATAGACAAATTTCCTAATTTTGAGAAGACTAGACCAGAATTGTGAGTCCCCATTTTTATGTTTTATCCCAGATAGGCATTTGTCCTTAATATATTTGGATCTAATAATATTTTGCCAAAGTCCATCTTCATCTTCAAGTTTCCAAATCCACTTGGCTAGTAAAGCGATATTAAAGAGTTCCAAATTAGTAACTCCCAGACCCCCTTGCTGTTTTGGAAGACAGCATGTCTTCCATTTGACCAAGTGGTATTTCTTTTTATCTTCTTCAGCTTGTCACACCAACCTAGCTCTATAAAAATCTACCTTTTTCTTAACTCCAGCAGGGAGAAGGTAACATGACATCATATATATGGGTATGTTGGTAAGACAAGATTGTACCAGTGTTACTCTGCCAGCCATATTAAGCAATCTGCCCTGCCAGCAAGCACACCTTTTTTCAAATTTTTCAGTCACATTTTCCACATACTATTTCTAATTCTTTTATTATATACAGGGAGGCCCAGATATTTCAAAGGCATTTCACCAAGGGCACATGTGAAAATCTCCTGATAGATGTCACTTTTGTTTTTAGCTTTCCCAAAGAGATATATATCACTTTTGTGGAAGTTTATTGTCAACCCAGACATCTGCTCAAAAGCATTCAGTATAAATTTGAGGTTTCTAGCTGATTCTTCATCATCCTGTATTAGGAATATAGTATCGTCAGCATATTGTAACATATTCACACCATTTTCATGTATATCAGTGAGGACCCCTTTTATATATCCCTCAGTCCTAGCTTTGTCCATTATCATGGCTAGGACATCTATTGCTAAGTCAAAGAGCAGGGGAGAAAGAGAATCTCCTTGTCTGAGCCCCTTGAATGTTTTGAAGAAAGGTCCCACACTGTCATTGACCTTCACTCCCACCTGACCCCCTCTCATGGTGTGCATCACCCAATCACACCACTTATCAGGGAATTTCTTAAGCCTCAATGTTTTGTGAACAAAAGGCCATTTAATCTTGTCATATGCTTTTTCAAAGTCAACTTTGAATAGCATAGCATTTTGTTTTTTATTATGGATAGAGTTCAAAGCTTCATGGAGAATAACTACCCCTTCCATGATATATCTGCCTTTAACAAAGGCAGTTTGTATGGGAGAAATTATAGGGTTAACCACTTTACTAAGTCTATTCATCAAGACTTTAGTAATGATTTTGAAACTTACATTCAGCAAACAAATAGGTCTAAATTTTTGAATTTGTTTAGCATCTTTGATCTTAGGTACCAAGGTAATGATCCCATAGTTGAGTCTGGCTAGGTCAACTTTCCCACTGTGGAAGTCATCTAGTATATTCTTCAGGTCACATTTGACCATTTCCCAAAAGTTTTGATAAAATTCAATGGCAAATCCATCTGGCCCTGGGCTTTTATTTTTCTCCATGGAGAAAACCACTTATTTGATCTCTTCCAGGGAAAATGGTTTGATCAACTCTTCCTGTGCCTGGGGAGAAATCCCCTCAGCACCCTGGATATTGAGATTGATGTTAGATATCTCAGCTTGCCCAAACAATTTTTTATAAAACCCAGTGATGTAATCCATTAGCTTTTTGTCTCCCTCAATCACTTCCCCATCCTGTTCCAATTTCAGAATTCTATTTTTTCTTCTTCTCCCATTCACCTTGGCATGATAGTATCTAGTGTTGGAATCCCCTTCTTTAATTTCTTTATCTTTATATCTTTGTAGCCATTTGATCTCTTCTATCTTAAGTAGATCATTCACCTCCTTTCTTAGGTTTTTCTGCAATTCCCTATCTCGGGCACAAATTCCTCTACTTTCAGCATTTTTGTCAATTATATCAAGTAAGCCCATCAGTTCTTTCTTCCTTTTCCTGTATGCAGCATTTGCATCTAAGACCCATCCTTTGATTTTCTGTCTAATGTTCCTTAATTTTCTTTGCCAAGTATCTAAGCTAGATCCATTGCAGTTAATCCCCCAGTTCTTCTCCACAAATTCTTTAAAACTTTCCATCAGCATCCAGGCATTTTCAAATCTGAAAATAGGCTGAGCAATTTTTTGTTCCCGTGAGTCCAGCAGTAGAGGGGTATGATCAGAGATCTCCCTCTCCAGAGCATTAACTATGGCCAGGGGGTATTTTTCTTCCCAATCAGGGCAGATCAGAATCCTATCTAACTTTTCATAGGTAGGATCTGGTAGGTTATTGGCCCAAGTGTATTTCCTCGCATTAATTGGGATATCTCTGAGCCCAGCATGTTCTATTATGGCATTAAACACAAAGCTAAAATGATCAGTCCCCCTGGTTTGTTTTTCTCATAGCTATTTCTGATAATATTGAAATCTCCCCCAATCACACATGGGAGGGGGTTATCTTGATATATTCTGGATAGCTCAGCTAAAAAAGCTGCTTTTCCTTCTTTTTGAGCATCACCATATACTGTCACTAGGTTCCAGCTAAACTTGGTTTTTTTGTCATAAAGAAGCATTCTAATAAAATAAGTCCCCTTCTCTACTTGTAGAAGATCAAAACAATCATTATTGACCCCTACTAGGATACCACCAGATTTGCCCCTCGGAGCAATCCATTCCCAAAGGAATTTTTCCCTCCAGAAAGGTTGTGCAATTCATTCTTTGAGTAATCACCTTTGATAGTTTCTTGCAACCCCACAAAATCAAGATGTTTTTCTACAATTGTTTCTCTAATAAAATTCCTTTTAATATCCTGCCCTATCCCCCTAACGTTCCAAAACAGCCCTATCATTGTTTCTTCTTTCTTTTTTTTCTCCCCCCCCCCCTATTGAGATGGCATGCTTCCCATCACTATTAGCTGAGGTGCCAGTCTTCATTTTTTTACTACTAGAAAAGATCTTTTTTAAATTGTCATAGTAATCCAATTCTAATTCAGCATTAGAATGATCATCTTCAGAGCACAAATCTTCTAGAACAGCATCACCAATGTCAATGAGACTTGGAGAGCTCCCTTCTGTTTTCACCTCTTCCTTGTTTTTTATGCTTTGGAGATATAGATCTCTCCTAGCCTGTTCCATATTGGCAATCAGGTCTAGGTTTTGATTGACCAAATCAATAGTGCACCCAACTCAACACCCACATTATTGGCCATTTCAAATAAGGAAATTCTTTTGTTAGATAAAGTGGATGACTTACCATAATTGTCTTTCTCAGCAGCTCTTTCTTTGGCCAGATCTTCAATTCTGGCATCTTTCTTGTCCAGGTTTCTATCACTCCTTCTAGTTGGCCCATCTTTGTCTTTATCCCTATCTTTATCATCCTTGGTGGTAATTCCCAGTTTTGATCCCAGAGACTCCACAGAATCTTGGCTAGCATTGTAGTCCACTTGTTCAGCATAGGTATCTTCAAGCACTGGATCTTGAGACATGTCTTTTTCATATTCATTCTTATCTCCAAGTTCCTCTCCAGTTAATTCCTTTTCTTCCCACATTTCAATTTTCTCCATGCACCTATCTATCAATTCCTGTTGACCCTTGATCATTTCCATCAGTTTCTTCTTCTCTTCCTCCCAGGTACCATGCTTTTTTTTCCTCCACTGCCCTCCAGGCTTCCTGTCTGCATTTGTTTTATTCCATTTCTTGTATCCTTTGTATCACTTTATCTAGATCAGCTTCAACCTTCTTCCTTAATCCCACCTCTGCCAGATATTCTTTCTGAATATTAAGGATTTCTTCATTCTTTTTCCTCATATCCTCAAATTGCTTAAGACCCACACTGCCCAATGCGATGTTTTCCTTGTTGCCATCAGCCTCCATACCACCAATCCTGATTTTTTTCCTTGTGTCCTCTGATTCTACATCCTGTCCTGTTTCAATATGCTCATGTTTCCTTTTTTCCTCATACCATCCTTGTTCAACACCCTTTCCAGTTCCAAGGTCACTCTATATATCATGACATCTTTGTCAGTAACCTCAGTATGTTTGGGGATTTTTTCAAAATCCCTCACACCCACCTTAGCCCTGATATTTTCCTGTAGAATAGTGGTCATATCTATTTCCAGCACAGGACCAATTGTTGCAGCTACCTCACAAGCTCCAAAGAAATGCCTGAAACACTCAGGCACTTTCCCCATGTTTACCCACACAGTGTGCAGTTTCCCTATGGCCTGAGTGTCATATTCGGCAGTTCGCCGTCGACGAACCCCAACGAGTTCCGGCCGGAGCGGTTCATGCCCGGCGGCGAGGCGGAGGACGTCGGTCCTTTGTCGGGGACCAAGGAGGTCAGGATGATGCCATTCGGCGCGGGGCACAGGTTCTGCCCGGGCGTGGGTCTGGCGATGATGAACATCAAGTGCTTCTTGGCTGCGCTGGTGCGTGAGTTCGAGTGGGTGCCGTCGGAGGGCTGCGATGGCGTCGGCCTGACCGAGCTCAACAGTTTCATCATGTCGATGAAGACGCCGCTTTCCGCGCGTCTCACGCCCGCCCGCATGTAATCCTCATGAAATCCAACTTTCGAAGTGTGTGAATAAATATGGGGTTCAAGCTAAGGCTTGTTTGTGCTGCTTTCTACTTTTGGGAAATATAAAACCTGCATGCAGTTTGCCATGGTTACCTTTGAAAGATGGGGAATGTTATTGTGCTGACCTTGGATCGACCAAGGTTTTGTTTAGGAGCGCAATGTACGTTGTCTCAGGTGAGTTCAAGACGGTGTTTTTCCTGGATCGACCAAGTTCCGCCATCTACTTGCCATCTCCTTTTAGGCATCAAGGGTGGATGGTGCGTAGACGATGGACGTTCAGTTGGAGTTGGAGTCGTCTTCGGAGGTGACCGGCGTCGGTGGAGATGCGGTGTTGTTGATCAGCTTTGGATAGGCACTTCTGCTTTGTATTTGTGTTGTCTGTGGTGGCTGTCTTCGGACTAGCTTGGTGGGAAGTTGTGCTACACTTGTTGTTTGCCGCAAGTTGTAGTTCTCTTGTATTTGAAATTCTGTCTTCAATAGAAATATGGTACACTTAGGCGTACTCTCGAAAATAAATAAATTATGCTGACCTTCTCTGGAAAGGCATGGCAAAACGAACAATCTTTTTTATGTCAATTCACGTTGTCACGAGAAAGACAAATTCCTTCTGAAAGCACCACAAATACTGGCAAAAAAAAAACAGATTTTCCATGCTCGCTAATGAAACTAGATGATAACCCGCACGTTGTTGTGGGAATCGGTTGCAGTATATTTTGATGATATTTGATTGTGTGGAGTATAAATATTTAGATTAGTAACATGTGAACCAAAATAAAAAATGTATACAACCTAGTATATTTTATTAGGTATAGTTGTAAAATATTTGTTGAATATAAGTAGAATAATAGAATGAAAAATATTTTTTCATGAATGATTTCATTTGGTGGTTGGTCTTTTCCCATGCATGGTTGCATGATGAGGTGGGTCTTATCCCATTCATAATTGTATGGTGATGTGACATACTTGCATGTTGGGATAAATAAGTTAGTGAGGATGAATCTCTTAGGTATATATGATTTGCCACCCACAGCGACAAATTGCCATACAACACGTTCAAATTTACCATGCTCCCCAGCAACCCTTCGCTACTTAAGTCGGTTCTTGGAATATTTGTTTGTGGTACACATCCAACAATAGTTTAGTGCAACCATCTGGAATCGGGAGTGAAGACTGTGTTGTCCAAAATATTGGGAGGACCAAGTTAATTAGGCAGACCTTTCTCTGGGAAGTGAGTACGAATAAAATTAGTCCACAATGAACACACACAAGATTCGCATCAAGTGGCAAGATCAGTTGAGGCTCTATTAGCAAACTATGCTGCTGCTTACTCTCTTAAAGTAGCTTTGAAACGAGGAGGATGGAGAGATGGCAATGAGTACCCATTACCCATGTATCCCGCAGGTAAAAACCCTATTATGGTAAGATTACGGGACCAAAAAATTACTCACAAGTATGTAAAATAAAGAGTCTCAAATCCATCGAGTTTAGAGCAGGTACGGGTATAAAATCATATAACCCATACCAGCGTACGCACGTAAACATTTGGTTGAACTTGTTACAATGTTGAAATATTATTTCATTTCTATCATCCGCAGGGCACGGCCAGACGGATACTCGCAAAGAGGGCCAGCCATGGCAGCCGGACAACCGAAATTGTAGAAAATGCAAGAATACCCTCACGACAAATGACCCCAACCATTAGAACCGGGTATAAGACACAGTGGCATGCATTTGTCTAACAAAGCAACGCACATACCGACTCGATCAGCCAGCTTAGCTCCGACTGCATACAACACGGACTGGATTCAGACAGGTCCCACCCATATCATGCGCCAATCAGGAGGGAATTGACACAACAAACATCTGCTGACTGCACAAGTCGACCGAGTACCATTCGGCGGTCGAGCCATTCGCCGGCTTTGCAAATCCAAACAAAACTAGCCATGGATCACCCCCTTAGCACTCAGATTGTTGCACACCCTGCTGCTGAAACTACCGCGCTATCTGGTGAACCATCCCGAACATTCTACGTGATTCCTTCTCTCTCTCTCTCTCTTAGGAGTACGGTCCCACCCTCTACGTGATTAAATCTTGTTTGCTGCACGCCTGCACTTACGCACATGTCATGACATGGTCTCTAATCTCGATTTACTTACTCTAAATATAATATATTTTAGATATCTCAATACGAATTAAACAAGGACTGCAATGAATGAATAAACACACTAAAATCCGTCTATATACATAATCAGAAAAAAGTTAGAACATCTTACATTTATGGAGTGAGTACTAATTATGTGTTATCTAAGAAAATATGTGGTTCATTTTTAAATTAAGGTAGTCATAAACGGCTTGGAGCTTTTTTTTTTGCGAAAATGATCCAGATATGTTATTGAAATTCACCGGAAGTACAAAGTACCTCAAACATAATAAAAATTACATTGAGATTCCGAGACCACCGAACGACCATTACCGCCACCAGGACGCGCCGCTGTCGCTGCTTCCCTACTAGAGCCTGCTTGACCTTGTCGATGACATCCGGGATGTCTTCGTGCATGTGTCCCTAAGGATCAATGCTCTGGAGCCACAGTCGTTGTCATTGAACTCTTGAATAGATCTGAAGCACATGGCACCAAAAATCGCCACATGACGAGAAACACTAACCTCACCGCTCAAGGATATGGCAGGAATCTACGCCGGAGCTCCATCGACTACATATGGACGTACTCGAGGAGGATCTGAGCCCGGAAGACAAACTCGAAGAAGAAACGCTGCCATCCGCCCAATCGTCGCACCTGCCAGGATTACCTAACCAAAACTACTAACTGGAGCGGAGACATTACATTGAACATTCTTTTCTGATATACTTGCACAAAGATATATTCATAATCTTACATGTTATTATGGACTATCCAAATGCTACGATTTGTTACTCCTACCTCCGTCCACAAATATTAGATGTTTTGGATATTTATATATGGTATGTGGATTGAAATGAGTGAATAAACACACTAAAAGTTGTCTAATACATCTTATTCAGAAAAATGTTAAAACACCTTATATTAGTAAATGAAGGGAGTATTTATTAAACATGTAAACCGGTTAACCATGATTTTCATAAGTTGGTTGTAATATTACCGGAAACTACATAATAATAAGAAAAAACGTGCAACAAGGTGTAACAACATCTCTATATCATAGAAAAAAACATCTCTACAGGTTTAGCATGCGTATTCTAATATTACATTCTTAGAAAGTTGGTCACAATTCTCTCAACATGCAAAGTATCCACCTCATCGTCCCACTGAGCAATGCATTTAGATCATGCACACATGCCAACTCAGCTATTTATCTAAACATGCAGTCTATCACTCTAGACATGCCACTTCACGCGTTCAGTTTTCATCGTACTCAATTGACCCAAGCCAGGGCCCTCTCAACATGCAAAGTTTCCAGCCGTAAACCACCAGTCGAGCCCCCTGCAACGCTTCCTGACCACACATCCATCAACTGTTCCTCCCACTTAGCCTTCAGTTATAGCTTTTACCACAAAGCACTGACACAATCCACTACTGATTTTAATCTGGTAGGTCCCACATGAGAAAACACTCTTCCCCCCGTAGTCCAAAAGTCATGTATCTCGGTGGCTGTTGTCTTTTCCCCTTTGCCGATTCACAATTTGTACTAACGAGCATGGTTTTAAATAATGTTATAGCACGCTATATATAGTGTTTAGAAGAGGTCCTGCGTTAAGGGTTTTTTGTCCAAACACATGAGCAAACATTTTAAATAGCTCGATATAGCACCGGTATAACATTTAGAAGAGGTTCGCTGCTAAGAGACTTAGCGCGCTATTTAAAACTTTGCTGACGAGTCTGAGTTTCCCTTCTGCTTTCTTTGGTATGATCGAGAGATGCATTAGGAACAGCAGCGTCTGTGTCACAGAGGTAGATCCGGGGTCACAGTGTGGGGCTGAGCTACACCAAACATCAGCGCCGTGTTGTCGTCGTCGCCTATGCCGCCGACAAGTCTTGAGGCCGGAGAGCTGCTACTTCTGTGGAGGCGGTGGCCGGTAGGTGGAGAAGAAGGACGTGATCCGGACGACAAAGAGGCGAGCTGTGCGTCATGTGCGGAGCAAGATCGGATCGCATGCAAGTAGATAGAATTCAAAGCCAGGAATGTTTGACATCGGAGCCGAGCAATGAGCAGGACCTCCTCCGCCTCCTGCTCCAGTGTCCTTTGACGGTAGCATTTGCATACCATTTATTTCAAGCCTTTGGATCTACGTGCTTGGATGGAAGTAAATTCTATCCTGAAGAGTGCCCTTGCAAGTTGTTTTTCTCCGTTTCTCCATCTAGATGACATGCGTGCTTAGCTTTTCATCATGGTCCTGCCATGCATTCATTTGATTTATTATTGGGTTGACCTTCTATCTATCTCTTTCATAAATCAAGACCCTGTAATATATCAGGGGCTCATTTTCTTCATTTTGTATTGCAGAAATTTGGGGGTATCTAACACAGAAGAAAAGTTCAACTGATTAGTTCTTGAATTGGCAACCATTGCTTTTTGTAAGTTGTAACAGACTATCTATCCATTTGTTCAATATGGCTTTGAATGCCCCAAATTAATTGATTATAGTCCACTTGCAAGAAATATTATTTATAGTGTTTTTTTAACCATGCAACTATGCAAGTAGCAACTTCGCTTCCTTTCAGATTTTAACACACGTTTTTCTACCTGTGTTTAACAATTTGCAGAGTGTGTTCACTCTCTTTTTAGTCAGGTTATGTAATGCTCCAAAGGGCGCTATTTTTTTACCATCCCTAAAGAATATGAAAGTTCATGTACAGTGATGTGTTCGGTTTTTTTGTGTGCACAATTTACCTTAATGATCGGTGCAAACCTACAATTCATGCAAATCCATATGAGAAATCATATTCTACATGCTGAATTGATAGTATTTTCATATCCATCATAAAATCCGCGCCCCTCAGCAATAGCTATGATTATATTATTTGAAAAAATACATGATAATATCTTTTTCTTCCGAAAAATACATGCTATTATCTGTTACACTTGAAAATACTTATTGTTGGGATGGATCTACTCATGTATGTTTTAAATCCTTCATGTGCAATGTACTAGTATGTATTAATACTAAAATTATGTCGTCGTGTGTGCGTTGTCGTTTTGGCCGGTCTTATAGAAATGCATGCAACAAATTTGGCATATATGGAGCTCTAATGGATCATGGCCTCACAATCATATCACCCGACCATTGGCCATCGGCTTCGCCTAAATATAAACATAATGCAACGTTGGCATATATCTCGATCAACACCAGCATTCGTCGTCTGTCACAACCCACAAAGAGAAATCGACAACAAGATGGCCGCCAAGCGTGAGGCCAGCGTTGCCGGGCAGCTGCTCGTCGTCGCCCTCGTGGTGGTGGTGGCCCCATCATCCGTGCCGGTGGCCAGGGGGGAGGCGAAGGCTGCTCCCGCTTGCCTCAGCGAGTACTCCAAGCTCTGCGGCAAAGACGAGAAGAAGGACGCGGCGTGCGCCACCATGGTCGAGAAGGCCTGCGGCACCGAGGCCACCAGTGTGGCCTTCATCGAGCACTTGTTTGCCGAGCTCGCCACGGTCGGCCAAAAGAAACGTGAATCAAACACTCAGCCCACGTCTGGGGGGCAGGATGCTCTGAACGGAGCCGTCGACAAGCATGGCGGCTGCCCCGGCAACAAGACGGTCTATGCATTTTCCTCCCAATGCGCCGTGGACTGCGACACGGCTTGCAAGGATCCTACTTGCTCCGACCGCTGCTACATCGACTGCCCCTACACGGCCGCAAGATTCGGCTACATCATGGCCACCCCGGCCAATAAGAAAGCCATAGGGGAAGACATGGATTGCTTCAAGCGTTGTGCAAAGGAAAAGGATGCCACAAATGACAAGTGCCTTGTTTCATGCAAGCTCATTTCTCCTACCCTCGTCTCGGCCCCGCCCCATGCGACTTGAAAATGCATTTGTTCTACATTCATGTTCTCACATGTATTCATATCTGGACTCAAAGAATAAAACATGTATTCATATCTCTCCTTTTTTTCTCTGAGCCTCAACTCGCTTGTTTGAATTGCACCGGAACAACATCTCCCTCGCATGCTGAAATGAGAGGATCTCTCTAACTTCGCATTACCGTACATATATTTTCTAGAAAACAGTATGATTGAGCTAGCTAGGAGCAACCACAATGATTAGACATCGCCAGCCATCGGATCAGGCCGTTGAACGTCTCAGATTTTCATGCCATTTCCTTCACCTGGCTCCAATTTTCCTTACAAGAAACAAAGCGATATCCTTGCATGACTTTTTCTCTCGGTTGTGCTCCAGCAATCAACATGGAGACATTTCCAGGTGAAGAACTCATTGTCTTCACTGATTTTCCCTACAATAGGAGGTTATGTTTGTGAAAAATAATTTTAGGAGTTCATTTTGATTTCTTGAATCTGCTTTAGAATGTCTTCAGGTAAATCACTAGCCCCAAAATGCCACTATTCTGAAATATTAGTTCACATAATTTTATCTTACAAGCCTATTTTGACAAGCAATATGCTGTTGTTCTCGTGTTAGAATGTCAGGTATAAATGTTTCAGAGATCGCAAGCAATAATATTTCATTCGAGTTATCGAGGGACTGAACAATTATTTTTGTCATGTTCTGTTCTTTTTTTATTTGTTTATTTATTGGCACATATGCTAACTTTTAAATAAAAAACTCCACAGTTTCAGTATGATAATTTTTCACTTATACTTTTTGTTTTGTTATTCACAAGAAACTTATAATTTATACTTATGTTCGCTTTACATGCCAATTTTCGTTTCGACCAGAATTTATAATTATATTGGTATTCTTCTCACTGCATAGAGAACGTCTATCATTAAATCATTGTTTCATTTCTGTCTAACCATTTCCTAAGAGATCTATCAAAAATATCATTGTGTCCTAACTAGTTTAGCCATACTAGGAAAATGTCTGTGCGTTGCGACGGGGCCTTACATATTTAGAGGCTCAATATCAATCATGTCAAGATAAAAAACTAAAAAACATCAATCGTGTCTAACACATATAATTACAATCCTCACACACACCCAGATGTACTGTCGATTTCCCCCCATTTAACCACTCTTGTTCTTTTGCATCGATTAATTCATTGTCCAATTGTACACACAATAATATTTTGGCACCACAAACACAACTATAATTCTCAGTTCCCCCTTTTCAAGGGAAAATATTCATTGCATGCGGAATTTGCTATTTCGTGGGTCGATAATGTCTCATATTTGACTTCTGTCATTTGTCATCCAACCCATTCATGTCTTAATTATAAATTTCATTTTCTAAATAATTTCATGGAACACTCTCGTCAACCTAGGCAACTCGTCCTTCTCACCGCGGCCTTGCCTGCCACATCTCCTGCTGACGCCACGCCGCTGCGTCAGCGCCACACTCTCGTCAACCACAGACTTGAAAACTAAAATGAGAGTACATTCCAATTCTGATCAGCAGGTTTGAGTACTAAAATGGAATACATCCACCGTAACTTTGATTTGGACAAAAAGTATATGCTTACCGTTCAGCGAAATACCCTGCCACCACGTTCTGCAACCGTTGTCGAGACTCCAGAAGCATCCTTGAAAAAGTGAACTTCAGAGATGCGTTGGTCTGAAAGCATAATATTCTATACCAGACTGAATACTTAGTTCAACAAAGAATAGTTCAGTGCAAGTATGTATATCACATTCATGTCCAAAACTAAGTAATGGTAGTATTTGCGAAAACAAAAGTGTGGCTTAGAGGTGGATACCTTATGGTCTAGCTCATGGATAAAACTTTTTTTTTTAAACGGAGATAAAAAAAAACTTTCTTTAGATCAACTGAGAACTCGGCCGAATGGTAGAGGGAATTATCATTTCCCCACCTGCACATTCATCAGCACTGTTTACAGTCCAGTAACGGGCATGTAGGATCACACCATTAGGAATCAAGAAACACACTTTTTTTTAACTTATTGGGCGTACAGGAAATTGACAATGCCGTTGTAGGTGGATGTCGAAGGGCGGGTCAAGGGCTACAGGTTTGCATGTTGCGTGCTGGCACAGCAGGCGGCAAAGAGGCGCCTGGTCCTCTCGGCCACAAGGCGGTGGAGCCAGGAAGGACCCGTCGCCGCTGGCGGTGGACGACGACGACTGGGGTGAGCCCAGATGCCGGATCGGTGAGGTCGACGTCGGCGCTGGCACCTGGCAGGGTGCACGCAGGCGAGGGGTCGAGTACGGCGGCGGACCAGCGGCTGGAGACGAGTGCGGCGCGAGGAGCCAGAGAAGAGCGGCGAACTGCGGTGGATAGGAGAGTGGGGGCGGGGCGGGGCGGGGCGGCTTCGTCCACAACCAGGACCACGGCCACCGCGACCACGATGCGGATGAGGGCAACGATGGTGGGAAGCATGGGTTGGCCACGCGAGACTCGTGGCCGCGGATCGAGATCTAGGACGGCGAGATGGTGGAGGATCCGCGGCGGCGATTTTTTGAGGGAGAGAGATGCGATAGGGAGGAAGGGGTTGCGGGAGACGGGGGCAGGGAACGTGTGTTCGTGGGTAGTAGTTATTTCTTCTTTTAATTCGTGTGTATCAGAGGCTGGTTGAGTCACGCGGGGCGGAGGGATCTTACATGCGGAGGGGGTCGAACCATCACGACGACGACGACAACGACCGCAGATCCCCTTTAAGTAGTAGAAGAAGATCATCATTTTTTGTTGTCTAATTACGTAGAGAATAGATAATATAGAACATAACTTGATAATAGGTAATAGGTATGAATACTCTTGACTTCTGGATAATGGTCTTTTCAAATAATAATAGTTGATTCGATGACTGAATTCTTGCCCTACTTTAATTATAACCTCCAACTCCAAAACCGGTTAGTACACAACCTTTAACTTATAAAGAAAAAAAGACAGCCCGGTGCACGTAGCTCCCACTTGCGGAGGGTCTGGGAAGGGTCCGACCACTTTGAGCCTATATATAGTATGCAATCTTTTCCTACATTTCTGCAAGAGGTTGTTTTCAGGACTCGAACCACCGTCATCATCGGGGATGCGAAGGTCGACGAGCGAGTCGACGTACGGACGACAGCCATCACATCGTCATCGAGACTCCCGCCGTGCAGCAATGAGAGGGAGGTAAAGTTCGCCCAACCGGTTGTGTGAAGCCAGTTGTCGGCGTAGCCGTCCCCACTTCCCGAGCTTGGTCTGCATGGAGCCAGGCGGGGCCTTGGCCCCTCCGTCGGCGTGTCGCTGGATGTCCCGTATGACGCAGCGCATAGCGCGTACCTAGCCCTTGTAGACTCCGTCACCAAAGGACAGGCACGCGACAGACCAAGAACATGGTGGCAGAGAGGTGCCCACGAACAGCCCCCCGCTTGTAGTTCCTTCCCCAGTGCAGCGACGAGGCCCTGGATGGCATCCCGCTGAAGCGGCACGATGTGGCCGAGGCATGGCGGATGGAGGGTCTCGGCGGTGATGTTGCACCGGGGAGCACGCCAGAGCAGGCTGCGGGGCACGGAGAGTAGGCTCTAGCTCCATTTGCCGCCGCAACTGTTCTCCGGGCCACCAAGAACGGCGCGACCGGGCGGTCCAAGAAGTTATTGGCATTCGGCAAGGTCGACCATCTTCTAGATCACCATCGCAGTTGGAGCAGGGGCACCGACACGCCTAGTGCTAATGTAGCTACGCCGCCGGATCAGTACGGATAAGCCCAAGACAATAATTGTCACGAGCAGAAGGAGCTCCATTGTTGGTTTATGTGTGAGTGACTTTACGCCTTTATATAGAGAGGTGTGCTAGCGTTACTAACGATTACGAGTGATATAACATTGGCATGCATGACCATTTAAACCTAACAAATGATTAAGGACGTTGATATCTGCCACACGTGTGGCAGGGAGGGAGGCGCACCACACGTCTTCAAAACAAACAGATTGCCACGTCATCGCATGCATGCATGTGAGAATCTTTTTGAATTTCCACTTTTTAAAATGTTTTATCTCTTAAATGAAAAATTCGATTGAAGATCCGTTTTCACCATTAAATCCGTCGCGACGAGATCTTCAAAACTAGATCTCATATCGATATATTTCAACGACTTTTTTTTGGGTTAAAAGTTGCCATGTCTATTGCACATAAATTGCCATGGTGTTTACATTGAGTTTGCCATGAGATGTTTCAACTACCTTTTCTTCTACGAGTAAAATAAATTTTGACATATTATAAAAAAAAATTTAAGAAACTAAACTTGCCATGGTGAATTACTAAAATTTGCCATGCTCCATGAAATAATTTTGACATGGTTCATAATTAAAAAGAAATATGTCATCAATTACTTAAAAATGCATGATCAATGACTTAAATTTGCCATGAACCATAAAATAAAATTACCATGGTGAATTACTTAAATTTGACATAATACATGCACTAAAATTTGCCACGGTCCACACAAAAAATAATTTTCATGGTCAAAATACTAGAATTGCCATGGTCAAAATACTAAAATTGTCATGATCCATAAACTAAAATTGCCGTGATCTATAAACTAAATTTGTCATGTTGAATTACTAAAAAATGCCATGATCCATGAATTAAATTTAACATAGTTAATTACTAAAATTTTCCATGGCCAACTAATAAAAGTTGCCGTAAAAAGTAGTTGAAATACAATAGTAGCTTTAAATCTAGAATAACAAACTAGATGAAACATGTCATGGCAACTTTAGTGTAAACATCATGGCAACTTTTGGCTCAAAAAAAAATCATCAAAACATATCAACATGGGATCTAGTTTTGAAGATCTCGTCGAGACGAATTTAATGGTGAAAACGGATTTTAATCAGATTTTTTATTTAGGAGATAAAACATTTTTAAGTCTCAAACCAAAAAGATTCCTGCTGATGTCATCTGTTTTGACGTGGCAAAATTGATAGTAATGACACTTACCATTTGGGATGATTAATGGGCTACTTTGCAAAGCTAAAGCTAGGGTTGGTTTTGTGCAGCGTGTTGCATTATTTGCACTTCGTCAAGAGGGAGAAGATGTGCTACATTTTCTGTTGGGAACATGTGACACTTGGGTATATAACAATTATATATCTAGGAATCTCTGTATATTTTAATCAATCATCCGAATGTGGTTCGGCCCTTTACTTTTAGCTATAGACATATGATACCAAAACTTTGGGGCATTAGAAGAATGCCACTACCAAGATTGTTCTTCGGAAAATCCACCACAAGGTTCATGTACTTTGAAGCATGCCATTATCGGTGTTTCCCTCGCCAAGCCGGAGAAATCCAGAGCCCTATGCCAAACTCTAAACGAGTGGTGGTTACATGCCTGCCCTAAATGTGGTGGTTTTCTGTGCTTTTAGTCATGAATGATGGTTACAAGATAGGGCATGTAGTTCGGTAATTGTGGTTTTCTGCCCTAAGTGAGCTTTATTTCTCAAATTGTATAACATAATTCAGTAGCATGCATCCTCCGAGGACAAGAACAAGACAATTACCGAATATATGGCAACATCAGGCATGATTTGGAAGGCACTACTCCCTCCGTCCCATAATATAAGAGCGTTTTCGACACTACACTGGTGTCAAAAACGCTCTAGTGTAAAAAAACGCTCTAGTTCTATTATGGAACCGAGGGAGTATTATCTTGCTGGCATTTATCACTTAGCTAAGAGCCCAAAAGTAACAGCATACCAGGGTAACAACATACAGCCCATACACAAAAGACCCACCAGTGGTACGGCCAACTCCAGGATAGCGCTACGAACTATCTACAGGACATCGATCTAGCTGGGGGTTCCCCGCTGCTGACATTCTCCAACCAAAGTCAGCACGGCGCGGCAACATGATCTCTCAACACACACAAAAGGCCAACTCCACGACACAAAATACTCGCTATCTACACTGCATCTAGCTGGGCGTTCTC
The DNA here is from genome assembly GCA_011799875.1 of Thinopyrum elongatum. Lineage (NCBI taxonomy): Eukaryota > Viridiplantae > Streptophyta > Magnoliopsida > Poales > Poaceae > Thinopyrum > Thinopyrum elongatum. Next base: position 17,009,200 of record CM022298.1, on the reverse strand, counting down.
CACCACTCACTATTGGTAACTACTAACTACTTTTTTTTTTGCGGGGAACTACTAACTACTAACTACTTATTCACAAGCGTACTGATGACGTGCTCCCACCCACCAAACTCACCGTGGCACGGCGGTGGACAGATTGTTTGCTTCCGCCTTGAGCCTCGAGATCTCCATGGCATTGTTCATCCTCTGTTCGACGGCAGACCTTATTGCGTTGCGCACAAGATAGGCATGTAGTTCGATGTGATGGACAGCCATAGCCAGGCAACGAAGTTGCGTGCCCAGTTCTTGGTCGTCGGCTTCTTCGCGAGAAATCTCCTCCTCCAGCTTTTTCAAAGCGTCCCGTAGTTCGGCACGGCTGTTCTTAATGTGAAGTAAAGCTTCCACGCGTGATCTCAGGTCCCCGACATCGAAACCACTTGCCTCGAGATAAGCCAGGCAATTCATCTTCTGCTCGAGTAGCTCATTGTCGTCTTGAACACCTAGCCTGTTTATGCTTTCTGCCAGATCAGCAAAAGAGATCATCAGACCTAGTGCCAGTCCTTCATGGAGCTCTGGAACGTGCTGCTGAAACTGATGGAGATTTGGCCGCTGTGGCGTTGTCCTGAATATCTCCAGTGCCTCAAGCTGTGCCCACAATGGGGAGGTCTTCACAATTGGAACATGCTGGATTGCCGAGGATTCTGAAAGCTGGCCACTCGTGTGCATGATACTCTCATGCACAGCCACAGATTCAGCAGACAAGGGACAGCAAGAATCATGTTTTCCATTACCTTCGTGGTATTGTGAACCTGGAAATGGAAGTTATCATGATACAAGTGCTAGTAACATTATTGTCAAAGTGTTGCTCACTTTTGTGTAATCAGTACACATTGCTGACTGTTAGAAAAGTTAAGTAGTAAAAAACTTACGGTCTTCACAGAAAGAGATAACGTTGCTGCCTTCTTCAATGGCTTTAGCATCTATCCCTTCCACCGGCTGCATTTAATATTTACACATGATATTTTTAATGATCTCATGACTAGTTTAAATAGCTAAGGGGATGTGATAGAAGTAACAACTCACAGTTTCAGGCTTCTCCCCTAGAGGCACTGCTGCTTGGAAAGAAACACATCCCTCCATTTGTCTGAACAGTACAGTCCCAGTTCCAGCAGTTGACTGCTTATACTGATCGCTTAATACTTTTTTTGACCCTTCAATACCGGTAAAACATGAGCTAATAAGCGATCGCGTTTCTAATGGCAGGCCCTGTGGAATGGGCCTTGATTGTCCAAACGCTCCAAACAACGAAGCCTGAATGTGAGAAGATGATTGTGCAAGATGACAGTTTGTAGCAGGTGAAGATGAAGAACTCAGACGGCCAAATGATGCCATTGGTGGCAGTGAAGGAGGTGACAACTCAGATCTTGGTGCCAATACTGCATTTGCCAGTTTATGAGTAATTTCAATGTTTTCTTTACGAACAGAAAAAAGAGGAGAAATTTGTTCTGGTATCACATCTGCATTCTTCAACTTCTTTTTGTCCCGATGAGAACCAGGTTCGTCACTGATTTTATCCGAGTCATTATCCAAGGCAGCGGAAATTGGCCTTTTTGGAGAAGTTAATTGAGGTCCATTAGCAGATTCCTGAAATGGAAAAGGTATTCAAGACAGGTTTGAAGTAACGTTGAATAACATCACTGTTGTTATGGAGTGCAGAACAGGAACAATAATTTAACTATGAATAAACTCGCATATTCCTAAATCATTTGCAGCTGCTTGTCGTATGAGATGCACATATGTTTCGCATATACAGACAACATATGGCTATCGTAGCAGGACCGTGTCTAGCGGTTGACTAGGCCCAAGGGATTAAAGAACTAACAGATACAAAGGGTCTTTAGCCCTGATGAAAACAGGGCCCAATGAAGGTGAGACAAATGAGTAGCATGCTGCAAACAATATAGTGATGAGGAGCCAAAGCATGGTAATATTGATAAATTTCTTTGAAATCTAAAGCACTAAAATTAGGTTTAATGTAATTGTTGCAACCAACTGTAGCTGGTTGTGGCCCACCAGCTCCTTGCACGAATACACACCTCAAAACGCTATGTAATAGATGGAACGATGGCACTAAATAGCATTCTATGCTCCATCAAGGAAAAGAATGACAGAAGACCAAACACAGAATATACAGATGTACCTTCTTCAAGCAGGGTACCCATTTTTCACCGTCCCAGTCACAAAGCGGCCTGAGCTGCGTAGTTTCAACCCTCAGCGCATCCATATCGATGTCATCCACATCTGTCTTGTGACAATCCAACATTACTACATACTTCTTGTCGATTCCAGTACCTAAGACCTTCAGAATAACACCAGGCCACCAGCTATCTTCATGAAGAACCTCAACATGAGAAGAAGGAGAAAATCTGTACTTTGAGTCAATACTGGTGATGGCGCGTGCTGGCCGAATATACTGAGAATCCAGAATTTCAGTAGCTGATTTCCCGTCCTTGCCATTATGCATGTACTTTACTAAGAAATTTGTAGCACCAATCACTTTAAGAACAGTAGCTGGATTCCAGGACTCGCCAAAGTTTGTTCCAGACTGACTCACTTCAACTTGGTCTCCCTCGCTGAAAAAAGGAGATGCATTGTCCTGCGCACAACAGGAGTAAGTAAACTGTTACTTCTTTATCACTATCAGAAAAAAAAACAATGCATTTTTTAACATATTTCCTAAATAAAATGAGCTCTTGGGCATGTATAATCCTTGTTTAAATTCAGTTAACATGAAAATTTAGCTATAATTCATCCAAGAAAGTTTAGATATTTACAAAAACTAAAATTCATGTTTTAAAGTTAATGAAGAAAATGCTACATGCAACAATCAATCTGGGCTACCCACAAAGGATTAGAAAAACAATATATCTAATCTGGGGACGGTACACTCAAGAACCTACAAAATACTATAGCAAAATTAATGAATTTAGCCATAAGCCGAGCTCTCGGCAATGGTCCTCCTCCTGGCCATTCCATCGAGCAGGCTGTGCACAGAGAAGATCTCAATGCCGAGGAGGAGAGTGCGGAGCGCATCAGAGTAACGCATTATGCCGAGCAGGTGGTGCGCAAGGCAGGGCGTAACAAGGAACTTGCAATGGGCCATGGCGATTTCATCCATCCATTAATCAAAGAAATCATCTGGATGAAGGTGAAGACGAAAACGAGCCGAACTCACCGCCTTGGCAGCGGGGACCCAGCGGCCGCCGACGAACTCGCGGTGCGGCCGGAGGTCCGCCTCCTGGAACTCGATCGTCTCCCGCGACGTGGGGAACGCGACCTGGTACACCCTCCTCGGCCGGCACCGCGGAAGCAGATCCCCTCCGGCCATCGCGGGCGCCGGGGCGACGGCGGAGACCACGCCGGCCCACCACCCCTCGCTGTGCAGCGCCTCGACCATGTCGTGCACCGCGAACCGCCTCGGCGCCGCGCGCGGGGGGCGCGGGCGCACGGAGGCGGCCGCCGCGAGCTCCTCGAGGGGCTCCCCGTCGTCGCCCTCCAGCGTGGAGTAGACCACCGTGTAGCATTTGTTGCCGCCGCCGCCGTCGGAGGAGGAGGAGGAGGGGAGGTGGCCCGCGACGGTGGCCTCGTAGAAGGAGCCCGCGAAGCCCGGGTCCTCGCTTCGCACCTCCACCTCCGCGCCCACCGGCAGCATGTCGTCCAGCCCCTCCTCCTCCTCCGACGACGACGAGGGGGTCGGAGGGCGCCTCCTGAAACGGTGACGCCCCATGGCAGGTGATCGCCGCTCGCCGGGCAGGGTTCTTGGGGGAGGGAGAAGGGTGGCGGAGGTGACGATGCCGATGTGGGAGTGGGAGTGGGGACTGGTGAGTTCGACTCCACTTCCGAGGCCAGTTTCTGGTTGTGACGCGTGGAGTGGCTCCTTGTCGGCGTGGTATGCTGACGTGGCATGTGCCTGACATGTGGGTCCCGCTTTCTGGTAGCCGATGGGATAGTGAGTTAAACCCCTTTTTCACGCATGGAGAATCGGCAGTAAGACAAGGACGACGAGAAGTGCCCAACGTTTGCCCATGGCAGATCGAATGCTTTTTTTTATAGCAATTACAAGTTTAGTTGGCAGGCACGACAATTTCACCCTCAGTTTGCCTTTTGTTAGAAAATTCTGCATGCTTGACATCTAGACATGCCATCCTCACGTCAATTAAAGTTCATAAAAAACGTTCGATTTGCCGTTGCTAAATCCCGAATGTTCGGGATTTGTCATTTTCGAAAATAACCCGACCACACGCAGCAAAACCCCACTCGTACCCTAGAGAACCCCTAAATGCCGCATCAATACGTATCTATTGAGATAGGATGGACAATTCCCCGATTTCTGGTGGACGATGGTAGCAGATGAGTTGCTAGAATTTTTCCTTTAACCACCTGATTTAACCTTTCTCCGTGCATGGAGATCTGGCCGCAAAGAACCCGCCGGCCCGCGACAAAACCTCACATGTACCCTCGAAAATCCCTAACCCCTGAATTCAACAAGTGCTTCTTCTTGCCTGCGTCTGATCCCTAAATTCTCCTTGCCCAGCTTGCCAAGTTTCGTAGCATTGAGAGCAAAACTCCTGCCGGCAGAGAAGGGGCGTGCAGACCAAAGCTCCCGGCGACGAAAAATTGAATGGACATGAGCCCAAGCACCCACCGGCGAACAGACACGCCATCGTGTCGTGCACCACGGGGGGTTGACGGTGAAGGACAAGCGTAACTGTGTCCCCGATGGTGTCGCCGAAAGCGCTGAAGGTTACTCAGCTGGTCCGAGTTGTGTGGTAAGTACGATTTATGCATGCAGATATTGCGGTCATATTTGCCTTGGAGAAGGATGTAACACATGCATTGGCTACATCATAACATATGCCATGCGAAGGCATGACCATTGCACTCCACTGTTGGACCTGCGGGGTTGTTGATCGTGTCACTCTGTAGGTAGAGCTATTTTTAACTAAAAGTGTTGATCATAAGACTTATATTAGTTAAAGTGTTGATCATAAGGCCAAGGTTTGGAATTTCTACATATCTTATGACTGAGGGTGGTCCATATTTTATTTATGGTGCATTTAGAAGGTTCAAGCTAGCATGAACTTATCATCATTAGTCTAGTGCAAGTAAAATTAACTAATAGAGAGATAAAATTAATCTTGCAAATGACAATCAAATAGGTCAAGGAAGGGTTGCTCAAAGAAATTAAATGATCCACGTTGGGTTTATAGAACTGCTTATAAAAATCATATGATCATGTCGCTTTATAAAAGGATTTATGGAAAAACATGTTATTTTCCACCTGAACTGAACACAACGCTATTGGGTTATCAAGCAATTGAATTATGATTTTTAAATTAGTTGTAGAAATATTATCTAATATTAGTGCTTTTAAAGAATGGAGAAACAAGACTCGAGATGCTAAGTTATTCAAATAAAAGTTTAAATATTGCAGGATAGGAGAATACAAAAGCTTTTTGTACAAGTCTCCCTTCAGTCATTTTGCAGGCAAACTTTTATCCAAATGGAAAGATCCATATATTATCCAAGACATTTATTGGCCCAGTGCTATCAAGACCAAAACAAATAGTAGACCAAGGGTAATGAATGACCAGAGGCTGAAACACTACATTGCCGGCAATACCCTTGAAGTGGTCACTAATATTATAGAGGTAATTGGTCCAGAAGAATTACTAGATGATCAACCCCGGAATCTTCCAAAACCATCCAAAAATTAGTTATAAAGGTACGAAAATGGACTCTCAAAACATAGATGGCACCATTTCAATCCCAGTCAAACATATTGTTCCATTTCCACTAGAAATTAGTAGTAATATATAGAAATCAATTATTTTTGAAGAAAAACCGTATAATACGTCAATTCATAGAAAACATAAAATAAAAATGCATTTGATGCAGTTCACCTCCGCAAAACTCAAACCAGATAAAATTAATTAATACCCCAACTTGTATACCTTTCTTCGAAAAGGAGGTTAAACCTCCGGCCTCTGCATCATTGTGATGCACACAACCATTTTTTTTATTAATTATTAATCATAGGATAGAGCAAAGGCAACCACGGCTAACCACTATAAGATAAATGAAATAAACACCTCTGACACTTCTTCAGCAACGGCTTTGAAAAGGAATAAGCGCCCTCGCATCATCGTCACCGCATCCCACCAAAAAACATCCAAGACAGTGATTTCCATCTTGATTGCTGAGACCAACCACCGAAGGCCAGTACATCAGTAAGGAGACAACGCCTTCAACAAGGTAAGGACGCAAGTTCGTCGATGCCAAGCCCAACCAATCAAGGCGAAAACAACAGTTTTCACCCAACTATCAGGTTGAAGATGGATCTCTCGGTAGTCATGAATCTTGTACTCCACACTAGGAGGGAATGGCACTAGCAGATGGGTGGGACATATTTGCACCAACACTTCTTCTTCGGTACAACCCCCTAGAAACATCGACGGCTGAGATCGCTCCGTACCCTTTCATTAAAAAGGGTAGGATTGTCCTTTCACAAAATTGCCGCCGCCCGCGCGCGACGGGGATGTACCCGCACCGGGTCCTGTCGGGGGAATAGACCCCGGGTAGCCTCACTCGCACCTAACAACATTTCAAGACATCGGGGCAAGCCAGGCCCCTCAGGCCGGCAGGTCTCACGATGGGTTCCCAGAGCCGGCTGGTGCCATCCAGCCGGCCTCCAGAAGACGGCGCGCTCTCCGAGGGAGGCATGGGTGCGGGCCGGCTTGTAGCTGGCGGCCCTCCCCTTCCCTCGGAGTCTGAGCCCGACCAGGCGACAAGCTGGGGCATGGCCGCAGTGCGCCATGCCTCCTCCAAAGCAAGGCCGTATGGCTACAGTGGGCACCGCCCGGCGGCCGCCGACCCGCCCGGCGCGGTGTTGTAGCCACGGCGCGCCCGACACGGCCTCCGTCGGCACGGGCGGCGCCACAATGAAGAGCCGTCAGTGGGGCCTGCAGGCGGCGGGCCACGTCTGTCGGCCGGTTCCTCGGCAGCCGGCAGGGCCCAGCAGAGGCAGGCCCAGCAGCCGGCGGAGAACCCGGCCCCCATAGACGCTGACGGCCGGGGCCTACCACCCGGCCACACTACCATTGTACCCCTGGGGAGTTAGCCTATAAAACCCCCCCGGCCACGCCCATGCAAAGGGTCCTTCTTCTTAGATTCTACCTCAGTTCTACATACACCACAGCCAGGGAGAGGAGAGAGCTAGCCTCGCCCTTCTTCCTCCTCTGGCCGAACGGCTCTAGGAGCGCCATTGTACTCTTTGCTTCATAGTGATCATGCGGAGACCCCGCAGAGCAGGAGTAGGGGTTTCATCTCTTAGGAGCGCCCTGAACCTGGGTATATCTCGTGTCCGTCCGAGCTTGTGCCCACTCCCGCTTCCAGGACCCGACGACGATCTCATGGCCCCAACCACGATAAGCCACCCCCTGGCATCTGTCGAGATTTTACCACGACAGTTGGCGCCCACCGTGGGGTCAGCAGCGACGTCGGCCGGAGACACGTTCTGGACGGGAACCTTGTTCCTCTCCAGCGAGTGTGCCGCGGCTGGCGAGATCAGCCGGCCCGGTGCACCCGCCCGCGCCAACTTTGGCGCATCGCCTGACGCGGGAACCGCCTTCCCCGCGGGTCGCCTCGCCGGCCTCTTCAGTGAGCTCAGCCTCTTCGACGAGTCGGCCGCCGACGCACAAGCAGCCAACTCCCTCACCGAGCTCTTCGGCAAGATCGCCCTCATCGACACGGCCTCCACCGATGACTTCCGCAGCTACGTGGAGATCGTCGACGATCCTCTCCCTCCTGCCGCCAGCGACGCTCCTGTCGGCGAGCTCGACGCCAGCACCCTCGTGGAGGTGATGGTCATCGACGATGGCCTGGGCGCTGGCGGATCTGGCCAGGATCCACTGGACGCGACCATACACGCCCTGGCGACGCCTCCTCCCCCTGGCGCTAGCCAGGCGGAGCTGGAGGAGTTCCGCATCAAGCTTTTCGACAGCGCGTCCAAGATGGCGGCGCTGAAGCGCCGCGCTGAAGCCACTCAGCGCGAGATCGACCGCGTGGTCGGTGGGACGCCGGCTGCGGCCGAGCCTAGCCAGGCCGGCACCATCCGGCAATGCGGCGCTGCGATTGCCAGCATGCTGGGGGTCGAACGCCCGGTTTACGAGACCCCAGCGCAGAACATGCGTGCCGCCTAGGCGGCCGCAGGCGAGCAACTGGAGCGCCTCCAGCAACTCATCGACGCTGCGAACACGCAGCAGGACACGGGCAACCGCGTGGTGGGAGCGGGCCAGCGGGTCGACACCCATGTGCTCCGTCGCGAGAACGGCGCGACCTCTCGGTCCCCTAGCGGCGGAGGCCGCGGGCAATCTCGAGACCCAGAGCCGGCTGCTAGCAACAGCCGGCGTGCGCCCCACACGATGGCGGACAGCCACCAAGTGCTCCAGAACCCGGAGCCTCGGCGCCGGCCGGAAGAACGCTTGCCTCCTCGGAGGGAGAGGGCGGCCAATCCCGTACCGCCGCTTGATCACCCGACGCTCAGCGGCCGGCTTGGCCCCCGCGAAGCAGTCGGCGAAAACGACGCCCACCGCCGGATCGAGCGGCTGGCTCGGTCCCTATTGTTGGAAGAGGAGCGCACAATCGGGCCAGCCTGCTTCGGCCCCCGCATCCGCGATGAGCTCTTTCCCAGAGGGTTCACGCTCCCCAGAGACACGCCCAAGTACAACGGCGTCGTGAAGCCGGTGTAGGGTAACGCAGCAGAAAACAAAAAATTTCCGACCTACGCACCAGCCCAGGACCACTATGGAGACTGCATACAAGGTTTGATCATTTTCGTTACCGACTCGTAGCGCAGCGGAAGTAGAGTCGATGATGATCGGCGGTGCAGATCCCCGCAGCTAGGATTTACAACCTCCCAACCGCGAGGATGTATACCCTCATCCGCGCCCAGGACAGCCCTTCGGGAGGCGGTCGAACAGTCCCCCGGACGGTGTCGCGGACAGCCCTTCGGGAGGACCTTCGAAACTCAGACGGTCACTCGGACAGCCCTTCGGGAGGACTCACAGAACTCGGACCGTCACTTGGACAGCCCTTCGGGAGGCACTCTCGAACAGCCCCTCGGGCACTAAGATCAAAACTACGACCTCTCTACAGAGTTGCACACATACGGTGTCATCTATCCGGCAAGGCTTCGCCGTCCAGAACTAGTTCCCACCGGAACCCAGACAGCCTTTCGGCTCTACGAAACTATTTCGCGGAGAGGGAGAGAAGAAGCCAGATCATTGCAATGGCATGTATATGTGAGAAAGAGTGAGTCTTTAGGCAGCCCCTTCCACCCCTATTTATAGGCCAAGCCCAAGGGTGGCTTCTCCAAGAAGCCAAGGGGAAAAATACCAAAGGACCCTCAAGGTGGCTTCTCCAAGAAGCCACCCAAAAAGCACTTTCACTATTCATGACGACATTTTTCAGCGTCCGTTCGAACTGAAAATAGTTATGTGGGCTCAGAACATTTCCAGTACCCACTAAAATTAATTTCAACGCGTTCTGGAACAATTCCAGATTAGTGATTTTCATCTGCGAAAAGCATCTGAAGTGGTTCCGGCAGCTCCGGAACATTTCCGGTTTTTCTTCCAGAAAATTCCCAAAAGTTTCCAGAATGATTCTGGCACCCTCCAAGAATTATCGGGCATGTGCCGAAACCAATTTGACTTTATGGTATCCTCTGAAACAACTTTTCAGTTTCACCGGAACTCATCCGGTGACCTCTCTCTGCGGAACTTTTCCGCTGTCCGAAACTTTTTCGGTGTCCGAAACTTTTTCGGTGATTTTCTCTCAGACTCCCTGTCTAGTATTCAGCAGATAGATGACCCTTAAGCGTGTGACCCTATAGGTTCGGTGAAGTATAGACATGACACGGAACCCCTTCCGATCAATGATCAACATCGGAGCCGTGGACACCCATATTGACCCCTATACCCACACGAATGAATATTTGAGTGAACCTCCAGTTGCCGTGTGCTATTCCTGTTGCTTCGCGATATGTTACAAATACCCGAGGTGAGACATGATGGCATTCCCGTGGATCAACAACTTGTCCACTATGCTAGTTACCTCGTTACCGGTATTGTTCTCTTTTCTCGTTACCGTGTTCCGGCATCCCCGTGATCAAATCACAAAGTGTCTGGCCAGACGATGATGGATACCGTAACACCGAGAGGGCCCAGAGATATCTCTCCATCGTCGGAGGAGCAAATCCCAATCTTGAGCTATCAAGTTACTTAACATACTTTCCCATGAACCCGTAAGCCGCCGTAATAGCCATCCAGTTACGGATGACGTTTAACAAACCCCAAAGTTCATGAATCAAGCATGAAGAAACTCGATACTCTCATGGTCTGAGGAATCATGCAAACGTTAACCATCTCTGTATTATTAACCATTAACTTGTGACGAAAGAATCTCATAGCATAACATCAATCGGGTCGATTCAACACAAATGTTCTTCTAACACTGTGCCCTCAAAGTTGCTGGCATAGACATGCCCATGATCAGGAAAATAGAACCATCATGCAACACTTGAGCTAGTCTTAGAGGCCAGACTAGGAATACATTTTACCGTTTATTATCCCACACGTGCATATGAGTCTTCCTCCGAGCCTCGTTTTATTTGCAGACTCGAGAATCATTGCAGTTATAGCATGGAACATAAACCTAATTATGAACAGGGAGATAATCAATAACATTTATTATTGCCTCTAGGGCATATCTCCTACAGACTCCCACTTGCACTAGAGTCAATAATCTAGTTAATGCTAATGCACTTTACACCTGTGGCACACCGGTGTAAATATGCTTCGCTTGTGGTATAGCCTGAATGTTCAACGGATCTGACGACTTCAGCTCCGTGTGTATCTTTGCATATCCTCGCGTTTTCACGCTTTCACAAAAGTCATATTTTGTGTGGACTTGGCTTGGTATGTATGCGAATCACAGGTCGAACCTGGATTCCTCAGACTGAGTTATGGAGCAACTACTTGCAGTAGTGTCCCATTGACAAAAGCCATCTTGGAACCATACTGAGTTCATGAATGAACTATATGATTCAACATCTTGTTTGTCGCTTTTAAAAGCGGCAACATACTTCGCCTCTGTTATAGAATTCGCCACAGTAACTTGTTTGGAACAATTTCCAACTACCGTGCCACCATATTGTGTGTTACACAAAACCCTCAATTTAAATCGAAAATCGCTTGGAGCATGGATGAAGACTGTATTGATGTAACCTTTTACAATGAACTCTTCATGATCTCCGCTTGCGAGAAAACATGTCATCGGTGCTACTATAGTACTCAATGACCCTTTTTCACTGTTGTCCCATGATCAGTACTTTTGATCACTTTGGTATCTATACTCGCAACAACTTTGGGAGTATTGGACATATCTGGTTTGTTTTTACATACCATGGAATACATGATTAATCCAAACACAAGAGTGTGTGGAATCTCCATCATGTATTTTTCCCATCAGTGTTTTGGGACACCGAGTCTTGCAAAAACTCTTTCCATGTGACTTCGGCAAGAATCACTCCTTGATGTTTTTAATGCTAAAAGGTTTTAGCATCTTGTCAATATGTATCTTTGCTCAGACCCATTAGGTAAATCTATCTCCATAGATCATCATGCCTAATATAAAGGCTATTTAGCCCAAGCACTTCATCGAAAAACTATTTTCAAATGAAGTCCTAATTCGTGTCAAGAAATTTATTTCCAATTAACAATGTGTCAAGCACACAACGTTTTTTAGAAATTTTATTATGCTCCCACTTACTTTCTTGAATCATAAGAATCTTCTTTACCCATTGATGAAGTCAAACCCCTTTGACCATTTCATCAAAACACGAAGATTCCAACTCCATTTTGCTCTCTTCTGTCCATTGCTGGAACTCTGAAGTTTGCATACTTACTAGCATCCTCTAGAATGACAAAATACCTTGGACTGTAACACATGCAAGTCCTTGGTTTTATTTCCATCAGATGGAAATCCTTTTGTCATCCTTTGTTTCATATCTCATGATTTGAAATATGTATTAATTGCTAGTTCTACCCGAACCGACTTAAAGCATCGCTGCGGTGAAACAACCTCATCGTAGTCAACTCCTTGAACTTGTATATTGCAACAAATCGAGCTTTATGGATAAAACATTTTTACCCGTATCAGTTTTTAGTTCCATAAAATTCGTTAGACTCTAAGTCTTCCGAAAGGTGTATCAAGGTTTTAATCTTGAAACATTTATATGGAGACTATCTCGGATTGTATTGGCATTTAGCCAATTCCGGAGTCAGGGCCCATCAACGCTTCCTTGTGTATCGTAGGTATACTGTTGTCTAACAACAATATCTTGTTTGCGCACCTGAGAGGTTTGCACGAGCCTTGCCTACGTGGTTCAGCTGCAAGTTCGACTGAAGTCCATACATTTTATTGTAGAGACTTCCGTATCAGTCGCAGTAGGAAACTCCGGAATTACTTCCAAGGTCTCTTTCCTTTGACCTGATGACGAAGATACTGTTTACCTCGTCGAGTTGCACTATTCTCCCACTCACCTTTTTGAAAGAACCATTTTCTTCAAAAAGCATACCGTTCTTTGTGGCAAACCTATTTGCCTCGGTATAGTGAGGGAGGAATACCCAATTGCTTGGGATAACCTACAAGGTAGCACTTGTCTGATTTGGAATAGGTTTGTAACCTTTTACACAAGCCCCATATTCCAAATGTTTAAGAAAAGATATAACATGGTTGGGCGTACCATACCATGGCGTCATTTCAACAGACCTGATGGAGCTCTTTTCAGTGTAAAAGCCGTAGTCTCTAAAGCATCACCTTTTAAAAGGGATAATGGCAAATTTATTTATGTCATCTTTGATCTTACCATGTCATAAATGGTTCGATTACATCTTCACGGACTTTCCACTCACAGTGGTGTTCCGGGTGGTGTAAGTTATGAAACTCTTTTCACAACTCATCAGACATTCGCTAAACTTGTAACTCAAATATTTCTTTCTGCAATCGAATTGTAGAAACATAATTTTCTTGTTACAATAACTTCTACTTCATTTTGAAAACCTTTCAAATGATTTCAAAAGATCCAGACTTACGTCTCATCAAGTAAATATCCATATATCTACTTGAGTCATTTCTGAAGATAGATAAATCCACTACTTGCAACAACATTTATCGGACTACATACATCAAAATGTATGATCACCAATAAGTTCTTTGCTCGTTCCTTATTGCCTGTGAACGGTATTTCAGTCACTTCACTTTTCGGAGGAAAGTTGCAAGTGTCAGGTGATTCAAAATCAAACGACTTCAAAAATCCATCATAATGGAATTTTCCATGCGGGTTTCTCCAATGTGACCAAATGCAGTGCCACACTTGTGTGGTATTCTCTTAGTCTTACGACATTTAGCGTCAGTGTTATGGATGTATCATATTACTATCAATATTCATAACATACATCCCATCTTGGATGGAAGTATGGCCCTTCATGTTTATTCATAATACTGAACAACAATTGTTGTTTTTATGAACAACTCTTTTGCAACAAACATTGTGCAATGGGCTAGAGTGTATGAAACTCTAAAATGAATTATGAATGTAAATCCAGAGGTAATATATTATTATCATTATTCATAACATACATCTTATTCATAATGAAAGTATGGCCCTTATGTTATTCATAACACCGAACATAAAAAGTTCTGTTATGAACAACCTTCTTGCAAGATACCTTATGCAAAGGGCTAGAGTGTGAAACTCTAAAATGAATTATGAAAATAAATACAGACGGTTAATACACCGATGGAAGGTATAGTAACATTTACTATGTTCCCTGTGTATACCTAAACCTCATTCCTGGCTAGTCTTTCATGCCATAGTAGTTCTTACATCGAGTTGCAACAGAAAGCAATCGAGCGGGTATCTTTGTGATTAGCTCGCAATACCCAAGAACTATATCTTTGACTAGCCTTCTATACATCAAAAACTTGTATGACATTCATACATGAGCTGGATATTCCAGTCTTCCTTTTTTCTGCCTTTATACTTCTAACAGTTTAACTTTCAGTATTTCTCCTACTCTCAGAAGAAGCACCCAACTTAAGAGTGGCGTTAGCCCCGGACTTCCTAGGGGTGAAAGTTTCACTAACACCCTTCGGACACTTCCTTTCTCTTTAAGTTGTTGTTTTATTCACCTTTCATCATATGACAGGCGTTCTTCTGGATCCCTCTCCTATCAGTCTAATGCATAGTAAAACTCCTTTACTAATAGTTTGCAAACAAACATTGCTTTGGATATCTCATATCTTTTAGCCTTTGTCTGTCTCTGAAAATGATTTTCAGATTCCATGAATATCACATAACTATCCAAACTTTCGAAGTTCGGGTCTCATGGAAGCAAACATATTGCACTTGACTGAAACAGAATTCTAGCTTTTGGATCGAAGGACGACAGTCACATGATCCATAGCATAAGCGAGAGAATACCGAAAGTATGCGATAGGACAAAGTCCTTCTCGGCACTCTTGAGGACAATCCTCACATTACGTTACCAACCGTAAAGTTTTAACCAGATATTTAACAGCTATTCAATTTTAATAGGGAAGGTGGAAACGCGAGCCATAATTCTACAACTATTATGCATATAACACTTAGACAGTGTTCACAATTAATTGCACTGAGAATTAAACAAGATAATTCTACAGTGCGCTCCCACTCAAATAAATATCTCTCATAATTGATTGTGAGTGATTCAAGATCCGCATTTCAATTCAACGCCATTGATGGTAGCATCACTGATGACGAAAATCTCAATCGGTAGGCAAACTTGCCAATCACATCTCTATGTGACTCGTGTTCATCTTTCGATGCGTGTGTTCCGAGCTCATGACTTTCATGCCTGAACTTCAAGACAACCAAGTGATCTCGCTGCGAGGTCTCAACTCACCCGCCTCACACATCGCTAATCGTTCGTACCCATGGTAGCATGTGATACCCCGAAAAGTTAGGTGCCGTGACGGTGCTACACTTGGGAGAACACTAACTACTTGATATTTTTGTGAGAGATCACCCTAATAAAAGCGACTACCGCGCAATCAAGAAGGGTGCATCATAAGGGATAAACATCTCAGGCAATTCATAATAGCATGATATGGTATAGCCCTTTCTGACGGAGAAGTCTTGTATTTCTTCGTCTTCGGCATTCGCGTCGGTGTTCACCTTCACGAAGATTGCCACCACCTTGTCGATGCACCAGATAATATTGCTATCTCTATAGCTAATAAAATAATGCATTACTTAAGGTTGACACGCAGGTCAATAAAGTGACAATCATATGGCTCCAGCCATCATGCCGAATCATGACACGCAGGTCATGTTAATCAATTTACATCATATAGTCATCTCATACATAATCAAATTATTATGAGCACTGCTATACCACATCATATGCACATGCAAACACTCCTGCAAAACCAAGTTAGACGTCTCTAATTGGTTCAAGCAAAAACTTGTTTTTCGTGGCTTCTAAGGTTTCGAAACAAACCGAAGCTACCAACGTCCATCATCAAGTATGATAATTCAAGTCGCTAGATTAACTTAACAGGGTGTATGAAAACCGAGATAATAAAATCTCAAGCCCCATACTAAACTTCGTCATACGCATGACCCCCGTGCAGATCATATCTGCATTGCCCTTTCGTCTGCGAAATTTCATCTTTCTTTTTAACTACGGTGGAATTCAATGAACTGTTAGCACTTCGTTGATCAATCAGGATCGCGGATTGCCAGAACATTGAAACTCCACCATGCTGTTATCAAGATCAGAAATATGCAAATTCCAGGGAAGCAACAAGAACCTCGGGTAACAGATTTCATCTGCTACCCGCACAAAAAAATTTCAGTAATAGAACTCATCTACTACCTAATTATATTGTGCAACACCCATACATCACTATGTATTCTAGATCGCAACCTGCATCTACGCATAGCACGGCTCTTGATGCCACTGTAGGGTAACGCAGCAGAAAACAAAAAAATTCCGACCTACGCACCAGCCCAGGACCACTATGGAGACTGCATACAAGGTTTGATCATTTTCGTTACCGACTCGTAGCGCAGCGGAAGTAGAGTCGATGATGATCGGCGGTGCAGATCCCCGCAGCTAGGATTTACAACCTCCCAACCGCGAGGATGTATACCCTCATCCGCGCCCAGGACAGCCCTTCGGGAGGCGGTCGAACAGTCCCCCGGACGGTGTCGCGGACAGCCCTTCGGGAGGACCTTCGAAACTCAGACGGTCACTCGGACAGCCCTTCGGGAGGACTCACAGAACTCGGACCGTCACTTGGACAGCCCTTCGGGAGGCACTCTCGAACAGCCCCTCGGGCACTAAGATCAAAACTACGACCTCTCTACAGAGTTGCACACATACGGTGTCATCTATCCGGCAGGGCTTCGCCGTCCAGAACTAGTTCCCACCGGAACCCAGACAGCCTTTCGGCTCTACGAAACTATTTCGCGGAGAGGGAGAGAAGAAGCCAGATCATTGCAATGGCATGTATATGTGAGAAAGAGTGAGTCTTTAGGCAGCCCCCTCCACCCCTATTTATAGGCCAAGCCCAAGGGTGGCTTCTCCAAGAAGCCAAGGGGAAAAATACCAAAGGACCCTCAAGGTGGCTTCTCCAAGAAGCCACCCAAAAAGCACTTTCACTATTCATGACGACATTTTTCAGCGTCTGTTCGAACTGAAAATATTTATGTGGGCTCAGAACATTTCCAGTACCCACCAAAATAATTTTCAATGCGTTCTGGAACAATTCCAGATTAGTGATTTTCATCTGCGAAAAGCATCTGAAGTGGTTCCGGCAGCTCCGGAACATTTCCGGTTTTTCTTCCAGAAAATTCCCAAAAGTTTCCAGAATGATTCTGGCACCCTCCAAGAATTATCGGGCATGTGCCGAAACCAATTTGACTTTATGGTATCCTCTGAAACAACTTTTCAGTTTCACCGGAACTCATCCGGTGACCTCTCTCTGCGGAACTTTTCCGCTGTCCGAAACTTTTTCGGTGTCCGAAACTTTTTCGGTGATTTTCTCTCAGACTCCCTGTCTAGTATTCAGCAGATAGATGACCCTTAAGCGTGTGACCCTATAGGTTCGGTGAAGTATAGACATGACACGGAACCCCTTCCGATCAATGATCAACATCGGAGCCGTGGACACCCATATTGACCCCTATACCCACACGAATGAATATTCGAGTGAACCTCCAGTTGCCGTGTGCTATTCCTGTTGCTTCGTGATATGTTACAAATACCCGAGGTGAGACATGATGGCATTCCCGTGGATCAACAACTTGTCCACTATGCTAGTTACCTCGTTACCGGTATTGCTCTCTTTTCTCGTTACCGTGTTCTGGCATCCCCGTGATCAAATCACAAAGTGTCTGGCCAGACGATGATGGATACCGTAACACCGAGAGGGCCCAGAGATATCTCTCCATCGTCGGAGGAGCAAATCCCAATCTTGAGCTATCAAGTTACTTAACATACTTTCCCATGAACCCGTAAGCCGCCGTAATAGCCATCCAGTTACGGATGACGTTTAACAAACCCCAAAGTTCATGAATCAAGCATGAAGAAACTCAATACTCTCATGGTCTGAGGAATCATGCAAACGTTAACCATCTCTGTGTTATTAACCATTAACTTGTGACGAAAGAATCTCATAGCATAACATCAATCGGGTCGATTCAACACAAATGTTCTTCTAACACCGTGCCCTCAAAGTTGCTGGCATAGACATGCCCATGATCAGGAAAACAGAACCATCATGCAACACTTGAGCTAGTCTTAGAGGCCAGACTAGGAATACATTTTACCGTTTATTATCCCACACGTGCATATGAGTCTTCCTCCGAGCCTCGTTTTATTTGCAGACTCGAGAATCATTGCAGTTATAGCATGGAACATAAACCTAATTATGAACAGGGAGATAATCAATAACATTTATTATTGCCTCTAGGGCATATCTCCTACAGCCGGAAGACTGGCTAATCGACTACTCCACAGCGGTCGGCATCGCCAAGGGCAACAAGCGCGTAGCCGTCAAGTACGTCCCGCTAATGCTTCAGGGCACGGCCTGGACGTGACTGAACAGCCTCAAGCCCAACAGCATCAACAGCTTGGTAGATTTCAGTGACGCCTTCGTCCGCAACTTCACCAGTATGTACAAGCGGCCCCCCAAGCCGCGCCAGCTCTCCATGTGCGTTCAGTGGCTGGCCGTGTCCACTCGCGACTACCTGACGCGTTGGGGCGAGCTGTGCAACTCCTGCGAGGGGGTCCACGAGGTATAGGCCATCGAGTACTTCACCACCGGGTGCAGAGAGGGCACTCTGCTCAAGCACAAGATCTTGTGCGACGAGCCGGCTACCTTGGACGAGCTCCTGGTCGTGGCCGACAAGTACGCCACCACCGACTCTTCCATAGGGTCGGAGATCCGGGTCGACGCGGCCAGCAGGGTGGTCCAGCCGGGTTCCCAAGCTCCGACTAGTGACACCAGCCGGTGCCAACAAGCAAACGACAACAAGCGCAAGGACCCGCCGCCGGCTTCCAACAGCCGGCAGGTGGCCGCTGTCGAGGATCAGCAACCAGCCGGGCAGTCCGGCCCCAAGCGTCAGCGGGTTGGCAAAGTTGCCTGGCAGCCTGCCTTCTCCTTTGAGCAAGCCCTCGATGCCCCGTGCAAGTTCCATAGCGGCGCGAAGCCGTCCAACCACACCACCCGGCAGTGTAACTGGCTCATCCGGATTGCCAAGGGCGAGGCACTGCCGCCTCCTCCGCCAGCCGGCCAGGTAGCCCCGGCTGTTCGGCAACCGGCCCGAGCTGCCGGCATGCTCCAAGATGAGTTCCCCGAAGAGAACGCCACCTACGTCGTCTTCACGAGCGAAGCCGACGACAAGCACAGCAGACGGCAGCAGCACCGCGAGGTGAACGCCGTCAGCTCGGAGGTCCCCACCATCATGCACTGGTCTGAGAGGCCCATCACCTGGAGCCAAGCTGACCACCCGGCCGCGATGCCTTCGTCGGGTGCATACGCCTTGGTGCTGGACTCAACCTTCTCAACGGAGAGGCGGACTTGCCGCTTCAGCCGAGTTCTGTTAGATAGCGGCAGCAGCATCAACATACTGTACCGCGAGACCATGGAGCGGTTGGACATCAAAGTCAAGCAGCTTCAGCCCAGCCGGACTGTCTTCCACGACATAGTTCCCGGCCTTTCCTGCTCTCCAATCGGCAAGATCAAGATTGACGTCCTGTTCGGCGACAAGAACCATTTCCGTCGCGAGCCAATCTGGTTCGAGGTGGTTGACCTGGACAGCCCCTACCACGCGCTCTTGGGGTGCCCGGCGCTGGCCAAGTTCATGATGGTCCCGCACTACGCCTACCTGAAGGCCAAGATGCCGGGTACCAAGGGCATCATCACTATTGCCGGCGACTACCAGAAGTCGCTAGACTGCGCCGCCGCCAGTAGCCAGCTGGCCGAGTCCCTCGTCATCGCTCAAGAAAAACGTCTCCTTGACTGGATGGTAGCCATGGCCAGCGAGAAGCCGGCCATGCCGACTGATCCCAAGGAGGCGGAAACAAAGGCCTCCTTCCAGCCGGCCAAGGAAACCAAGAAGATCGCCTTGGACCCGGCGCGCCCGGAGAGGTTTGCTGTCGTAGGGACTAACCTCGACAGCAAATAGGAAGGCGAGCTCGTCGATTTCCTCCGTGAGAATCGAGACATCTTTGCATGGTCCCCCAAAGACATGCTAGGTGTCCCGATGGATTTCGCCGAGCACAAACTACACGTGAGGCAGGATGCCAAGCCAATCAAGCAACCCCTCCGCCGCCTGTCAGAAGAGAAGAGAAGGATCATTGGTGAAGAAATCGCCCGGCTTCTAGCAGCCAACTTCATCATGGAAGTGTTCTACCCGGACTGGCTTGCCAACCCAGTCCTCGTCTTGAAGAAGAATAATAAGTGGCGCATGTGTATCGACTACACGAGCCTCAATAAGGCTTGCCCCAAGGATCCTTTTGCCTTGCCCCGGATAGATCAAGTGATCGACTCCACCGCCGGATGCGAGTTGCTGTCTTTCCTGGACGCCTACTCCGGCTACCACCAGATCAAGCTGAGCCCGGCCGATCGGCTGAAGACCGCCTTCATCACACCATTCGGAGCCTTCTGTTACCTGACCATGACGTTCGGCTTGAGAAATGTCGGCGCCACGTTTCAGCGTTGCATGCAGAAGTGCCTCCTCAAGCAGCTCGGCAGAAACGCCCACGTCTATGTGGACGACATTGTGGTGAAGACGGAGAAGCGCGGCACCCTCCTAGAGGATCTCAAGGAGACCTTCGAAAATCTGCGCCATTTTCAAATCAAGCTCAACCCAGAGAAGTGTGTCTTCGGAGTACCAGCCGGCCAGCTCCTCGGCTTCCTCGTCTCTGTACGCGGTATCGAGTGCAACCCCGTGAAGATCAAGGCCATCGAGCGGATGGAGAGACCCACCAAGCTGCGTGACGTCCAAAAGTTCACCGGGTGCTTGGCATCCCTCAGCCGCTTCATCAGTCGGCTGGGCGAGAAGGCACTCGCCCTGTACGAGCTCATGAAGAAAACCACTTGCTTCGAGTGAAACGACCAGGCGGACGAAGCTTTTCGTCAGCTCAAGCGCATGATGTCCACGCCGCCTATCCTAGCGGCTCCGGCTGCCAAGGAACCGATGCTCCTCTACATCGCCGCCACCAGCCGGGTCATCAGCACGGTGATTGCGGTCGAGCGCTCAGAGGCCGACAAGGTGTAGCCGGTCCAGAGGCCAGTGTACTATCTGAGCGAGGTCTTGTCTACCTCCAAGCAGAACTACCGCCACTACCAGAAGATGTGCTACGGCGTGTACTTTGCCGCCAAGAAGCTGAATCAATATTTCTAGGAGCACTCCATCACGGTTGTCTGCACCGCCCCCCTCGCCGAGATTATGGGCAACAGAGATGCCTCAGGCCAGGTGGCCAAATGGGCCATCGAGCTGGCTCCCCATACCATCCTCTACCAGCCCCGCACCGCCATCAAGTCCCAAGCGCTGGCCGACTTCTTAGTCGACTGGGCCGAGTCCCAGTACCTGCCGCCCGCGCCGGATTCTACGCATTGGCCGATGCTCTTTGACGGCTCAAAGATGCGCACTGGCTTGGGGGTCGGCATCGTCCTCACCTCTCCCAAGGGTGACAAGCTAAAGTACACGCTGCAGATCCACTTCGCCGCCTCCAACAACGTAGCCGAGTACGAGGCGCTCATCTTTGGGCTCCGACTGGCCAAGGAGATCGGCATCCGCCGCATCCTCTGCTACGGCGATTCGGACTTGGTGGTCCAGCAGTCGTCCAGCGACTGGGACGCCAAGGACGCCAACATGGCAAGCTACCGCTTCCTCGTCCAACAGATGAGCGGGCATTTCGATGGGTGCGAGTTCCTCCACGTGCCAAGAGCCGACAACGACGCAGCAGACGCCCTCGCCCGCATTGGTTCCACCCGGCAAGCCATACCAACCGGCGTCTCCCTCGAGTGCCTGCGCAGGCCGTTTATCAAACCATCGCCAGAGTCCGAATCCATCTTCGTGCCGGCTGACCCCGGAGCAGTCGGATCCGGCTCGGGGACTTCAGCAGCTGGCCCGGGGACTTCAGCAGGCGGCCCGGGGACTGCAGCGGTCGGCCCGGGGGCTTCATCAGCACCACCAGGAGCGGCTGGCCCCAGCCCGTTGCCTCCCACCCCGGCCACCCTCGTGCCAGTTGCCGTCTTCACAGTGGTGGCGGCCCCATCTTGGGCGCAGCCCATCCGCGACTACCTGGTAAGCCGCATGCTACTAGCAGACGAGGTGCTAGCCCGGCAGATCCAGCGTCGGGCAGGCGCCTACACCATCGTCAACAGAGAGCTCGCCAGACGGAGCGTGACCGGCGTTTATCAGCGCTGCGTGGAGCCGGAGAAGGGCGTGGAGATCCTCAGGGACATCCACCAAGGCGAATGTGGCCACCATGCCGCCTCCAGATCCCTCATAGCCAAGGCATTTCACCATGTTTTCTTCTGGCCGACTGCATTGGACGACGCCAAGGAGTTGGTCAAGAAGTGCAAAGGGTGCCAGAAGTTCAGCACCTAGCAACACCAGCCGGCCTCTGTCCTCAAGACCATCCCCATCACCTGGCCATTTGCCGTATGGGGTTTGGACATGGTGGGTCCTTTCAAGACAGCACGCGGCAGCATGACTCATCTGTTGGTCGCGATGGACAAATTCACCAAGTGGATAGAGGCCAAGCCAATCAAGTAGCTGAACGGTCCGACTGGCGTCACGTTCATCGCCGACATCACCGTCCGATACGGCGTCCCCCACAGCATCATCACCGACAATGGCACCAACTTCGCCAAAGGCACTGTTGACACCTGATTTTGGCACAATGCAGAATGCAATAGAGATGGCCTCAAATGACAAGGTGTTCTGAGTGCTTTTGGTCCATTACGCCTCCAAGACAACCTCTGATGAAGGAATGCTCTACATGAATTGTCTTCGTCTCGTCGAATCGGTCGATTTTCATATAAAAATCATCTCAATCCAAGTTCGTATGTAAAAGTTAGAGCTATCTGAATGCAGCCCTGTCAAGAGGCCAAATATGGCGCGCCCCATCAGACACATGTCTATCACACACATGTCTGATGGGTGTCTGATGCAATGCGTGAGCAATTAGCCCTTCCAGATGGCCTAAAATCAAAAAACGTTCAACATGAAAGTTGTTTGTCTCGTCGAAACGGTCAACTTTGCTTTTGGGCACATTTTCATCCAAAGTCGTTTACTGCCTCAAAAAAGACCCGCAAGGTGCAGCCAGAAAACTTGCCGGGATGAAAACCTTGCCGGGGAAATCTTGCCGGGAACAGTAACCTTGCCGGGGTGAGAAAACTTGCCGGGATGAAAACTTTGCCGGAGAAATCTTGCCGGGAACAGTAACCTTGCCGGGGTGAGAAAACTTGCCGGGATGGAAATCTTGCCAGAGAAATCTTGCCGGGAACTGTAGAAACTGTCAAGGCCAATCCGACCAGATGCTGAAGATGGGCTTAAATACTTATCTAGATGGCCTCAGATCAAAAAGTGTTCAACATCAAAGTTGTTCGTCTCGTCGGAACGGTTAAAATTGCTTTTGGGCTCATTTTCATCCAAGGTCGTTTACTGCCTCAAAAAAGACCCGGAAGGTACAGCCAGAAATCTTGCCGGGTGAGAAGCTTGCCGGGCGTGAGAGATTCGGCCCTAAAGATGGCTTCAGATCAAAAAGTGTTCAACATCAAAGTTGTTCGTCTCGTCGAAACAGTTAAAATTTCGTTTGGAGTTATCATCATCTAATGTAGTATATGACCTGCAGAGACGCTACAAGAGTCGTACGATCCAGTCAGCTACATGAACGAATCCGACTCGAAATTGAAGATGACCTTGTGGAGTATTCAAGATGGCCTTATTTGGAAAAGTGATCAACATACGGATTGTTGGCCTCATCGAAGCACACAAAATTGGTATTTGAACCGTCTCCATCGGAAGTCATATGCAGATTCTGCGGCCCACGCAAGGAGCAAGACAGAAGATTGGACCAGATTCGGGCTGAATCCAAGTGAGAACAGAACTAGGACTCTAGGACGTGAATTGATGTAATTTTCTTGTAAGGAAAGCCTAAATAAATCCTTTGCTTGTACGGGAAGTCCAGCCGCCTCTTATATATGTTGGGGGTGACGGCCGATTGAACAACACACAATCGAACAAATCAATATACTACTTTTACCTTTACTTTTATCTTCTCCCTTGTTCTTCTTCTTCCTCGTTCTTCGTTCGTTCTTCTTGTTGCAGGGCGGCGAACCTCGAGGCCTTAGGGGCGGTCAGGTTGACCTAGGGCAGCCCATAGCCGCCTCGCGCCCTGACGGGGTCCCTCCCGGGCGTGTGGGGTTTCGGGTCCTCAAAAGCGCCTGCCGGATTGCCTGCGTACCGCGCTTCCGGACGGGTCTCCTTCGACGTGAGCTGCGGTGCATCACCCCCGGCGTCGAGGGTACACGGTGACATGTTCGTGTGCGAACACACTTTTTGGCGACTCCGCCGGGGACGAAGCTTTGAACGGTCTCCGGCCTGTTCTTGCTACGAAGAGATCGTCATCTAGGGTTTGCAATCTACAAAGGTAATATGAATACCCAATTCCCTACTATAGATGCAAATATTTCATATGGTGTTACTAGATCGTTCAATGAGTATACTCTATCGGCCAGCCCTAGTTTGTTCAATCATGCATCTAATTACGTGCATAGGCCGATTCAAAGTAATTTACATGCTTCAACTTCTTATGATACTAGTAACATGCACCATATGTATCCCAACTCTCATGCATCGGCAACCCCACAAATCGTTATGCCGATGAACAACATGGTGAGTTCGGTTAATAAATTTGAAACACCTCATGTTAGAATTTCCAATGCCATGCAAGAAAGTGTTTCACCCTTTTATTCATCGGCAAGTAATGTGCAATATACTAATCCAACCATGCCGATGAACGAGAGAGTTGGCCATGCTACTACTAGCTATTCGGCCAGTTATTCTCAACCGTCATATGCCACACCTCATGACAATAATTTTTCAGCACCATACACAACTGTAGATGTTCATAATTCGGCCTCACACCTTCCTGGTCATAGCCGAATAAATGTAAATTTTACAGGAGCGGTTGTGCCCAATATTGTAGAAGATGAGGTAGTGGTGGCTGCATTGAAGAGTTTAGCCCAAAATAAGAGGATTAGTGCTCTTTGCCTTGAACAACATGAAAAGGGGCTATTTCCTGATTATGCAGCAATAAAAGCTAGAGTTTTGCAAGAAGATAAATCTTTGCCAATTGATAAAATTGGCGAAAAAATATATGGTTTTACAACAATGCATGTGCCTTCACCTAGTACTACATCATATTATACACCCCCTACACAATTGCAAAATTTCGGCAACACCTGTGTGTCATTGCCGAAAGAATCTAAAAGCATTGGCGGGCAATCATATCCGGAGTGGGCTGAAATTGAGAAAAAGCTTAAAGCCAATTTTGCCGCTCGCCGCCAAAAACAAATAGAAAAAGAATTGGCTCAGATAAAAGAAGCATTGCCAATTGGTAGTATCAATGAAAAGAAGGATGATTCGGAACATGAAAGTGCTTCAGTTGAAAAAGCCGAATCAAGTAGTATATATTCCGAACCCATCAAATCCAAAGAGGCAAGTAGTATTGAGAAAGGGCATGGATAGCATGGCAAAACGACCATGCTTGATTTTTCTGAAGTTAATGGAACCTACTTCCTGCCCTATGAGTTTCGTGCCAGAGAAATTGGTGAACTTCAAGGACAAGAACAAGTAGCCGAACAAAGTTTGGCCGACAAAAATCTTCAGTGTAATGATGCACGGAATCAAGAAAAAGATGATGAACAGGCGTTGGGGAGCCATCCAAAGGCAGAGCAAGATATTGTTCAAGTCACACCACCATCATGCTCTCCCAACATATTTGAAGAGGTATGTTTAGCAAGTAATTTACCTATTTTCAGATTTGGTCAAAACTTTATTGTTGATGCATCTATTAGAAAAATCCTCATAAGTAATTTTGAAAGACCAATGAAGAAGGGTAATTTACTTGTTAGCAATAAAATCGTTATAGAACATATCGGTCAACCCATTGCGCCATTTATAAAGACCGATAATCACTTATTGTTGCAGCCAAAGCTTTCCCCGTTGCTTTATTTAAAGTTCGTATCTACATGGGTAGCTTTGCTTGTTTCATACTTGGCTTACTCTTGGTCTCAATTGAGGCATGCATGTTCTAACTATTTTTGTTTCAGAAACATAAAGCCAAGGTTAGATTCTTTTCAAAAAACCGATGCTAGTATAATATCTTATCCAATGACATCGGAAAAAGAATGCAAAATAAAAATCATAGCCGAATGGGGTGATACAAAATCTGAACCATTCATTTGCTTAACTCCAAAGCTGTTTTCACAGCAAGATCGGCTAGAAAATAAAAAATTTACCTTCAATTTAAACATGTGTGATCAAATCTTTGATTTGTTGTTGAGAAATAATTATATTAGAATTCTTGATCACCATGTTGAGCCATCTGTCCAGGGACGAATGTATTGTAAGTTGCATGATTCGTCCAAGCATAATTTTGAGGATTGCAACATGTTTCGTCAAATAGTTAAACCGGCCATTGATAAAGGACGATTGAAATTTGTTGAGACACCAAGAGATGACCAGTCTATTCCGATTGGTCCCGATGGCAGAAAGTTTTTGCATCGGCTGCTTCAAGCCGATCCATTTAAAGAGAAGGTAAAAACTGCAGGTGATGGGATCAAGCTTTCAAGTAAAGAAGTTGTTGAAGAGCATAATGAACATAATCTTGAGGATGAGAATTCTGTCAAAGCTACAATGAAGACGCCAAGGACTGGGGGGCAGCAAGCAAATCCAGTGATCGATGAAAGCAAATTGAAAGAGAACAAAGGCCGAAATAAGCGCAAGTATAAGAGATCAAAAATCACCTTCGTTGAACTATTGGATAAATATCAAAAGAAGAATGAAGAGAAGAATGATTATCGGCCAAATCATGCAAAGAAACCAAGATCACCCCCAAGGCGCAAATATGAGGATCGGTATTGGCAAAGTGAGAATTTTAATGCAAGATATTCATATCCTTATTTTGGGCCGCCAATGCCAATGCCATGGATGCCTCCCTATGCTCATATAGATCCATATCCATCATGGGACAGGTATGATACAAGGGCACATTCTCCATCTTATTTTAGACCATCTCACCAATATTATGCAGCTCCGAGAAGATCAACATTTGAACAATCACATGTTAAAGACCGTTTCAATCATAAGGAATCAGTTCAGAGCTCAAGGAAGAAGAAAGAGGTGGTCAAGCAATTTTACCGTGTTAAAAGAGATGGTCGTAAGAGTGCAACTTCAGATTTGATCTCAAATGAAAAAGAGCCAATTAAAGTGTTGACATTGGCTACTAAAGGCAATGAGACAAAGCAAACAATTATTGAGAGTCAAAGTGCCAAATCTGAAGAAAACAAGTTGAGAGTGCATAAGGACAAAAAAGAATTGCCATTGGTCAAAACAGAATCACAGCCAAGGTGCCCACTCGGCTTATCATATTGGCAAAAGGAGAAATTACAAAAACTTAGTGCACAAGAACTTGAAGAAAGGAACATGGCATGGATTCCCAAAGAAAGTGCTCAAAATGAGAATTATGTGCAAGCTTCCATTACAAGAAGTGCGGCAAAGGTGAAGAAGGAAAAGAGTGAAAACTATGAAGGACCAAGCCGAAGGTTTCAGCATCTTCGGTCTACACATTATCCATATTCTTCAACTATGCCATTAACGCCTATGCCATGGAATTCGTCATCAGGTATGATTGGTAACCCTCAATGGGATTATTTTAATCCATAGATGCAATATAATTTCTTACATCATGAAACGGTATTACCAAGTCACTATACATTTGATTAGCTACAAGTTTTTTGCTGATCCAAAGTGACGAAATACTTGATTTGTCATTTCATTTGTTTATTTCGGCTAGATGTGCTTTGAATGAAGTTTACATGGTAATGGCCGATATTTATCTATCGTTCTAAGAGTATGTTAATGCATGGCCGGTGTAGTATTGTAACATCGTCCTTAGTTCGATTGGAGAGCGAGACAAGGTACGTGCTCATGGAAATTTATATGTATGTCTATATTATGATTGAATGGAGTTGAGACATCATGACCGATGTCATTGAATATATGCTGCATGGACCAATTCATAATTGCAGAATTGGCTAATGGGCTTATACTTTGTTTGGATATGATTTGGCTTATGCATCTCTGAGATTTATAAGAGGCCAAATCATAGCTGATTTTATTACTGAACATCGGATTAATGACATGCATAATAGTGATATTAACCTTGTTTCACTAGTACCATGGAAATTGTACTTTGATGGTTCAGTATGTAGCAATGGCCGGGGTGTTGGTATTGTTTATATATCTCCTCATGGTGTTGTTTTTGAAGCCTCATGCTGCTTAGAATATTTTTGCACAAATAATCAAGCCGAATATGAAGCATTGTTATTCGGCTTAGAGATATTGCTTGCCATAGGTGCTACACATATTGAGGCTTTTGGTGATTCATTATTAGTAGTGCAATAAATATCCAAAGTCTTTCAATGTTTTGATGAATCACTTAATGTTTATCTTGATAAATGTCTAGATATAATTTCTACTTTGGATTATTTTAGCATTGCTCATATATCTAGACATGATAATTGGAGAGCAAATGAGTTGGCACAACAAGCATCCGGCTATCATATTGATCATGGCATGTTTCATATTTCTCAAAGGCCGATGTCTAGTCTTGCCAACATAGGGGAGGCCGAACCAGAGCCCACCGTTTCGGCCACTAATGAAATATTCAATGCAGGAGAAAATCAAGACTGGAGGAAACCCATCATTGATTATTTGTGTGATCCTAGTAGAAAGGTGGACAGGGCTATTCGGCGTATGGCTTTTAAATATACGATGAGGAATGATGACCTTTATCGCCAAACAGTTCACGATGTTCTTTTAAAGTGCTTGGATGAGGACCAAGCAAGAGTTGCTATGGGAGAGGTACATGAAGGCATTTGTGGCACTCATCAGTCAGCTCCCAAGATGAAGTGGTTATTGCGACGTGCTGGATTTTATTGGCCGACTATGATTAATGATTGCTTCAGATATTATAAAGGGTGTGAAGCTTGTCAAAAATTTGGTGATATTCAATTGGCTCCTGCTGCTATGTTACATCCTATTGTCAAGCCGTGGCCTTTCAGAGGATGGGGTTTAGATTTCATTGGGCAAATTCATCCATCTTCCTCGAAGGGGCATCGGTTCGTGTTGGTGGCAACCGATTATTTCACCAAGTGGTCTGAAGCAGTACCTCTCAAGAACATGACACATACGGAGGTAATTCAATTCATAACTGAGCACATTATTCATAGATTCGGCATTCCTCAGACATTGACTACAGATCAAGGTTCATCTTTCATGTCACATCAAGTTAGAGAATTTGCCGAATCATATAACATAAAATTGCTCAATTCATCTCCGTATTATGCCCAAGCTAATGGACAAGCTGAGTCTAGCAATAAGATATTGATCAAGCTCATCAAAAAGAAGATTGAGGATAATCCAAGAAAATGACATGAGTTATTGTCTGAAGCTTTATAGGCACATAGAATCTCAAGGCATGGTGCTACCAAGGTAACTCCATATGAGCTAGTATACGGTCAAGAGGCTGTTTTACCAGTGGAAGTGAATTTGAGTGCTTTGAGAATAGCCAAACAAAATGATTTATCGGCAGTGGACTTTTACAATTTGATGATGGACAACATTGATAAAGTTGCCGATAAACGTTTGGCTGCTTTGAAGGCCATAGAGAGGGACAAGCTGAGGGTAGCAAGGGCTTATAATAAAAAGGTCAAGTTGAAGAACTTTCAAGTTGGCGATCTTGTGTGGAAAGTGATTCTGCCGATTGGTTCTAGAGATAGAAAATTCGGGAAGTGGTCTCCAAACTGGGAAGGTCCTTTTAGGATTGCAAGGATAGTTCCTGGAAATTCATATTTGGTGGAATCCATGCAAGGAGTATTATTACCTCGAGCTCTCAATGGCAGATATCTGAAGAAGTACCACCCGAGTGTGTGGCAAGAAGCCTGATTAGGCAATGGCCGATGTATGATTATCGCCCTTAGCATAAACCTGGCCGATACATAATTATCGCCCTGAGAAATATAGATGGCCGATGGAGTGTTGTCATCGTCCTTAGAACAAACATGGTGCAAATTATTTTTCGGCATGCAAGCTTTGCCGAAAAACAGGGGGGCGTTTGTTGACACTTGATTTTGGCACAATGCACAATGCAATAGAGATGGCCTCAAATGACAAGGTGTTCTGAGTGCTTTTGGTCCATTACGCCTCCAAGACAACCTCTGATGAAGGAATGCTCTACATGAATTGTCTTCGCCTCGTCGAATCGGTCGATTTTCATATAAAAATCGTCTCAATCCGAGTTCGTATGTAAAAATTAGAGCTATCTGAATGCAGCCCTGTCAAGAGGCCAAATATGGCGCGCCCCATCAGACACATGTCTGATGGGTGTCTGATGCAATGCGTGAGCAATTAGCCCTTCCAGATGGCCTCAAATCAAAAAACGTTCAACATGAAAGTTGTTCGCCTCGTCGAAACGGTCAACTTTTATTTTGGTCACATTTTCATCCAAAGTCGTTTACTGCCTCAAAAAGGACCCGCAAGGTGCAGCCAGAAAACTTGCCGGGATGAAAACCTTGCCGGGGAAATCTTGCCGAGAACAGTAACCTTGCCGGGGTGAGAAAACTTGCCGGGATGAAAACTTTGCCGGAGAAATCTTGCCGGGAACAGTAACCTTGCCGGGGTGAGAAAACTTGCCGGGATGGAAACCTTGCCAGAGAAATCTTGCCGGGAACTGTAGAAACTGTCAAGGCCAATCCGACCAGATGCTGAAGATGGGCTTAAATACTTATCTAGATGGCCTCAGATCAAAAAGTGTTCAACATCAAAGTTGTTCGTCTCGTCGGAATGGTTACAATTTCTTTTGGGCTCATTTTCATCCAAGGTCGTTTACTGCCTCAAAAAGGACCCGCAAGGTACAGCCAGAAATCTTGCCGGGTGAGAAGCTTGCCGGGCGTGAGAGATTCGGCCCTCAAGATGGCTTCAGATCAAAAAGTGTTCAACATCAAAGTTGTTCGTCTTGTTGAAACGGTTAAAATTTCTGTTGGAGTTATCATCATCTAATGTAGTATACGACCTACAGAGACGCTACAAGAGTCGTACGATCCAGTCAGCTACATGAACGAATCCGACTCGAAATTGAAGATGACCTCGTGGAGTATTCAAGATGGCCTTATTTGGAAAAGTGATCAACATACGGATTGTTGGCCTCGTCGAAGCACACAAAATTGGTATTTGAACCGTCTCCATCGGAAGTCATATGCAGATACCGCGGCCCACGCAAGGAGCAAGACAGAAGATTGGACCAGATTCGGGCTGAATCCAAGTGAGAACAGAACTAGGACTCTAGGACGTGAATTGATGTAATTTTCTTGTAAGGAAAGCCTAAATAAATTCTTTGCTTGTACGGGAAGTCCAGCCGCCTCTTATATATGTTGGGGGTGACGGCCGATTGAACAACACACAATCGAACAAATCAATATACTACTTTTACCTTTACTTTTATCTTCTCCCTTGTTCTTCTTCTTCCTCGTTCTTCGTTCGTTCTTCTTGTTGCAGGGCGGCGAACCTCGAGGCCTTAGGTGCGGTCAGGTCGACCTAGGGCAGCCCATAGCCGCCGCGCGCCCTGACGGGGTCCCTCCCCGGGCGTGTGGGGTTTCGGGTCCTCAAAAGCGCCCGCTGGATTGCCTGCGTACCGCGCTTCCGGACGGGTCTCCTTCGACGTGAGCTGCGGTGCATCACCCCCGGCGTCGAGGGTACACGGTGACATGTTCGTGTGCGAACAGGCGCCTTGACCCGTTTCTGCGCAAACCAGGATATCCGACTGGACCTAGCGTCTGTTGCCCATCCGCAGTCAAACGCCCAGGTGGAGCGAGCAAACGGCCTCATCCTGTCCAGCATCAAGCCCCGCCTGATCGAGCCGCTGGAGCGATCGGCCGGCTGCTGGATCGACTAGCTGCCGGCCGTCCTCTGGAGTCTTCGGACCACGCCCAACAGATCAACCGGCTTTACGCCCTTCTTCCTCGTGTACGGCGCCGAGGCTATCATCCCCACGGATATCGAGTTCGACTCGCCTCGCGTCACTATGTACACGGAGGCGGAAGCAAAGGAGGCGCGAGAAGACGGCGTCGACCTGCTGGAAGAGGCCCGGCTGCTAGCATGCAGCCGGTCCGCCATCTACCAGCAGAGCCTGCGCCGCTACCACAACAAGATGGTCAAGCCGCGTACATTCCGCGAAGGCGACCTCGTGCTCCGCCTGATCCAGCGATCAGCCGGCCAGCACAAGCTCATGGCACCTTGGGAAGGCCCCTTCATCATCAGCAAGGCCCTGGGCAACGACTCGTACTACCTCATCGACGCCCAAAAGCCCAAGGCACGCAAGCGAAGCACAGCCGGCGAAGAGACGGAACGACCATGGAACGCGAACCTACTCCGTCCGTTTCACAGTTAAAGAGAGTGTATGTACCACGCCAACTTTTGTATTAAGTAAAGACCTCAGGTCCCCTGAGATGCACTCGGGGGCTACCTTTTTATCCATGAGATAAGCTTATACCATGAATTGAGTTTTTTCGTATATTCTCGCCCCGTCCGGGTTCCGGTCAGCTGACCCGGGGGCTCGCCGTCTTGGCCTGAGTCCGCACCAGCCAGGGCCGACTAGTAGTGTGCCGACGCCAAAGCCTTCTCTTCGCTCCATGTCACAGCTCGCAGCGCGGCTGTCCGACTAGCAAGCGTCAAAGGCCGGAAACGCTGTCTACACGAAAAACGACCAAGGCAAACGCCGGCTACGGCCAAGCCGGCCTCTCGCCTCCCTCGTCCGGCTGCTCGACTAAGCTACGCTCTAAGCGGTTGGAGTAACTTACCCGTTCTAAAACGACCAAGTCCCTGACCCAGCCACAGACCGCAGCGCGGCTGTCCGGCTGGCAGGGAGGCGACCAAGGGAACGCGGCGAAGGAAAAAGCCAAAGAGGGCAAAAGCAAACTCAAGCTAGAACCCGGCAACACATGCAAAATGTGGGGATTTAAACTTTGTACATTACAAAAGGGCCCGGGGCCAGCACTCATCAAGTTTAAAAATACACCCCCAGTGGGTGGAACCGCGCATAACTAACATTGTTTTCAAGCACGAGATAGAAAAACTCAAAAAAAGATCTAGGCGGACGGCTCCTCGGGCGGCACGGACTGGTCGGCAGCAGGCGTAGCTCCGGCTGGTGGGGCTGCCGGCTGCGGAGTCTCGGCCTGGCGGTTGGCGGCGGCTGACGTGTTCTCCGGCTGGTCGCTAGTCGACGCCGGGTCGGGCCGAGTCCGGCTGGTCGCTCCGCCACCTGGTGCGGCGTAGCTGCCGCCCTCGTCCTGGTCGTCCCCGTAGCCTTCGTCGCTGGAGGCAATCTCTTCCGCCGAGTCCTCCCCGTCTGACGGGTTCAGGCCGAACCAAGACGGGGGCACTTCGGCGCCGTTGTCTTCCCGCTCCGGGACAAAGACGCTGACATCATGGTATTCGGCAAGAGCTGACGCTCGGATGGCGATAGCGTCGCGCTCCGCCGCCAGCTCCGGCAGCGCCTCCTGGCGGAAGGTGGCCAGCTGCGCCAGGCGCACATCGGGGTACCAGGCCTTGACGAACTCCAGCGCCTTCGCAGCCCCAGACCGCGCCGCGGAGCTCTTCCAGGCTTCGAGCCGGTCGGCCGCCGCCTCCAGCCAGTCGGCCGTCCGACTGGGAGTCCGCGGGATCCGAGAACCTGGCCACAAGCCCTCCAAGACCTGCGACACGGCCCGCTGAAACCGGCGGAGTAGGTGGCACGTTAGCTTGAGGCGCATCCTGACGGCCATGAGCTGTTCGCGCAAGGTCCGAGGCCGGTCCTGCGCGATCTCCTTGCCCCACCGCCTACACTCCTCGCGCTGGGCCTCGATAGCCATGCAAACGGCGACAGAGTGGCCCGGGAGGAACTCTGTTCAAAAAAGACAAAGGCGTCAGAAGACGGCTTCCAGCAACAGCTGGCAGCCAGCAGTCGGCAACAAAAAGAAAGGGATGCACCGTCGAGCAGATCCTCGATCACGGAGTAGCCGTCCCGAAGGATCTTCTCCTTCTCGGAGCAGATCCTCGATCACGGAGTCCTCGTCCGCCTTCAACTGCCGGACCCGCTCCGCGTGCCGCTCGGCCTGGTCCGCCAGCTCCTTCTCGAACCGATCGCGCGCCGAGACCGCCTGGTCGCGCTCCGGCCCCACAACCCGGAGCTGGCCCTCGAGCTCAGCCACGCGCTTCCTCAGCTGGGCGGCAGCGGCTGAAACAAACAAGCCGCCTCCAGTTCACAAGCCTGCACAGCATCGTGTCGTCGAACTCGGGATTGAGCTCCCTCATAGAGATGATAAAGTCTTGCATCACCAGCTCCATGGCACGCACGTGGCGCCCATCAACACCGTCGCCGAAGCACAGGCGCTTGACTAGCGCGAACACGGCGGCACTGATGTGGCCACGGGCGACGAGCACCTCGCCCGCCGCATCCTGGGCCAGCTGTGCCGATAGGTCGGCGACGAGCGTCTGGCTGGCCCCCCGTTGCATCGGGGCAACGGAACTGAGGCGCGAGGGGTGGAGGCTCTTGGCCATGATGTTGCACCGGAGCGCGCGGCAATGGGGGCCATACTTCACCATGGTTATGTTCTCGTTCCGTTTGCCGCGAAGCCCGGTGGCCAGGACCAGCGGGAAGATGGCGATGCGGCGATTCAGGAACGCGTTGGCTTTCTCGTTCAGTGCGTGGTGGGCAGCGACAGTGTCGACAACCTTCTGAAGGGTCGTCTGAGCACGGGACCTCGTAGTTCGTAGCCAGAGAACAATGGTCGTATACAAGAGGACGGCGAGGAGGACCAGGACTTCCATTGTCTCCTTGGAGGGTGTTGAGTATCGTGACTATTACGAATTATAGGATTCATCCCTACTTTGTCTTGTACTCCAAGCAGGTCATGTACACACTATATATACGCCCACAAGGCTCAAGCAATACAATCAATTGATTCCACGAATTCCCTCTCCATCCCTTCTAACATGGTATCATCCTAACCGATCCAAACCCTAGCCGCCACCCATCGCTTCCGCTCCACGCCGCCCCTGGGGCGGTCAGTCTCCAATCGCCGTCGGAGGCCATGCCATCGATCGTGTTGATCGGTTGCCCTAGAGTCTTTTTCCCGATCCGTTGATTGGGGTTTTTCTCTCTCGCCGATCGATTGATCGGTGTAATTTTTTTTTGGTTTTCTAATCTAAGATCGGTTTGTGTTGATCGCCGTCGTTCGTCGTCTTCGACGCGCATCTACTTCATCATCTCCGACTGGACCGGTAGTTGCACAACGCTCGGACTCTGCTACGCGTCACCGCGCTGGTAGGTGGCCACTTAGCGTGGTCGGGCGTTGGCCTACCGTCCCGCCGCACCTGCGCGGGCGTTCTAGATGCGTGCATTGGTTCCGCACATGCGGCTACACATCGTTGCCCCGCGCTGGAGCGTGCATGGATCTTCTTCTTTGCACAACGCGTGTACACGGACCAGCTTGCCTGCCCGACATATTTCCCAATCTCGTGCTCCTGTCCCAGTCTGGTGATGATCCTGCCCCCGTCGGTCATGCGACGCACCTCGGTCCGATTAGCCGTCTGAGCATTGCTTCACTGGATTCAATGGAGATTCTTAGCAAGTACAGCGCGTCTCTTCACTGGTCGAGCAACGGGCTGCAGCTGTGCCGTCCCTTCGGACCGCAGCGTCGCCACCCCATTGTTCTTTTCGCGGCTGCACCGATCCACGCGTTGCCGCTGCGTCGCCCCTTCGGGCCGTAGTGCCGCGGTGCGCGGTCCACCGTCGCCCCGAGGCCATCCCCGTGGTTGTACCGACCCTTGCGCTGCCGTTGCGCCGTCCCATCGTGTCATAGCGAGCGTGGCACGCGGTCATTGCCGCCGCCTCGTGGTTCTCCCCGCGGCTGCACCGACCCGTGTGCTGCCTTTGTGTCGCCCATTCGAGCCGTAGTGCCGCGGCCCGCGGTCCACTGCCGCCCCAAAGCCGTCCCCATGGCTGCACCGACCCTCGCGTTGCGGTTGCGTTGCCCTGTCGGGTTGTTGCGAGTGTGGCACGCAGTCCCTGCCGCCACCCTGAGGTCTTCCCCGCCGTTGCCCCGACCCGCGCGCTACCGCTGCGTCACCCCTTCAAGCCGTAACGCCGCGGCCCACGGTCCACTTCGCCCTCCACACGCGTCGACTCCTGTGTGGTATGCGATGCGCCGTCTTCCTAGGCGCGGGAACACCACCGTCCACGCTAGTCTTCATCACGATGTCGGGTTCTTCCTTGCCTACTTCGAGCACCGCCGCCACGCTCCTAGCTGCCTTCGCCGCATCCTCAGGCCCCCGTCGCCGCCGCTCTTCTTCCCGGTCCACGGCGACTACCTCGACACTGGCCACCCCGACTCGACATCGACCACGGCGTCCCTCTCACGGCTACCTCGACCACGGCTACACCATCCTACGCTCTCGGCTACCTCGACATCGGCACAAAGGGCTATTGCCTTGCTTGAGTAACCTCATCGGCTTGCACTCCAGCCACAACTTCCGCGATGCGTCGACCGTTATAACTGTGGGGGGATGTCCGTCGGCTTGCCTTCGGATTCTTCTCCAGTCTCACCGTGTGCGTCGCTACCGTTGTGACTGCTGGGGGTGTTGAGTATCGTGACTATTAGGAAGTATAGTATTTATCTCTACCTTGTCTTGTACTCCAAGCACATCATGTACTCACTATATATACACCCACGAGGCTCAAGCAATACAATCCATTGATTCCACCAATTCCCTCTCTATCCCTTCTAACAGTGAGTTAAACTTCAACCACAACTACTGGATGCATATTTGTGTATGACTGTGTGGTACTCCCTCCGTCCTGAATTACTTGTCGCAGAAATGGATGTATCTAAAACTAAAAATATGTTTCGATACATTCATTTCTGCAACAAGTAATTCCGGACGGAGGGAGTATATATAAAAGTCAACTACATGCTCTAGCTAGGCGCACTTGATCGTTATGCATTATCTCCTCCATTATCTAAGGAAAGAAGCTACCGTCATTATTCGTTATGTCCTGTAATATGTGTACATGAATGATCCATCCACCTAACATTTGTTGTAAGTTCGATATTATATACGGGACGTGACACCACTATTGATACTTTCCCTTTTTACTAAGTGGATGGGTGCCTATTGATGAGTGGTTAAGCCCTACTGCACAGGTGAAAACTGGACCTTTGGTCACCAAGCTACTAAAGACATTAAATGACACTGGCATGTTGTTGCGAAAATGTTTTGCAACATATTTCAATGATATCTGATTATAGGGAACATGAATACTTTTTTGAAGAACCAATATGAGAACTAAACCGAAAACACATAATATGGTTTATTGCATGTTTGTATGTTGAGGTGCGATTTTTTTTAGATGCATGCTGCTGGAAATATCAGCACTTTTCGGTTAATCTAATCCACGAGTAAAACATAAGCATGGTATTCAAAGTATGCAACTCATACCGATAGCTGAACATATGAGCAAGTATGTAGCATAGAACCGAAACATCTATGTACAGAACATATACGGCTAGCACATGAACGAGCAAGTAGAAAATGAACAAATCATACCCTCCAGTAGGCCAGGCTAAGGCCGCACCGAACGCAGCGGCTTCGGCCTATTTCACGACCTTCTTCTTGGTGTTGTCATCATTGGCCATGGAGTCAATGCAGAGGAAGTAGTCGAAGCATTGGGTCATGGAGACGGGGACGGATCAGAAGCAGTCGCGCCGAGACGCTTCTGAAAAACCTTATCGCCCTTCTCCAGGACAGGATCGCGAAGGGCAGAGTTCCCGAGGCACCTGCTCTCCCTACCAACCGTGCACGCGGTCGTTGGGATGAGATCGCCGGAAGCAGCGCAGTGAGAGGGGCAGTTGATTACAGTTAGGGTTGTGCGAGGAGGGAGTGAGTGTGTCGGCTGCACTGTCAAACGCCTCCAATATATAGACAGTCGGGTAGGGAGTCATGGGCTTGGCCTGGGCTTAGGCCCACAACCGAGTCGACGCACCCCGGGAAGGGAGTCGTCACACCCCCGCAAGGGAGTCGACGTATCTAGGCAAGGCAAACAACCCACGGTCCAAAGTCTTGGACAGTGGCACATCTGTTAGCGACGCGTTAATTAATTCTAGATTAATTAATTAATCCTAGATTAATTAACCGTTTCTAACCGGCAAAAATAATCGCAGCTCAGCCCATTCCGGCAAACCATGACGCACGCAAGTCGTGATGAGGCGTCGCGAGGCGAGCGGCGGAAGAGGAGGAACACATGTGTACCACTCCTCTTCTCAAGCTTCTAATGGCATGTGGTAGAGCAGCTTTATAAAGGGGTCTCAACTCTCCTCAACTAGTAAGATGGTATTAAACTTTTCATCACTTGTCATACACCTACATGGGCCTTAAAGATTAACCAGGAATTATTGTCTTATATGAGTCAAAGCCTATCTATAATTCAACAAACTCCCATCAGATCTCGAGGCACATTAGTTTGTCATCTATTCTAAACAATGTTTTGATATACTAGAATTTTCAGTGAAAACTATGAAGTTGGACTTTCATCTAAAGTAATCGGATTAGACTTCTTCATAACTGAACTATGAACTATGCCATGAATTTGAATTTTCAGCTGGTACGTGGGCATGAAGGACGCGCACGACGGCAACCGGACGGCAACCGGATTGGCATGCGGCAGTTGGCGCTGGACTGGATCAGCTGGGTGCAGGGTGCTGGCGTGCTCGAGTTCATCGCCGAGGAGGGTTTTGTGCATGTGCCCGCCCACACCATGGTGCGGCTCGGACTACAGGAGGAAGGAAGATCACGTGTGAGTCAACGCTCTTTCTCTTTCTCTTTCTTTTGGGGACGAAGCGGTGAGGAAGAAAAGATGACGTGAAATACAAATCAGGCGATCGGCCAGAGGCTGAGAACCGGCTCCTAGCATCGCCCAAAAAGAAGCGACTTTTTTTAACACAATACACAAAGATGATCATACATACGTACATACACTTATTTTGATGAACGCACATCCTATCCCTATCGACATCTTCGATAGACTGAGGCGGCATACCATCTTGAAATTAACAAGTTGTCACAGAGGTCTTCATAGTCGACGGAAACGTCTCCTCCCACCGAATGCACATCACCAAAAGGCCTGAAATAAATTTAGAAAAATGTGAGCACGGTGTCAAATCAACGACTTAAAACCTGATGGGCTGGCCATCCAACCACAGGTTTGTTTGAAAAAAAAAACGACGACTTTGACACGTACACTTGCACGGACATGCTTATACCAGAAAACACATACTACGTGACAACTTGGCATGCACGTACATAAATGCCAAGTTTTACACGACTTGGGTGCGCCGCGTGACACGCGCCGAAAGTGGTTTCTTCATGACCTTGAAGAACCCGTCGAGCTCTGTGAGATCGACGCTGCAGTCATCCGCCGGCGGCGACCACTCGAACTCGCGTACGAGCGCGGCCAGGAAGAACTTGATGTGCACCATCGCTTGGCTCGAGCCAGGGCAGTGCCTGTGCGCCGCCCCGAACGGCATCATCCGGATCTCCTTGGGGCCCGGTGTTGGCCCGATGCCCTGCCTCGCCTCCGGCGAGGAACCGCTCCGGTCGGAACTCATCCGGGTCCGTCCATGTCTTGCTGTCCCTCCCGATGTCACCGACCACGAACTGTACCCTCAGACCGTCATCCGGCACGGCCGCCATCGTAGCACCGATCGCCGCGGCGCCCTCGCCGTGGACGCCGCGCAGGATAAACGGCACGGGTGGGTGCATGCGGAGGCTCTCCATTACCACGGCGTGCAGGTACGGCATGCCGCGGAGGCTCTTGGTGGAGACAACCCCGCCATGACTAGCCTCACTGTCGATGATCTCTCGATGCAGCTTGTCCTGGACGTACGGCTGGTCCACCAGGTGGGCTAGGGTCCACTCCAAGCTGGCCACGACCGAACCCGAGCCTGCGCCTAGGAACTCCGACACGAGGCTCACCAGCTCGTCGTCCCGGAGCTCGCGCCGGGCGTCCTTTCCCTGCTTGCCGCCAGCATCGTCGTCGGGGACACGTAGATTAAGGAGCGAGTCGACATAAGGTTCGATGCCGCCAGCGGTGCAGGATCGAGACTCGGGCCGCCTTCGCTCGTTGATGAGGGGGAGGAACAGCTTGGTCTGCCGGCCGAGGAAGGCGAAGAGCCGGCCAAGCCGCCTCCAGTTCATGAGCTTGCACAGCATCGTGCCGTCGAACACGGGGTTGAGCTCCCCCATGGAGATGATAAAGTCCTGTATCACCAGCTCCATAGCACGCACGTGGTGCCCGTCGATGTCGTCGCCCAAGCACAGGCGCGCGACCAGCCAGAACACAGCGGCGTTGATGTAGCCGCGGGCGACGACAACCCCGTCGGCCTTGTCCCGGACCAGTGCGGACAAGTCGGCGACGAGGGCCTGGCTGGCCTCCCGTTGCATCGGGGCGAGGGAACCGAGGCGGGAGGGGTGGAGGCTCTTGGCCATGAGGTTGCACCGGAGCGCGCGCCAGTGGGGGCCGTACTTCACAGTTGTTATGTTCTCGTTTCGTTCGCCATGAAGCCCGGTGGCCAGGACCACCGGGAAGAGGGCAGCGGGGCGGTTCGAGAAGGCGTTGGCTTTCTCGTTGAGCGCACGGTGAGCGGCGGCGGTGTCGACAACCTTGTGGAGGGTCGTCTGAGCACGGGACCTCCTGGTTCTTTGCCGGAGAAGAATGGCCACGTAGAAGAGGACGGCGAAGAGCACCAGGACCTCCATTGTCTCCTTGGTGCATGTTTGTGGGTGACAGTGTGGTATAAATAGAAGCCTAACTGTATGCTCCAGCTAGGCGCACTTGATCATTATGCATTATCTCCTCCATTATCTAAGAAAAAGGCAATGGTCATTATTGTTATGTCCTGTAGTATGTGTACATGAATGACCATCCACCTAACGATTGTTGTAAATTTGGTATATTATATATAGAACGTGACACCACGATGGGTTCTTTCCCTTTTTTTACCTACTTTTTTTTAGACAATTCCCTTTTTTACCTACCGGATGGTGCCTAGTGATGGGTTGTTAAGTCCTACTGCACCGGGCCTATGGTCACCAAGTTACTAAAGACATTAGATGATACAGCCACACTGTTGCCAGAATGTTTTGCAATACATTTTAATGATATTTGGTTGAGTGGAACATCAACATCAATTTGCAGGATTTGGAGGATTAATATGACACCCGAAACCGAAAATACATATGGTTTATTGCATGTCCGTATGTTGAGGTGCGGTTTTTATATGCATGCATGCATGGTTGCATTTTGAGGTGTGCCTTTTCTCATGCATGTATGTTGCATGCTGAACCAACATGTTTGCGTGTTGAGAGAAATAGGTTAATGAGGGCTCGCAACAGATATAGAAAAACCCTCGCATCATTCCGATTTAAGGTAGAGGTGCACATAAAACACACACGCGGCACAGGCACCTGAGATATGGAATTTGACGGAATAAGAAAATGATAGTGAAACAAAGTAAAAGTCAAACAAACGCACTGGGGCACCTTTGACTCGTAACTGTGTCACGACCTTTTTAGTCGTAAGTTGCAAGTCCATCCGCGACTCGTAACTGTGGCCAAACATTTTATTGTCCTAGTTGCAAGTGCACCCTCAACTCGCAACTGGGACGTGCCCTTTTTTTGTCCCAATTGCAAGTCCAGTAACTGGGCCCGACCTTTTTTTGTCAGAGTTGCAAGCCCATCCTCGACTCGCAACAGGGGTCCTACCTTTTTTTTCCAGTTGCAAGTCCACATTCGACTCGTAACAGGGGCCTGATCTTTTCTGTCTCGGTTGCAATCCCACCCTCTACTTGCGATTGGGCCCGACCTTCTTTTTATCCCAGTTGCAAGTCCATCCTCAACTCGCAACTGAGGCCCGATTTGTTTTGTCCTAGTTACAAGTCCATTCTCAACTCGTAACCGGGGTCCAACTTTTTTTGCCCCAGATTTTTTTGAATTTTTCTGTTTTTTTTTTTACTTTTTTGAAATTACTGTTCACCTGTGATGAACAGTGCTGCCGCCACACCGCGGCAGCACTGTTCACTCGCGCCCGTTTCCGTTCTGCCGTGCGAAAATAGTGCCCCCCGTGTGAACAGTACGTGAATAGGTTGCCGCCACCGGGTGTGGCGGCAGGTGCCACGTGTCGCCTGCCGCCACGGCCGAGGGGGTCTTTTTTGACAATTTCATCCGGAGGGGGTCTTTTCTGACAATTCTGTTGGGCAGGTGGTCTCTTTCAACAAAAAATCTGCCTTTTCTCATGCATGTATGTTGCATGCTGAAGCAACATGTTTGCGTGTTAAGAGAAATATATTAGTGAGGGCTCGCAACAGATATAGAAAAACACTTGCATCATTCCGATTTAAGGTAGAGGAGCACGTAAAACACACACGCGACACAGGCACCTGAGGTATGGAATTTGACGGAATAAGAAAATGATAATGAAGCCAAAAAAAGTCAAACTAGCGCACTACATGTGGAAATTGGATAAAAGGAGATGGGTTTTATGGACACTCTGTAAACAGTAAATTGGGTGTGAGATGCAAAACCTTTGTAATTAAAGTCAACAAGACGTGCTACTACGAGGATACGAGCTCAACCAAATATCGAATTCGGATCAAAGCTCATTCATCTTTATAATCTATTCAAATCAAGCTTTGCGTCGATATGCCTACGTCTAAAGGAGCGATTTTGTATAATTTGATGTGCATCACACAAACAGTGAGCCTCTATTTTCTTACATGTCAATCAAGTAGATCCGTTTGACTGGGTGGTTTTGCCGAAAGTTTTCTTCTGCTCCCGAGCTCAAATGAGCTCAGGAAAAATAGTAAAATCGGAAAAATAATATCTGATTTTTTTTTTTGGAAAACTTTGGCAAATGTTTTATATGCTTGACAAATTTCGTCACGAAATGATGTTCGTGGAAGTCATGGCAAGAAAAACAAAAACAGTACTCCAAAATGCTTTAAAAAATAGCATTTTTGGAGCATCGACTTTTTTTGTCACGACTTCCACGAATGTCCTTTTATGATAACTTTTTGCAAGCACCCAAAACAGTTGTCAAAGGTTATAAAGAAAAGGGAATTATTTAAAAAAATTAACCATTTATTTTGTTGTTCATCTGTGAGCATTTAACTTTGGGAGCAGATACTCCATGGTTTTGCTTGCTCCATAGTGAGTAGTTGGCATTTCAACATCAGGCCCTTTTAAAAAAAAAAAATAACATCAGGCCCTTTTTCTTTTTCAACGTGCATCGTTTGCTATCATTTTGCACTAGATGGTCATGATACATGCATATCCTTCCCTACTGCTTTACAACCAAAAAAAAAAAAAGCACTCGCATCATTGCAATTCAAGATAGATAAATTGTGCGCATAAAAGGTGGAATTTCATCAGAATGCCATAAATTGACAGCAAAATAAGGTGCCAATACAGCAGCACATCCTAGTTCAGTCAACTCCGGTTCACCCTTCCAGCTAGAAACAGAATCAATTCATCATTCAGTCAGACACACATCTACAGTTGCTCGCTTTTTTGTCAGAATGTGAAAATGCACAGCACAGTAACATGGGAGATGTAACTTGTCTGAATGCGAATAAATTCAACAAAATAAGATGCCGACACAGCTGATGCTCTCTCATTGAGCACAGCACACATACTTCATTCAAGCCCCATTCACCATGCATGTACGAACTGTTTCTTACTACCACAAGTAAATTGCAGGACTTTTTTTTTTGTCCCAAGATTGAAAATACAACAGCAGATGTATCTCCGATTGCTCACCTTTCAGACTCTAGAATTGCAAATCAAATTTCTCCGCTACTTATTCTAAGCTGCCAGTCATCGGTGTTCTTCATTCTACATCTATCTCATACAGTACAAAACAACAGTTTACATCATCTACGGGGATCACCATCAACAAACATGCGTTACAGTTTGGGTACAGACTCACCTTACAGTTTCTTCAATACTACAACAAACAAGCCACAGATGTGTGGCATCCTAAATCTGATCCATTTCTCAAGCGGCCGCACATCTCTTCCACCCACCAAACATCGAGCTGACCGTCCCGCCGCCTAGACGCTGCGCAAACCGCGTCACGGCCTTCCGCACGCAGGCGTCCCACGCCCTGACCATGGCCTCGATCGACCGGGGTTCCGGGAGACCGTCGAGGGCGTGCCGGAATGCCACGTCCGCCGAGGCAGAAATGGCG
The DNA here is from genome assembly GCA_011799875.1 of Thinopyrum elongatum. NCBI lineage: Eukaryota > Viridiplantae > Streptophyta > Magnoliopsida > Poales > Poaceae > Thinopyrum > Thinopyrum elongatum. The sequence goes on along the minus strand of CM022298.1, from coordinate 16,964,915 downwards.
GTGGAATTCTTCCTGCGGGGGGGCGAAGAAGCTATTGTCAAGCAGCAGGGGCGGATTTGGACATATCTGATGATCAACAGTACGAAGTAGAAAAGCATGGTCAGGCTCAACTCACCTTGGCAGCTCATCTCCTTCGTCATTTCTGAGCACCGGAGAGCTGCTGGGATAATCTGCTGGGACGAATAGCTTCACGGGCAAGACAAGACACTGCATCAATCAGTCACAGAAACAGTCAGTGCATTGGAGCGTAATGTGTAGCAAGTGTCTGAACTCTGAAATCCAAAGTACCGTTTCAGATGTGGCAAAGACAGATTTAAAGGTCGGCGAAAGCGACACGGCACTGTAGGACAGTTTGATTGTTGTCCCGCCATCACAGCGGGAGATCCCATCCATACCACAGTAATCAGATATGCTGACCACTGTATCGATCAGTGTGCTGTTGATAGATTTGATTTCTTCCAACAGAGCCTAGTTACTAGCATTCTGACAAGTGACAAGAATTGTTGGAAGTACATATGTTAGACTGTTATAAAGTGACGACAAACAGAAAATCAAGTGCATGCTCCAATAGATATGAGAACAGATAGCACTGGATTTTTTTGGAAACTTAAGAAACTAATGATCAATTGTCTTACCTGTGTTTTCTGCCTCTTAAAGTTTACCTCACTGCTTGATCCAGAGTCCGAGGCCCCACACTCAAATGACATGCAACTGCCATCCATGCTTCCCAGCAGTAGTGATTCAGATCGCGACACTGTATGATTGTAAACTCGCTTCATTTTGTTCACAGTATTAGATCCACCCTGCTGCTGCAGGGAGGATTTGCAATCCAACATTGTGCCGATTTTCCCATGTGGTACAATGTCACTCATGCTGAGGAAAGACCGAATTGAATCAACAGAGCTGCGTAGCGCTCCAGGCGATGAAGATCTTATCTGAGGTTACATACAAAATAAGCACAGAACTGTCAGTATAAGTGATTGCAACAATTCATGAACTGTGACTGAGCTCAGCCATGTGGTACACTTACCGCATCCATTAGCCGTTCGATGGGCCTCTTAGTCACCGGTGTTCCATCTCCACCTCGCGCCTGAACCTCTCCATGACCAGCTGCTATGTCTGCCTGAAGTGGTGAGGCTGGTACTATCGGTTCAGTAAGAGTGACTTGGTTAGAACCATTTGCTTTTAGTGGTGGTGCTGCTGCTGCATTGCCATTCATCAAGAAAGCAGTTATGCTGTCAACGTCCATTGAGATTATGGGCACTGGAGCACAGGGTGACGCTGGTGCTACCACTGGATTTGCAACTGGTGAGGGCTTCAAGGACTCGAGCATACTGGAAGACCAAGACTGCAATGATCCTGGTGAAGAGAAAGGAGGACTTTCTATTCCTAGCAAGTAGTTATCATTGCTCTGTTGATGAGGTGTTGTTGTTCTAGCCATAGTTGTTTGCCTCGGCTGCAAAATGCTTGCATCTGCAGGTTGCTTTTGCTCTCTACTGCAAATGAAAAAGGATAAACATATTAAATAAAGGGAGTAAGAGTAAGCAGAATTGCTAATGACGTTGGTTACCATACAATGTTAAACAAAAAGTGAGTACTGTTTGAGCTATTAAGGATGACATGCTTTGTTGACAGTTCCAGCTAGCTATACAATATATCTTAGCATTCTATTTTGATATTTCAAAACAAATACATAGAATTGCAGCAAAAAGAAGAGCTGATCTTAATATCTCCAGATTTGTCCAAGCTATTGCTTTTACCTACCTTGTACCACCACTGATTGGGGATGCATTGCCAGTAAGATTGATGGCTTTACGCTGCTCATCACAATTCTGCAACTGATATCCTGTATTCATCTTTGCATGGCAAGTTTTATTCCTCTCGAGAAGAGCCAGAAAATGATGTATGAGTTTTTCGTACTTGGGGAGGTCCACCTTCAAACCCTCGTGCACATCACTCTTCTGCAACGACATTAAATTCAGTATCCTTCTGATTGATTTCTTGAAATCTGCTTTGCGTTTGTATTGATTAGCTTTCGCTTCAGGTAGTGATGAGAATTGTTCCTGTATGGAGATGGAACCAAGGGTTTAAGTGACAGAGATGCGCAAAATCATCAATGAATGAAGATTCATCTCTAGGAAAAGGAGAAATGACCTCTGTTAGTGTTGGAAGAACGACTCTATGATCCAGTTCCAAAAACTGAGGAAAATAAGCATCTTTCCCAGACTTGATCTGCAATGAAATATTGCAGCAATACAATTAGGCCGAGCTGTACAAATTTAACAAAACAACCATCGACAACTTATCAACTTGATTTAGTCATTCAACTAGGAAGGCTTCTGCATTAAACTACAAGGTCAGGTAAACACAACATCCCATTACATGTACAAGAACCTTAATTAAATTGGGTTTACTCAAGCAACTGTGCATAACTACCACATATTAGGAATATATTTATAGAAACAATATAATACACATATATAAAATAGAGGATTCTCTCACCTTACAAAATATTTCCTCCTTGGGATCATATTCTCTAGCACTCCCCATCATAGCTGAAATATCAGACACAGTAACTTGTGAAAAACAAACAAAATCAAAGGAAAACAATGATTGGAGTTTTATGGCATTCACATTTTTTTGTTAAATAAAGCAGCTTAAGTACCTGGAATCTGAGAGTTCTGAAAAAACAAAGTGCTTTGCTGAGCACCTGGAATCTGTTGTACAGGTGCAGTCATGGGCTCAGATGCCTTGAATGCTGGATGCAAGAAACTTGTTTGCCTAGCATCCTCCTGATTATTCCGTATTCTAAGCTGACCAGGCTGCATCTTGCAGACATCAGCTTGTTGTGCTCCAAGCATTTGGTACCTTTGTGTGCCCATCTCTTGTTGGTTGGCTCTCAAAATTTCATTCAACCTTGTAATCTGCGGCTGTCGCACTCCAATAGCACTATCATTTTGGCCAAGTAGGTGATTGTGCTGAGAATTTGGCCGAATAACTGGCTTTGACCCACTTGCTAGGCTGTAGCCAACAAAATTTGTAGCCTGCGGTTGCCTGGCCATGTATTGGCTCTCACTCTGACTGGCTCCTGACTGCATCGGCCATGGACCAGACTGGACACCCAGCCCTGCTCTAGTGATTCCCATGGGTTGAAAGTTTGGATAGTGATCCTGACCATGATGCTTTTTCTCAACCTCAATCTGCATGTTTGACGTGCAAGGGTGAAGCATGTGCTGGTTTGGCACTAGGCCTGAAGTTTGAGGTGTCATAGACTGAGAAGTTGGCCTTCGACTAGCCACCATCACTGCCTCTGGCATTACAGAAGAACTGCCTCCATGTAAAGCCTGTGCTTCATTAGCCTGTTGCAATTGGCTTTGTAACTGGGCTCGTCGTTGTAGCTCGTCAGTTTTATTTCTCAACATAGTGACCACCTTGTCAGATATTTTTTTCACGTACTCTACCTGGACAAATGGAAAATTAAATTAAATCGTGACAGCATGACACAGAATCAAATTCAAAATCTGAGCGAAGTAAAAAAAACATCTAATGCATAATTGCAGCTTTGTAACATTGCTTCCTCGCATTGTCTAATTAACTAGCAGAAACATATAATTGGACAGCATGCCACATAATGGATCAAATTTAAAACGTGAGCAAGTATAGAAAGAAGCCCACCCGGGTGAGGCGCCAGAAATCCGCTCCAGACGGGAGTCGAACCCTGGGCGCAGGGTGCGCCACTGCAACCCTTGCCACTAGGCTACTGCCTAGTACTCTCCGTTGCCCAATTAACTATCAGAAACACATGAAAAGGCTGACTGACTGGTGAAAGGAAGCACGAGTGGATAAACACACCGTACTGTTTGTACCCCTGAATGCATCCTCCTCCAATCTGGCAATAAATGTTTGGGCCTCCAGGGAATTGGGGGAATACTTGGGCTGAAAATATGAGGCCAATTTGGTAGGTCTGAAAAAATTTAGAAGGAAATGGGGTTAAGATACATCAAAGCCTGATCTGGTATTATACTATAACACTCTTGAGAATCTGAGCTCAACTCATATGCAACTTATTAGAACAATTTCGAATTTCTGAATAGATCAAATTAGTCTCACAATCAACCCTAGTTACTATCAAACTCCCTACCCATCAGCAGCGTAGAACAGTTTCCATTTGCTGAATTACCAAGCTAGTCTCTCTCAGTACCGAATTACTTGTCAAACAGCTGAGAGAGACACATGGTGAAATGAAGCAATAGCAACAACGTATTTAGCCGGAGCCCTAACCAACCAAACAGCACTACCAACACATCAAGTAACGGAAACCCTCCAGATCAAAACCAGTACTGCCGACGAACCCATCTAGCTAGCCTCGTACAGAGAGAACCCATCTAGCCGATTCACCGAGCAACGAAAGCAGACGCAAGCAGGAATTGTCGAGAAACGGCTGCCAGTAATCGACCAAGCGGGCGAAACCCTAAGCACTCGATCCGACCAATCCGTTCGATCCCACTCGATTCGACCACCCAGATCGGGACGGAGACCAGGCGCACGACCACCTAGATCCGGAAATTCGAGCTGCCAGGCGCACGATCGCGGCGGGATCAGGTCGAGGGCAGACGCGGCACGGACTGAGGAGAAGGGGGAGGGAGAAGTGGTGGCGCTACTCACAGGTAGATACGGCGCATCTTGGCCCGGAAGTCGGGCGTCTCCGACTCGATCCAGTGGCGGCCACCGCCAACGCCTCCGCTTCCGCCGCCCGTGGCCGCCATCGGAATCGCTCGCCGCGGCGGCGGCGATGGCGTGCCAGGTAAGAGAAGATGGGAAGCGTGTGAGATTTGTCTGCCGACGCAGTCGCTTTCTCACCGCATCGAACCGAGAGAGTATTTATACTCGATTGGTTTTGGGGTTTCGCTATTAGATCAGGTCACCACTTAGGGGTAAGCCACCGGAGAAGAAAAAAATCTCACCGTAGAAGCCATTGGCCCACCGTCTAGTGAAAGAATTGCCTCATTATCTATGTTATAGGTGTGGGGGATGCAGGGGATTGCCAGAATTCTTCTCCGTCGCGTCGGGGCTTAGAGGAATGGCGGGGGCGGTGCCCAGCAACAGTGCTAGGGGGAGGTTGAGGGGAGGATAGGGCGGCGAGGCGGTGCACCGGCCTCGGGGGGTGGAGGCAGGCGGATGGGGCGGGGTAGGCCGGAAGAAGAAAGCAGTTGGGAGGTGGAAGATGACGCATGAGCCGTTCGATGAAGATCCAGCGATAGAAAAAGAAGTGACTAACGCGGGAAATAATTTCAGGTAGCCCGACGTTTGGTCGGTCCCTTGGTTTTTAACAAGTTCCATAATTTGGATTTCCAAAGTTCCAATCATCAGTTCCAATCACTGACATATTCTTTATTTTTGGGCCTGGTTTGATTCTGAAACTTGAATTCCGAATCAGTGTGAGTTCTTGAACCTTTTGTTCTCTTATGTAAATTGACCGTAAATCCACCACGCGGGAAACCTGAGTTTTGAAATTGGTCGGTGCTATGTCGGGCGGGGTGATGTATCATCTTTGGGCCTCTTTGCGCCCGTTCGATGTGAGCCACGTGGGGCCAACCCTCTTGCTTTGTATGACCACCTCATCTCTCATGTGTGATGTATGTGTTATGTTACAATTTGGAGAAACCCCTCGATATTATGGGGAAAATAAATTTGGCGTAACCCATGAAAAATTTTAGGATCAGTTTAATAGGGTTATTCATATATCTTTTCTGGTCAATTTGACACTATGTGTGTTATGCTGATTTTTTTCATGTGGCACGCCCTATAATTTGCGAGTGGCTCCGCCACAGCACCATTTGAAGGAATTGTGAAGAACCCCATTTGTTGAATCCGCAGAAAATCAAGCAACCTAGCACATGCAAGGATCCAACATGCTGAATAAAAACAATGACTATCCAATTGCAAAAGCAGGTCGAATGAGGAAGACCTATCGGTCAAAAACATTAGGATTCAGCTCCTTCTTGACAAGAAGGCGCTTAATCAAGTCCGTCTTTCATAAATGAGTTCTTTCCGATTGGAAAGAAAGTATCATGGTCACTGCCCAGGGCAATGGTTCACTGATTAAATCTTTAGCCACTTACAAAGTCGTGCTTGAAGAAACCTCGGCCTCCGTATTGGTAAGTGAGGGGAGGTTTTGAGAAAGTTGAACATGGCAACATCGCACTATATCCCACCCCCCCCCCCCCCCCCCCCCAATACAATGATCTGTTAAGTGAATCCAACTTTTTGAAGATTTCCCGAAAACTCGGGAGGTGAAAAGGAAAACAAAGTGACACAAATTGCTTTACATAGCAGAACATGTGGATCATGGATACACGCAACGAGGGCCCCTAGTTGTTTAGTCTCGACATAAGTCATGTTTCTCATCAAAAGAAAAGTTATCTCCAGTTTAGTAACACAATCCGACGAGCCCCACTCCGGACTCATTCCGCATAGTCCATGTGTTTCTGCTAACCTCGATGCGCTTGGAGGGCTTCGGTGTTTGAGGGTGAGATTTTGAAAATCTTTTCTCTTATATAAATCCACAATGCAGGAAAACCGAGTTTTGAAATGGGGCGGTGATATGCGTTGGGCGGGGCGGTGGATAACATCTATCTGCCTCTTTGCGCCCGTTCGATGTGAGCCACGCGGGATCAACACTCTGGCCTCGGATGACCACTTCATCTCTCACGTGTGACGTATGTGATGTTACAATTTGGAGAAACCCCCTGATATCATAGGGATAATGATTTTGGGATAACCCACAAAAAACTTTAGGATTCTTTTAATAGGGTTATTTGTATTCCTTTTATGGTCAATTTGTGTGTTATGTCGATTGTTTTTCCAGATGGCACACCCTATAATTTGTGAGTGGCTCTGCCACTTCGAATACCATTTGAGTGAATTATGAAGACCCCCATTTGTTGAATTCCGCAGAAATTTGAGCAAATTAGATGATATAAGGATCCAACATGCTGAATAAAAAATGACTAGCCAATTGCAAAAACAGATCGAATGAGTCGTAAATTCAATGTTGAATAAACAACAAGGAAGACCTATCGGTCAAAGACAACATCATTCAGCTCCTTCCTGACAATAAGGCGCTTAGTCAAGTCTGTTTCTCAAAAATGAGTTGTTTTTTATTTGAAAACGCATATCATGGTCACTGTGTAAGCATTGGTTGGCTAATAAATTTTTAGCCACATACAAAGGCATGTAAGAAGAAACCCCAGCTCCGAACCAGTAGGGGGGGGGGGGGTAGAAAGTTGAACGTCACAACATCGCACTTACAATGATCTGTTAAGCGAATCTAGCCTTTTGAAGTTTTTTCCGGAAACCCGGGAGGTCAAAGGTAAAATCCGGGAGGCCGGGGGGGGGGGGGGGGGGGGGGAGGGGGGGTGAGAAGGAGTGGGGGTGGCGAGGGCGGTGCGCGGCAGCGCCCGCCGGCCGCGGGGGTGGAGGTAGACGGATGGGTGCAGAGGCGGCGCAGATCAGATGGTGGGAAGAAGAGGGCGGTTGGGAGGTGGAAGACGATGCGTGAGCCGTTGGATGAAGATCCGGCGACAGAAAAAGAAGTGACTGACGCTGGATATAATTTTAGGTACCTGACATTTAGTCGGTCCCTTTAACGAGTTCCATAATTTGGACTTCCAATGTTCCAATCATCAGGTCCAATCTGTGACGACCCCGGCTTAATCGTGCACTAATCATACACGCAAATACACACGATCAAGCCTAAGGACTCACTTGAAGATATCACAACACAACTCTAAAACATAAATAAAATCAGACAAGCTTTATATTACAAGCCAGGGCCTCGAGGGCTCGAATACATAGCTCGATGGCATACAAGTGTCAGCGGAAGCATCAAATATCTGGGTACAGATATTACAGAGAAACAGATAGGCCTTTAGAAAGGCGGGGCAAAAGAAAATACTACGATCGAAAGGCGTAGGCCTCCTGCCTAGGACTCTCCGAATCCTACTCCTGGTCGTCGGTCGGCTCCTCGTAGTAGTACTCGCCTGGAGGGTAGTAGTAGTAGCCGTAGTCGTCGACGGGGGAAGCTATCTCAGGGGCTCCGTCATCTGGCGGCGACATATGGATATGGGGAGAAAAAGAAAGTAAAGCAAACGTGAGTACTCATCCAAAGTACTCAGCAAGTAAGGATCTACACTACATATGCAACATTTTCAAAGGATGGCTGTATATGTGGACTGGGCTTCAGAAATGCCAGAATAGAGGAGAGAGCCTAGTCCTATCGAAGACTAGCATCTTCAAGCATCTTCATCGGTCTTGCAGCATTAGAAGAGTGCAGTTTAACATAATGCAAAGTAGTAGTAATGTCATCAACCTCGCCCAGAGATCCTTTCTCAACTCCCTGCGAGAAAGCAATCCCAGAGCCATACTATCGATTTCATCTCAAATCACCAGTTCTAGTTGTACCGATCGAGATACAACTCCGAGTGTCCGTTACCGTAGGACAAGCTATCGATAGATTAGTTCTTCCTGGCAGGGGTGCACCAACTTACCCACCACGCTCGCATAACTCCGGCCGGACACACTTTCCTGGGTCATGCCCGGCCTCGGCCAAACGACACGCCACAACCCAACCGAATACTTAACAGAGAGGTCAGCACGTCGGACTAAACCTATGCCCCCAGGGGTCTTGGGCCATCGCCCCGGGAACTCCTGCACGTTGCGTCAGGCGGCCGAGAGCAGACCTAGCAACCACTTAATACAAGCGCAGTTGCGTAACAAGTCCAACTCGGCGGGCGCCGCTTAGTCGCTGACGTCTATTAAGCTTCGGCTGAAGTATACGACGCAGAACGCCCATAGTATGCCCACGTGATGGTTAGTGCTATCACGCCAGAGGCCCCTCGGATCAAATATCCAAACCGTTAGTGTGTTGGTAGTGCGGTAACGAGCAGAGACTCACGAAAGATGTGACCCCGTCGCCCCGTCTCGAGGACTTGTGGCAAGGGCTAAGAATGCCTGGCCACGCCTCGTGTTCAGCTCTCGGGCACCATCCAGGTCCACCCGACTCCATATCAGTCTCATCATATACTCGTGCGGGTACCCCTCAGGGCCGACCCGTCTTTATCCAGTTTAAACAGTGTCAACAATAATGTAAAGGCATCCGTGTGGCTACCATATCAAGAAGGAATCCGAGGCATCACCCTCGTTGGATTCCCACCTGATGTAAACATCAAGGTGAAAGAAGGAGGAATCACCCTCGAGGTCCACTCTTGAGGAGTTGCGCGACGGTGTCGTTATCGGGGGTGGTGTAGGAGGAATCACCCTCGCTGACCTCGACCGAATAACTAACCTACAAGGTTATCATCAAAAGTGCTGACGAGGTATCACCCTCGGCACTTGATAGTAACCCAGTAGTGTCGAGCAACTAAGGGGAAGTGATGTGCGGCGCCGGGGCCAGGTCTTCGATCCCCTTGCTCGGGTCTTCTGACGATCCAGCGGGGCAGTCGGGATAAAGTGGGGTCTCTGCTGGGTCTCTACCCAACCTATACTAAGTAGTTTAGGATAAGCAGGTAGGAAATAATAGCAGGTTACAATAAACAGGCTATGCAGCAGATATAGGATAACAGCAGCAGCAGTAACTTCTAATGCAAGCATAAGAGGGAAGAGAGTGGGCGATATCGGAATGCTAAAAAACAGGGTGCTTGCCTGGAAGCTCGGCGGCAAGGGTCTGATCGTCAGGAGCGTAGTCGACCTCCGGAGCTGCATCGGTCTCGGGAGCTACGTCGACGTCGGGGTCTACCGAGAGAGAAGAGGGGGAAGAAACATATAAATGCACAGCCAACAATGCAATACAGGGCATGCTATGCTAAGATGCAGTGCAGGGCTGCCTAAAGATGCACCTAAGTCATTTTAGTTATTTTAGGATTAACGCGGGATTTATTATCCGGTGGTTATGCACTATTCATATACCGGATACGGACGGAAAGTTATGAGTTATCCTACGTAGGGGGTTCCGACAAGGAATCAGACGACACGATCAAATTTGTCTCGTCGTTCTGATAAACTTTCATGTTTTAAGTTTTTCAATCTGAGCTACGGTTTAAAAGTTATGAATTTTCAAAGATTTAAATATTTTCTGGAATTATTTTTATCAGCAGAAAAGATTTATGACGTCAGCATGACTAAATGATGATGTCAGCAGGTCAACTGGTCGGCTGACCAGGTCAAAACTGACCTGTGGGTCCAGTGGGACCCACATGTCAGTGACAGAGGCTTAACAGAGTGAATTAAAACTAATCCAGAGAGTTAATTAGCGGCTGGCCCCACCTGTCAGCGACGAAATAACTATCTAAATAAGTTTATTTATAAAAATGTTTTAACTAAACTAATTACGAGGTGGGGCCCGCATGTCATAGACATAGAGTGCCCAGTCAGCAGAGTAGACTGAGTCAACTCAGTCAACTGGGCCCCTCGGGCCCGCAGTCAGCGACCCAGGGGTGGGTACCGCCTGTGCCACGTCGGCGGCGTCGCCGGAGTTGCTCCGGCGACCAAAATCGCGGCGGCCGATCGCCGGACTTGGCCGGAAACGCTCTACAGGGGGTCATTTGATGCGGGGTTGGGCTGGTTCGAACGAGCATCCAATGCCGCATCTAGTGGTGGTGGTGGTGGTTTCGCTGGAACCGGCTGGAATCGTCGCCGGCGTCGAGAAAAAGCGGCGCCGGAGTTCGGGCTTCGACGGATCCAGCGCTAGGGAGTACGGGAGAGTGCGTGCGCGGGCGCGTTCGGCTCCTGGGGGCAGCAGGAGCACGATGCCATGCTCAGACAAGCACGACAGAGGCCATGGCCACGGCGGCGAAGCGAACTGCGGCGGCCAGAGCTCGGGTTCGACGACGAGCTACTATGGCGCGATCTAGAGAACCTAGAGGACTGAGGAGGGAGGCATGCTCACCTAGCGGCACGCCGAAGGCCCTCGAAAGCTTAGGAGCTGCAGTCGTTGCCGGGGACGAGGTAGATCGCCGGATTCCAGGAAGAAGAGGGGTGGCTCGATCCACTGCTTGCTGTTCTCCCCGGCTCCCGTTCGAGGAAGAGGACGACATGGCCGACGATGACGAAGACGTAGGACACGGTAGCGAGGCACGAGGGCGACGGTGGACGCGTGAACGACGGCGAGTGGCTGCGGTGGCGCTCTGCGCTGGATCTGAGGAGGAAGGGGAAGGGGGAGGAGCGAGTCGGGCGAGGGGAGAGTGAGCGAGGAGGTCCAGGGGGGATGGGCGGCTTCGGCCTTATCCCCCTAGCGCGTCGGTGGGCGTCGAGGCTGTCGCCGTGTTGCCGCCCAGCTGGCGCGCGCGCGGCCATGGAGAAGATGACAGCGCGAGGGAGAGAGAGAAGAAGATGGGCCAGCTGGGCCGGTTTCGCGGCACTGTGCACTTAGGCCCAATGCACAGTGCCTCGTTTTATTTTCTTATTCCTGTTTTGCTTTTTCTTTATTTCTTTTCTGTTAGGTAATTGTTTAGGCCACTTTTGCACTTTTGTAAAATATGATACTTGGCCCAAATATTACAGTGCATTATTACCTTTCACCAAAAACTTGTTTGGGCAAAGTAGGATTCTATTTGAATTTGATATTATTATAAATGGATTAAATAATTCTGTTTTGGTGCTGTTTCATGTAGTTTGAGTCACTTAGCTAACTCAATTATCTTTGTTTCTATTTTTATAATTGCTTCTGGATTATTTGTTGTTTAATGAACATTTTTCCAACAGTGTTTGAGCAACTTCATATTTCACTTTTGAATTTTGAGTTGATTTTCAGAATTGAATTTGAATTGAATACTTAACCAAAGTGATTAGGCACTGCAAATGGAGATGACTTGGCATACTTAACAGAGTGTCACAGTGGCTATTACACGGGGGTGTTACAAATTCTCCTCCTCTAAAAGAAATTCTAGTCCCTAGAATTTAGGAGGTAGAAGGAAAGAGGTCGGGATATTCTTCCCGAAGATGATCCTCGCGTTCCCAAGTGGCTTCATCTTTAGTGTGATTCGACCACTGCACTTTTAGGAACTTGGTCGTCTTCTGACGAGTTCGACGTTCAGCTTCGTCGAGGATGCGGATGGGATGCTCCTTATAAGAAAGATCATCTTGCAATTCGAGCATTTCATGATCCACTGCTCGGTGTGGAGATTCCTTGAAGCATTTACGAAGTTGCGATACATGAAAGACGTCGTGGATATGAGAGAATTGCGGCGGCAACTCCAATTTATAAGCCGCCTGTCCATGTTTGGCCACGATGCGAAAGGGGCCGATGTAGCGTGGAGCTAGCTTGCCCTTGATTCTGAAACGACGGGTGCCCTTCATAGGAGTGACACAAAGATAAGCTTGATCACCTGGTTGATAGGTCAAGCCCCATCGTTTGCGATCATAATTGCTCTTCTGGCGGTCCTGAGCCGCCTTGAGATTTTCTCGGACAATTCTGACTTGTTCTTCGGCATGTGGAATAATGTCCGGTCCCACGAGAGGTCGTTCCCCAGTTTCTGACCAATTCAGAGGGGTTCGACATTTACGTCCGTATAGCACTTTGAAGGGGGCCATTTTCAAGCTGGCTTGATAGCTGTTATTATAAGAGAATTCGGCAAATGGGAGAGATTCTTCCCACTTCTTACCGAACGATATAACACAAGCCCGAAGCATATCTTCAAGCACTTGATTTACTCGCTTAACTTGGCCTTGGGATTGATAATGATATGCTGAACTCCAGCTAATGTGAGTTCCCATAGCTTCTTGGAAACTTTCCCAGAATTTGGAAGTGAAAAGACCACCACGGTCCGAACTGATGTCCTTCGGAATATCGTGGAGTGAAACGATTCTGGAGATATACAGCTCTGCTAACTGACTAGCAGTGATAGTCTCCTTGACAGGCAGAAAATGTGCAACTTTGGAAAGTTGATCAACGACGACAAGAATAGCATCGTGACCCTTCTGAGACTTGGGAAGACCAGTAATGAAATCCATTTGAACCTTATCCCATTTCCACAAAGGAATAGGAAGTGGTTGAAGAATTCCAGCGGGCTTCTGATGTTCTGCTTTCACGCGACGACATACGTCACATTCAGCAACATATCGAGCAATGTCCTGCTTCATTCTAGACCACTAGTACCTTTGATGAAGATCACGATACATCTTGGTGCTACCCGGATGGTTAGACAGCGGTGTATCATGAGCCTCCTTCATGACCTTGTCAGTCATAAGCTCGAAGCGAGGTATGACAATGCGGTCTTTGAAATATAAGGTTCCATCTTCAGCTATCGAGAAATCCCTGTACTTATCAAGGTGAAGTTCTTTCTTCATGAAATCAATTTCAGCATCTTTGGCTTGCGCTTCCTTAACAGCCTTTTCAAAATCTGGTTGTACCACTAGGTTATTAAGAGAACCCTGCGGAACGATACAGAGGTTCAGCTTGCGCAGTTCTTCATATAGCTGGGGTTGAGCTTGCTTAACCATGAGGTTGCTGCAATAGGACTTGCGGCTCAAGGCATCAGCCATCACGTTAGCCTTGCCAGGGGTATAATAAATACCACAGTCATAGTCCGTAATTGTTTCCAACCATCGTTGTTGATGGAGATTAAGATCCGGTTGGGTGAACAAATACTTCAGACTCTGGTGATCGGTATAAATCTCACACCGATTACCAAGGAGGTAGTGTTGCCACTGCTTCAAAGCATAGATCACAGCAGCGAGTTCGAGATCATGCACTGGATAGTTCTCTTCATGTGGTTGCAATTGTCGCGAGGCATATGCAATTACCTTTCGTTCTTGCATTAGGACACAACCTAATCCTTGATGAGAGGCGTCGCAATATATCACAAAGTCCTTGCGAGAATCGGGAGGAGCAAGCACTGGAGCAGAAGTAAGCTTGTCCTTGAGGGTCTGGAAACTCTCCTGACATTTGTCTGTCCACTCAAACTTAACGCCTTTGTGGAGCAGATTAGTCAGGGGCTTGGCAATCTTGGAAAAGTTTTTGACGAATCGTCGACAATAACTTGCAAGGCCGAGAAAACTTCGGACTTGCTTGGCATTCTTCGGAGGAGTCCAGTCAAGAATAGCCGGAACACACTCCGGGTTAACGGTGATACCGTCCTTGGAAATCACATGTCCAACGTAGGTCACTTCAAAAAGCCAGAATTCGCATTTGGAGTACTTGGCATACAACTTGTGCTCTCGAAGCCTCTCCAGAACAAGGCGAAGATGTTCGGCATGTTCTTCCTTATTCTTCGAATATACTAGAATGTCATCCAGATAAACCACGACAAACTTGTCGAGGTAATCCATGAATATGTAATTCATGAGGCGGGAGAACGTAGCCGGAGCATTCGTTAGGCCAAATGACATGATGGTGTATTCATAGGAGCCATAACGAGTAACAAATGCAGTCTTGGGAATATCCTCTTCACGGACACGGATCTGGTGATAACCCAACCTCAAGTTGAGTTTAGAAAACACCGATGATCCAGCAAGTTGATCATATAAGTCATTGATGCGGGGAAGTGGATATTTATTCTGAATGGTTGCCTGGTTGATAGGACGGTAATCTTGGACCAACCTATTCGTACCATCTTTCTTCTTGACAAAGAGAGATGGTGCTCCCCAGGCAGAGGAACTGGGACGGATGAAGCCCTTCTTAAGTGATTTATCAATTTCTTCCTTATGCTCGAGAAGGTGGTGCGGAGGCATCTTGTAAGGACACTTCGCAATAGGAGTGGTGCCAGGCTTCAAGTCGATAACAAACTCGACAGCTCTAGCAGGGGGTATACCTGGAAGTTCTTCTGGAAAAACATCCTGGAATTCGCAGATGCCTGGAATGTTTTCGATCCCCTCAAGCGGAGAAGTGTTCAACGCATTCAAGGCATAAATCTGAGCCTCGGCGTTCTGAGTGATATGAGCATGGTAATTCACTATCTCATCTGATGGGTGCAGGAGGTGTACCACCTTAGTGGCGCAATTGATTGAGGCGTAATGAGCCTTCAACCAATCCATTCCCAGAATAAGATCAATCGAGGAAGACTTGAGTATAATGGGAGAAGCGCGGAACTTCAACCCTTCAATATCAATGATGACATCGTGGCTGAACACGAAGGCTCGGCACTGGCCCGCGGGAGTGTTCACAGCTAATGAATGGTGTAGCGCTTCACTTCTAACGTCATGCATGAGTGCAAAATGTTCTGACATGAATGAATGCGATGCTCCTGAATCAAATAAAACAGATGCAGGTACTGAATTAACAAGAAGTGTACCCATCATGGTTTCTGGTTGATCCTGAGCTTCAGCCATGTTGACATGATAGTTCTGTCCACGACCATAAGAAGGTCTGACATTGTTGTTACGCTGCTGAGGAATTCCACGGCCATTACCACGGCCAGCAGGAGGAAGAGCTAGCTGATTCTGACTCTGAGAGCAGTCTCTGGCACGGTGACCTGGCTGGCCACACTTGAAGCAGAGTCCACTGTCTGGACGTGATGCAGGAGCTCGAGGTGGTGGAGCTCGAAGAGGCTGCCTCGGTGGTGGAGGGGGCAGACGAGGTGCAGCATAAGCAGGCCTGTACACTGGAGCTGTTGGACGGTACATGCTTTGTGGAATCCAGATGCGGCGCTTCTGGGAAGACGAGCCCGAAGATGAGCCCGCTTCACGAGTGCGTCTGGTCGCTTCCTTGTGCTTCTTCAGACCAGTCTCGACCATGATGGACTTGTTCACCAAGGTGGCGAAGTCAGGAAAGTCTTGGACGAGCAGGGCTAGCTGAATGTCATGGTGTAGCCCTTCACGGAACTTCTCCTGCCTATGAGCATCAGTGGGGATGTCTTCTTCAGCATAGCGAGACAAGTCAAGGAACTCTCGCTGGTAGACCTCCACAGTCTTGTTGCCTTGAACAAGGTTGTGGAACTCAGCCTTCTTGCATGCTATAATTGCTTGAGGAATATAGCGGGCGCGAAAAGCAGTCTTGATCTCCACCCAGGTAATGACAGTCCCAGGAGGTAGGGTTTGTCTGTGAGTTGCCCACCATTGTGCTGCGGGTCCCTTCAGGATGTGTGTCACGAAGGTGACATAGCTGACAGGGGGAACATCAGCTGACTCCATCTCATAGAAGATGTCACGCAGCCAGTCATCAGCATCCAGTGGATTAACTGTGTTGCGGAATACCGATGGGTTGAGGCGCACGAACTCTGGCAGCGTAATTGAAGCTGGCTGATGGTTGGCATTGGGACGGGGGAATTGATCCATAAACCCCGTCATGAACTGACCGTTGAGTTCGAATTGCTGCATCATAGCTACCATATAGTTAGGCGGTGGCGGCGGTGGTGGATTGTCATCACCCATCCTGCTAAATTCAACTGGGGTAGTTTAGCAGAAGCCATTGCGAGCGTTTAGCAACAAACATGATGTAACACGATGGAAATTAAGTAGTGTAATAGATGCTTAACAGTAGTCATTTAAGACTTACAGATCCATACAGAGTCGGTTACAATCGGACAACATAACGGCGCAAATTCAAAAGCTAGACATGCTAGGCGGCACACAGGCACCCGGTAAGGAAGTACACAACGAGACATAGCAAAGGATACATCAACGTCGGAGAAAACCACTGAAATGGGGTAGCTGCAAGTGCGGACGACGGATGTTCGTCGCGGAAGGATCCTGTGCTCCATGTGCACTCTGATGCAGAACCCGGTCTCGAGCCGAAAGAAGAGGTCCACGTGCAGGTGTGTGACCTCCCACAGCAGGCCAATCGATCCCTGGTGGCATCTCGGTCCTACGCGGGTAAAGGATGTGCTCCGGATGTATTCCTGCACGGACAGCTGGTAGCAACTGCGTCATAGCATTGTAGAGTCGTGCTCGAGTGGCAAACAACTCGACGGCAAGAGCCCGAACAGTGCGATCCAGAGCCTGAGTACAGTGAATTAGAACTCGCGGATCGTAGCGACGAGGCTCGTACGGGGCACAGATAGCCGTGTAGTATCCAGTAGCATCTCCAGCAGGGGCATACGGAATGTATCAAAACTCAGAGGCATCCAAGCTAGCGTTGTGCTCTCCTCGGAGACGTGCGACAGCAGAGTAGGCGGCATCATGGACTGCCATCTCAATCGTCACGCCGATACCGTGGAAAAGGTACAGCTCAGTGTCTGAGTCATCCTACTGATCATAGATGCGAACATCAGCACAGTACTGCTCCTGGTTGAACAGCGGTAAACCTCGTAGACCATGTACTCAGGGTACCAGTGGTAACCCAGTCTAGTCAAGAGGGCGATCAGGACAGCTGGAAACCCAGGGACTTCACGAGCCCAATTGCGAAGCACAAGCTGCGTCGTAGGGCGCGGAGGAAATAAACGATCCATCTGAAATAAAGGAAATTCAGGATTATCATTTGACGATGAGAAGTATAACAGATTTCGAAGAGAAAGGTTGAACAAAACAATGGAAAGGAAAATAATTATCAGACTAATCAGATCAATGATAGGGAAATCGCACAGAAATCCAGCTCTCCGGGTGAGAATTTATGAGATCCTAAGTCTCGGTGTTAGTAAATTTATTTAACCCGAATAGAAGAGAGATTAGAGTCCCAGAGTAAAGACGAGGAATAAAAGATCCTAATACCACCCAGTTGCCGACGTGGGCCCGTAAGCCACACAGCCAAGTTAGTAAAACAATTTTCGGTTTCTAGACTCAACTTCGGCCAAGGAATTGAATAGGGGGAATCCTAGAGGCAGTCGGCTCTGATACCAACCTGTGACGACCCCGGCTTAATCGTGCATTAATCATACATGCAAATGCACATGATCAAGCCTAAGGACTCACTTGAAGATATCACAACACAACTCTAAAACATAAATAAAGTCAGACAAGCTTTATATTACAAGCCAGGGCATCGAGGGCTCGAATACATAGCTCGATGGCATACAAGTGTCAGCAGAAGTATCAGATATCTGGGTAAAGATATTACAGAGAAACAGATAGGCCTTTAGAAAGGCGGGGCAAAAGAAAATACTACGATCGAAAGGCGTAGGCCTCCTGCCTAGGACCCTCCGAATCATATTCCTGGTCGTTAGTCGGCTCCTCGTAGTAGTACTTGCCTGGAGGGTAGTAGTAGTAGCCGTAGTCGTCGACGGGGGCAGCTATCTCAGGGGCTCCGTCATCTGGCGGCGACATATGGATATGGGGAGTGTTGACACCTGATTTTGGCACAATGCATAAGGCAATAGAGATGGCCTCAAATGACAAGATATTCTACATGAGAAACTTCACATTGCCGAGTGGAACAACTTTGATGTTTGGACCATAATCATTCGGCATCATATCAAAGACCAAAACTACACTCGGATTGTCATGATGTTCTGAGTGCTTTTTGATCGATTACGCCTCCAAGAAAACCTCGGATGAAGGAATGCTCTACATGGATTATCTTCGTCTCGTCGAAACGATCGATTTTGATATAAAAATCGTCTAAATCCGAGTTCGTATGCAAAAGTCACGGTCAACACGGTGCGGACCGGCTAGAGATCAAAATATTACGCTGGACATCAGACACATGTTTGATGGATGTCTGATACAATGCGTGAGCAATTAGTCAATCAATATGGCCTCGAATTGGAAAACGTTCAACATGAAAGTTGTTCGTAAAGTCGAAACGGTCAACTTTTCTTTTGGGCCTATTTTCATCCGAGGTCGTTTACTGCCACAAAAAGGACCCGCAAGGTGCAGCTAGAAAGTTTGCCGGGCAAAGAGCTTGCCGGGTGAAAAGCTTGCCGGGTGAAAAGCTTGCCGGACGAAAAGCTTGCTGGGCAAAGATCTTGCCGGGGTGAAAATCTTGCCGGGTGAAAAGCTTGCCGGGCAAAGAGCTTGCCGGGGTGGAAATCTTGCCGGGAAAAGCTTGCCGGGGTGGAAACTGTCAAGACCAATCCGACCAGAAGCTGAAGATGGGCTCAAATGATTATATAGTTGGCCTCGGATGAAGAAGTGTTCTACATGAAAGTTGTTCGTAACGTCGAAACAGTCAACTTTGCTTTTGGAGTCATCATCATCTGAAGTAATATACGACCTGCGGAGACGCTACAAGAGTCGGACGGTCCAGTCAGCTGCATGACCGAGTCCGACTTGAAATTAAAGATGACCCCGTGGAGTATTCAAGATGGCCTTATTTGGAAAAGTGATCAACATACGGATTGTCGGCCTCGTTCAAGCGCACAAAATTGGTATTTGAATCGTCTCCATCGGAAGTCATATGCGGATTCCACGGCCCACGCAAGGAGCAAGACAGAAGATTGGACCAGATTCGGACTGAATCCGAGTGGGACCAGAACTAGGATTCTAGGACGTGAATTGATGTAATTTTCTTGTAAGGAAAGCCTAGATGAATCCTTTGCTTGTACGTGAAGTTCAGCCGCCTCTTATATATGTTGGGGGTGACGGCCGATTGAATAACACACAATCGAACAATCAATACACTACTTTTTCATCTACGTTTTATCTTTCCATCGTTTTTCTCTCTCGTTCTTCGTCGTTCTTCGTGTTGGAGAGCTGTGAGTACTGAGGTTCTAGGGGTGAGCGAATCGACCTAGGGCAGCCCATAGCCGCCGCACTCCCTGACGGGGTCCCTCCCGGGCGTGCGGGGTTTCGGGTCCTAAAAGCACCCGCTGACTGTCTTGCGTATCTTGCTGTCGGTCGGGTCTCCTTCGACGTGAGCTGCGGTGCATCACCCCTGGTGTCGAAGGTACACGTGACGTGTTCGTGTGTCAACACACTTTTTGGCGACTCCGCTGGGGAATAGAGATCAATCATCATCATCATCCATCATGTCTGGCAACGACAAGATTCCCAAGCCCTCGGAAATCAACGCCGATAACATAATCAAGCCCAACTTTGAGGAGTTATCGGAGGAACATCGCCAAGCTTATGAGGAGTACAAGAAGGCACGTGAAGAAAAGGAGATTCAGGAGTTCCTTGCTAAGTTTAAGAAGGATCGTCAAGGCAATATCACTCCGGTTGGAGAAATCAAGTTCCCTCCTCTTCAAGCCGAGCAGGTTAAACCCTCTGTAAGTACTGCCTTTTCTCCTGAGTAGTGGGCTGAGATTGAGAGTCGTATTGCTGATGATAACAATCTGGTTTATCAAACTTTCCTAGAAAATACTAATGCTCAGAAGAAGATATCTCAATCATCTAGTGGTAATGGTGGTATAGCTGCTAGTGTGCAAAACCCTAATCTGGCTTTACCTATTTCATCGGCACCTCCCGTGCCGATGACTTATTATCCTACCCAAACCAATCAGATTGTGGCTGCACCCATTAATCCTATCATGAGCATGCCAGGTTTGGTGGCAACACCGAACCAAACCCTACCTACAGGTACAACCACTCGGCCACTACCGAACTATGGTTCGGCATACATGCCACAATTCCTACCTACAGCTAGTAGTCCTACTCCTCCTATGCCACTGCAACAAGCTTCATCGTCTACTACAGACGATGCTCTAGCTAATTTTAGAGAGGAGATGGCTAAGATGCTTAGAGAGAATTTTGGAGTTGAGTTGCTTCGGAATCGGATTTACCAAAAGCCATACCCCGAGTACTTTGATGCCATCCAGTGTCCTCCGGGATATAAAATTCCAGATTTTGTTAAGTTTAACGGAGAAGGCACAAAAACCACATGGGAGCATGTTAGTCAATATTTAGCACAATTAGGTGAGGCAGGCTCGCTAAATGAATTGAAAGTGCGTTTGTTTCCTTTATCATTAACTGGTACTGCATTTTCATGGTTTTCTTCTTTACCACATGGTTCCATTCGGGTTTGGTCGCAGCTAGAGCAGAAATTTCATGATCACTTTTATAGCGGCGACAATGAACTCAAGTTGTCACGTCTAACATCGGTTAAATAGAAGCATGATGAATCGGTCTTCGATTACGTCAAAAGATTTAGAGATACAAAAAACCGGTGCTATAGTTTGGTGATAACTGAGAGAGATTTGGCTGATCTTGTGCTTAATGGTTTGAGAACTCACATTAGAGAAAGGCTAGAAGGCTATGAGTTTTTAAATGTCAACCAAGTCTTACAAAGGGCTTTGGCTCAAGAAAGCCGAAGCAAAGATCTTAAAGAGATGCATAGGTATAAAACTGATCGTCCAAAAATGAATATGGTTGAGTCTGATAGTGAGCACTCGGACGATGAGGGTGATATTTATGCTACTGAATTTGTTTGGCCATCTAAGGCCAAACCATTTACTTGCAATGATTTAAAGCCGATTCATAAGAATCGTGATGAAGAGATGAAATTTACCTTCGACATTGCTAAGTCTGATAGAATATTTGATGCTTTGTTACAAGCCAAGATTATTAGAATATCTCATACTTTACCGCCGTTTGAAGAGCTGAAACGGCACGCTTATTGCAAGTATCATAATTCTTTTTCTCATGCCACTAATGATTGCAATGTTTTTCGACGACAGATACAATCGGCCATTAATGACGGACGATTGAATTTTTCTGAGATGCAAGTTGATAAGCAACCTTTCCCAATGAACACCATGGATTTGGAGGGGAAGAAGATGTTAATTCGGGCCAGCATAGCCGAATCAGCTAATAAGAATAATATTGTCATTGGTGAGCCCAGAAAAGGCAGGGAGGACAGCAAGGTCTTGGGGAGGCAGGTTGTGCTTGACAAGCAACCCGATGGCAAGGAAGTGATCAAGATTACCATCAAGAATCCTGCGCTCGGGGGGCAACCACAGGTGCAGCAAGATGCTCATGTTAAATTTGCTACGCCCAAAAGTCCAGAAGTTGACAAGTGGAAGACGAATGAAGCTAAGGTGCAGCGCAAGAGAATCAAGCCAACTTTTGATATGTTGCTGTCCAAATATGCCAATCAAGCGGCCGGTTATAGCTCTAACCGGTTATCAAATTTGAAGCGCTCAAGGTCACCTCCTCGGGAAGAATTTCAGCATCATGTAAGGCCATATGGGTCGTGGGCATCGGGACCATGGATGCCTCCACCCCCCTATGCGCCATACTACATGGGAGACTTTAATGGAGGATGGTGGCAGCCCCCAATGGCCCCTTATGCTTTTCATCCGGGTTGGGCAGAACCAAGGAGGCCCGTTCATGAGAGACTTTCTTATCCCACACGAGGCCATTTGAACAATGGTGTCAATCGGCCAATGCAAGATAATCAAAAAAGGGTTGGCAAGCAAGTGTGGCGTGCTAAGTCACCAAGTGCTGAAATTTTAGAGCCTAGCAAGCAAAAGAAGAAGAATACTAGAGCTGAAACTATTATGATAGGCACTAAAGAATTGACAATCAAAGAGCCAATTATTGTTGAAAATCCGACTGGTTCCAGTAAAGATGTGGCTGTTGTCCAGCAAGGTTCCATGGCTAATGATCATGAAGCTAGCACAAGCAAGGCCAAGTCAAGGGATCCAAAATATACTCAGCCTAAGTGGTGTCCTTCCGGTCTGACCAAGGCACAAAAAAGGAGATTGCAGCGCATGAGAAGTCAAGAGATGGCAGAACAGGAGGCCGAAAAGCAAAGAGATAAATTGTTCAACGACATTCGGTCTATGATACCTACAAAACAAGTATGGATGCCTAAGCAAATACAAGGTGCAGTGGCTTCTACATCCGTCACGGTAGCACCTACCACCAAAGAAGGACGATGCCACCGCTATTACATTGTCCCCATCACCTATTGATTCCACTTCGCTTGGACAGATTTCAGAATCGACGAACACACCTGAGGAGGAAGATGATATGTTGGATTATAAGCCTACACCGGTCCGCGAAGGTATGGATATCAATATGGTGTATTACTTACCCGTTGAATTTCGTGCTATAGATGAAGAAGGGGAAGTGGCTCAGCTGGATTTTGGCCCCAAAAATGCAATATTTGAGAAGCCAAAAGAACCAGTGACACACTTGAAACCATTGTACCTCAGAGGTCATATCAACGGATCACCACTCACTCGGATGCTTGTTGATGGTGGTGCTGTGGTGAATCTTATGCCCTATTCGGTCTTCAAAAAATTGGGTCTGCCAGATGAGGAATTAATCAAGACCAATATGATGCTTAATGGATTTGAAGGCAAAGAGAAAACTGAAGCCAAAGGTGTAATGTATATGGAGCTTACGGTGGGAAGCAAAACTTTGGCTACTGCATTTTTTGTCGCCGAGGTGCAAGGTAACTACAACGTCATACTGGGCCATGATTGGGTTCATGCAAACCAGTGCGTGCCATCTACTATGCACTAGTTTTTGATCCAGTGGGTTGATGATGAGGTGGAAGTCATTCATGCGGATAGCTCGGCTTGTGTTGCTTTGGCCGATGCATTGCTGGATTGGCAGCATCCCAATGCTACTTGCTTGACGGGACACGACTTATCAGAATTTGATTTTCTTAGTGCCACAAAAAGTGGTTTTGTGCCCGTTTCTTTAAAGCCGGTTGGTGGTAATCGGCTCCAAGGTATGATGTATTTGAATGGATTCTAACTCAGATTGGTTGCAAAAGCGTCTTGTTGAATATCGGTCCAATGAGAACGATATGTATGAGTCTATAGAGGAGTTAGATGATATGGATAAATTAGGACAAGGTTTTACGTCGGCCGATCCATTAGAAGATATAGACATAGGAGATGGTTCAATTCCTAGGTGGACATTTGTAAACAAAAATTTAAGAGCCGATCATAAAGCTAAGTTGATCGAGCTATTGAAAGAATATGTTTGTTGCTTTGCATGGGAATATCATGAGATGCCAGGTTTAAGCTGAGAGCTAGTGGAGCATCGGTTACCTATAAAGGCTTGTTTTAGACCGTACAAACAATCGGCCAGAAAGTTTAACCCAAAAACATATGATCGGATCAAGGAAGAGATCGGTCATTTGCTTAAAGATAATTTTATTAGACCTTGCAGGTATGCCGAGTGGATTTCTAACATTGTACCAGTAGAGAAGAAAGGCTCCGGCAAGTTGAGGGTGTGCATTGATTTCAGAGATTTGAATAGAGATACACCTAAAGATGAGTATCCCATGCCAATAGCCGATATGCTTATTAATGATGCTTCTGGACATAAGGTCATTAGCTTTCTTGATGGGAATGCGGGGTATAACCGGATTTTTATGGCCGGAGAGGACATGTCCAAAACGGCTTTTCGATGTCATGGTTTCCTTGGTTTATTTGAGTGGACAGTGATGACCTTTGGATTAAAAAATGCCGATGCCACGTATCAAAGGGCTATGAATTTAATTTTTCATGATTTACTTGGTGTTATACTTGAGGTTTATATTGACGATATTGTTGTCAAGTCGGATGCTTTCGAATCTCATCTTGCCGATTTGCGCTTAGCTTTTGAAAGAATGAAAAAATATGGACTGAAGATGAATCCTTTGAAGTGTGCATTTGGCGTGTCGGCTGGAAAGTTTTTGGGTTTTATTATTCATGAAAATGGCGTAGAAATTGATCCCAAAAAGATAGAAGCTATACAAAAAGTGGGGGCTCCAACATGCAAGAGAGATATGCAAAAATTCCTTGGCAAGGTCAACTATTTGAGAAGGTTCATAGCTAATTTGTCAGGGAAGGTTGATGCATTCACTCCTATTCTTCGGTTAAAGAATGATGCTGATTTTACTTGGGGGGCAAAACAGCAAGAGGCATTTGACATAATCAAGACTTATTTGTGCACTCCTCCGGTGATGAAAGCGCCCAAGCATAAAGAGCCCTTTAGGCTTTATATTGCAGCGGAGAAAGGCGTAGTTGGTGTTGTTTTGACCCAAGAGACCGAAGGAAAAGAGCATGTTATTACATATTTGAGCCGACGCTTATTGGACGCCGAGACAAGGTATACGTTTATTGAAAAATTATGCCGATGCTTATATTATGCTTGCACAAAATTAAGGCATTATTTAGTGCCTAATACTTGCATAATAGCTTGTCAAACCGATGTCATCAAATACATGTTGCATAGGCCAATTCTTAGTGGTAGAATTGGCAAGTGGGCTTATGCTTTAATTGAATATGATTTGGCTTATGAATCTCTAAAATCCATGAAAGGCCAAATTGTTGCTGATTTTATTGCTGAACATCGGATTGATGACGAACATGTATTGATATAAACCTTGTCTCGTTAGTACCATGGAGATTATATTTTGATGGTTTAGTTTGTAGCAGTGGCCAAGGTGTTGGTATTGTTTATATATCTCCTCATGGTGCTATTTTTGAAGCCTCAAGCCGCTTAGAATATTTTTGCACAAATAATCAAGCCGAATATGAAGCATTGTTATTCGGTTTAGAGATATTGCTTGCCATAGGTGCTACACATATTGAGGCTTTTGGTGATTCGTTATTAGTAGTGCAACAAATATCCAAAGTCTTTCAATGTTTTGACGAATCACTTAATGTTTATCTTGATAAATGTCTAGATATAATTTCTACTTTGGATTATTTTAGCATTGCTCATATATCTAGACATGACAATTGGAGAGCAAATGAGATGGCACAACAAGCATCCGGCTATCATGTTGATCATGGCATGTTTCATATTTCTCAGAGGCCGATGTCTTGTCTTGCTAGTATGGGAGAGGCCGAACCAGAGCCTACTGATTCGGCCACTAACAAAAAATCTAGTGCAGGTGAAATTCATGACTGGAGAAAGCCCATTATGGATTACCTGCGTGATCCGAGTGAAAGGGTGGACAGGACTGTTCGGCATATGGTTTTCAAATATACAATAAGAGATGGTGGTCTTTATCGCCGAACGGTTGAAGATATTCTTTTGAAATGTTTGGACGAGGACCAAGCAAGAGTTGCTATGGGAGAGGTACATGAAGGCATTTGTGGTACTCATCAGTCGGCTCCCAAGATGAAGTGGTTATTGCGACATGCTGGATTTTATTGGCCGACTATGATCAATGATTGCTTCAGGTATTATAAAGGGTGTGAAGCTTGTAAAAAATTTGGTGATATTCAATTGGCTCCTGCTGCTATGTTACATCCTATTATCAAGCCATGGCCTTTTAGAGGATGGGGTTTAGATTTCATTGGGAAAATTCATCCATCTTCCTCGAAGGGGCATCGGTTCGTGTTGGTGGCAACCGATTATTTCACCAAGTGGTCTGAAGCAGTACCTCTCAAGAACATGACACATACGGAGGTAATTCAATTCATAACCGAGCACATTATTCATAGATTCGGCATTCCTCAGACATTGACTACAGATCAAGGTTCATCTTTCATGTCACATCAAGTTAGAGAATTTGCCGAATCATATAACATAAAGTTGCTCAATTCATCTCCGTATTATGCCCAAGCTAATGGACAAGCTGAGTCTAGCAATAAGATATTGATCAAGCTCATCAAAAAGAAGATTGAGGATAATCCAAGAAAATGGCATGAGTTATTGTCTGAAGCTTTATGGGCACATAGAATCTCAAGGCATGGTGCTACAAAGGTAACTCCGTATGAGCTAGTATACGGTCAAGAGGTTGTTTTACCAGTGGAAGTGAATTTGAATGCTTTGAGAATAGCCAAACAAAATGATTTATCGGCAGTGGACTTTTACAATTTGATGATGGACAACATTGATGAAGTTGTCGATAAACGTTTGGCTGCTTTGGAAGCCATAGAAAGAGACAAGTTGAAGGTAGCAAGAGCTTACAATAAAAAGGTCAAGTTGAAGAATTTTCAGGTTGGCGATCTTGTGTGGAAAGTGATTCTGCCGATTGGTTCTAGAGATAGAAAATTCGGGAAGTGGTCTCCAAACTGGGAAGGTCCTTTTAGGATTGTAAGGGTAGTTCCTGGAAATTCATATTTGGTGGAATCCATGCAAGGAGTATTATTACCTCGAGCTCTCAATGGCAGATATCTGAAGAAGTACCACCCGAGTGTGTGGCAAGAAGCCTGATTAGGCAATGGCCGATATATGATTATCACCCTTAGCATAAACATGGCCGATACATAATTATCGCCCTGAGAAATATAGATGGCCGATGGAGTGTTGACATCGTCCTTAGAACAAACATGATGCAAATTATTTTTCGGCATGCAAGCTTTGCCGAAAAACAGGGGGGCATGTGTTGACACCTGATTTTGGCACAATGCAGAAGGCAATAGAGATGGCCTCAAATGACAAGATATTCTACATGAGAAACTTCACATTGCCGAGTGGAACAACTTTGATGTTTGGACTATAATCATTCGGCATCATATCAAAGACCAAAACTACACTCGGATTGTCATGATGTTCTGAGTGCTTTTTGATCGATTACGCCACCAAGACAACCTCAGATGAATGAATGCTCTACATGGATTATCTCCTTCTCGTCGAAACGATCGATTTTGATATAAAAATTGTCTAAATCCGAGTTCGTATGCAAAAGTTACGGTCAACACGGTGCGGACCGGCTAGAGATCAAAATATTACGCTGGACATCAGACACATGTTTGATGGATGTCTGATACAATGCGTGAGCAATTAGTCAATCAAGATGGCCTCGAATCGAAAAACATTCAACATGAAAGTTGTTCTTAACATCGAAACGGTCAACTTTACTTTTGGGCACGTTTTCACCTAAGGTCGTTTACTGCCACAAAAAGGACCCGTAAGGTGCAGCCAGAAAGTTTGCCGCGCAAAGAGCTTGCCGGGTGAAAAGCTTGCCGGGTGAAAAGCTTGCCAGGCAAAAAGCTTGCCGGATGAAAAGCTTGCCGGGCAAAGATCTTCCCGGGGTGAAAAGCTTGCCGGGTGAAAAGCTTGCCGGGGTGGAAATCTTGCCGGGAAAAGCTTGCCGGGGTGGAAACTGTCAAGGCCAATCCGATCGGAAGCTGAAGATGGGCTCAAATGATTATATAGATGGCCTCGGATGAAGAATTGTTCAGCATAAAAGTTGTTCGTAACGTCGAAACAATCAACTTTGCTTTTGGAGTCATCATCATCCGACGTAATATACGACCTGCAGAGACGCTACAAGAGTCGGACGGTCCAGTCAGCTGCATGACCGAGTCCGACTCGAAATTAAAGATGACCCCGTGGGGTATTCAAGATGGCCTTATTTGGAAAAGTGATCAACATACGGATTGTCGGCCTCGTTCAAGCGCACAAAATTGGTATTTGAACCGTCTCCATCGGAAGTCATATGCAGATTCCACGGCCCACGCAAGGAGCAAGACAGAAGATTGGACCAGATTCGGGCTGAATCCGAGTGGGACCAGAACTAGGATTCTAGGACGTGAATTGATGTAATTTTCTTGTAAGGAAAGCCTAGATGAATCCTTTGCTTGTACGGGAAGTCCAGCCGCCTCTTATATATGTTGGGGGTGACGGCCGATTGAATAACACACAATCGAACAATCAATACACTACTTTTTCATCTACGTTTTATCTTTTCATCATTTTTCTCTCTCGTTCTTCGTCGTTCTTCGTGTTGGAGAGCTGCGAGTACCGAGGTTCTAGGAGCGAGCGAATCGACCTCGGGCAGCCCATAGCCGACGCACTCCCTGACGGGGTCCCACCCGGGCGTGTGGGGTTTCGGGTCCTAAAAGCACCCGCCGACTGTCTTGCGTATCGCACTGTCGGTCGGGTCTCCTTCGACGTGAGCTGCGGTGCATCACCCCCGGCATCGAGGGTACACGTGACGTGTTCGTGTGTCAATAGGGAGAAAAAGAAAGTAAAGCAAACGTGAGTACTCATCCGAAGTACTCAGCAAGCAAGGATCTACACTACATATGCAACATTTTCGAAGGGTGGCTGTATATGTGGACTGGGCTGCAGAAATGCCAGAATAGAGGGGAGAGCCTAGTCCTATCGAAAACTAGCATCTTCATCGGTGTTGCAGCATTAGAAGAGTGCAGTTTAACATAATGTAAAGTAGTAGTAATGTCATCAACCTCTCCCAGGGATCCTTTCTCGACTCCCTTCGAGAAAGCAATCCCAGAGCCATACTATACATTTCATCTCAAGTCACCAGTTCTAGTTGTACCGATCGGGATACAACTCCGAGTGTCCGTTACCGTAGGACAGGCTATCGATAGATTAGTTCTTCCCTGCAGGGGTGCACCAACTTACCCACCACGCTCGCTTAACTCCGGCCGGACACACTTTCCTGGGTCATGCCTGGCCTCGGCCAAACGACACGCCGCAACCCGACCGAATATTTAACAGAGAGGTCAGCACGCCGGACTAAACCTATAGCCCCAGGGGTCTTGGGCCATCGCCCCGGGAACTCCTGCACGTTGCGTCACGCGGCCGAGAGCAGACCTAGCAACCCCTTAATACAAGCGCAGTTGCATAACCAGTCCAACTCGGCGCGCGCCGCTCAGTCGCTGACGTCCATTAAGCTTCGGCTGAAGTATACGACGCAGAACGCCCATACTATGCCCACGTGATGGTTAGTGCTATCAGGCCAGAGGCCCCTCGGATCAAATATCCAAACCGTTAGTGTGTTGGTAGTGCGGTAATGAGCAGAGACTCACGAAAGATGTGACCCCATCGCCCCATCTCGAGGACTTGCGGCAAGGGCTAAGAATGCCCGGCCACGCCTCCTGTTCAGCTCTCGGGCACCATCCAGGTCCACCCGACTCTATATCAGTCTCATCATATACTCGTGCGGGTACCCCTCAGGGCCGACCCGTCTTTATCCAGTTTAAACAGTGTCAACACTAATGTAAAGTCATCCGTGTGGCTACCATATCAAGAAGGAATCCGAGGCATCACCCTCGTTGGATTCCCACCTGACGTAAACATCAAGGTGAACGAAGGAGGAATCATCCTCGAGGTCCACTCTTGAGGAGTTGCGCGACGGTGTCGTTATCGGGGGTGGTGTAGGAGGAATCACCCTCGCTGACCTCAACCGAAGAACTAACCTACAAGGTTATCATCAAAAGTGCTGACGAGGTATCACCCTCGGCACTTGATAGTAACCCAGTAGTGTCGAACAACTAAGGGGAAGTGATGTGCGGTGCCGGGGCCTGGTCTTTGATCCCGTTGCTCGGGTCTTATGATGATCCAGCGGGGCAGTCGGGATAAAGTGGGGTCTCTGCTGGGTCTCTACCAGACCTATACTAAACAGTTTAGGATAAGCAGGTAGGAAACAATAGCAGGTTACAATAAACAGGCTATGCAGCAGATATAGGATAACAGCAGCAGCAGTAACTTCTAATGCAAGCATAAGAGGGAAGAGAGTGGGCGATATCGGAATGCTCAAAAAGGGGGTGCTTGCCTGGAAGCTTGGCGGCAAGGGTCTGATCGTCAGGAGCGTAGTCGACCTCCGGAGCTGCGTCGGTCTCGGGAGCTACGTCGACGTCGGGGTCTACCAAGAGAGAAGAGGGGGAAGAAACATATAAATGCACAGCCAACAATGCAATACAGGGCATGCTATGCTACGATGCAGTGCAGGGTTGCCTAAAGATGCACCTAAGTCATTTTAGTTATTTTAGGATTAACGCAGGATTTATTATCCGGTGGTTATGCACTATTCATATACCGGATACGGACGGAAAGTTATGGGTTATCCTATGTAGGGGGTTCCGACAAGGAATCAGATGACACGATCAGATTCGTCTCGTTGTTCTGATCAACTTTCATGTTTTAAGTTTTTCAATCTGAGATACGGTTTAAAAGTTATGAATTTTCAAAGATTTAAATATTTTCTGAAATTATTTTTATCAGCAGAAAATATTTATGATGTCAGCATGACTAAAGGATGACGTCAGCAGGTCAACTGGTCGGCTGACCAGGTCAAAACTGACTTGTGGGTCCAGTGGGACCCACATGTCAGTGACAGAGGCTTAACAGAGTGAATTAAAACTAGTCCAGAGAGTTAATTAGCGGATGGCCCCACCTGTCAGCGACTGAATAACTATTTAAATAAGTTTATTTTAAAAAATGTTTTAACTAAACTAATTACGAGGTGGGGCCCGCATGTCATGGACACAGAGTGCCCAGTCAGCAGAGTTGACTGAGTCAACTCAGTCAACTGGGCACCTAGGGCCCGCAATCAGCGACCCAGGGGTGGGTCCCGCTTGTGCCACTTCGGCGGCGTCGCCGGAGTTGCTTCAGCGACCAAAATCGCGGCGGCCGATCGCCGGACTTGGCCGGAAGCGCTCTACAGGGGGTCATTTAACGCGGGGTTGGGCTGGTTCGAACGAGCATCCAATGCCGCGTCTAGTGGTGGTGGTGGTTTTGCCGGAACCGGCCGGAATCATCGCCGGCGTCGAGCAAAAGCGGCGCCGGAGTTCGGGCTTCGACGGATCCAGCGCTAGGGAGTACGGGAGAGCGCGTGCGTGGGCGCGTTCGGCTCCTAGGGGTTGCAGGAGCACGATGCCGTGCTCAGACGAGCACGACAGAGGCCATGGCCACGGCGGTGAAGCGAACTGCGGCGGCCAGAGCTCTGGTTCGACGACGAGCTACTACGGCGCGATCTAGAGAACCTAGAGGACTGAGGAGGGAGGCATGCTCACCTAGCGGCACACCGAAGGCCCTCGAAAGCTTAGGAGCTGCAGCCGTTGCCGGGGACGAGGAAGATCGCCAGAGTCCAGGAAGAAGAGGGGCGGCTCGATCCACTGCTTGCGGTTCTCCCCGGCTCCCGTTCGAGGAAGAGGACGACGTGGCCGACGATGACGAAGACGTAGTACACGGTAGCGAGGCACGAGGGCGACGGTGGACGCGTGAACTACGGCGAGTGGCTGCGGTGGCGCTCTGCACTGGATCTGAGAAGGAAGGGGAAGGGAGAGGAGCGAGTCGGGGGAGGGGAGAGTGAGCGAGGAGGTCCAGGGGGCATGGACGGCTTCGGCCTTATCCCCCTAGCGCGTCGGTGGGCGTCGAGGCCGTCGCCGTGTCGCCGCCCGGCTGGCGCGCGCGCGCGGCCATGGAGAAGATGACAGCGCGAGGGAGAGAGAAGAAGATGGGCCAGCTGGGCCGGTTTCGTGGCACTGTGCACTTAGGCCCATTGCACAGTGCCTCGTTTTATTTTCTTATTTCTGTTTTGCTTTTTCTTTATTTCTTTTCTGTTAGGTAATTGTTTAGGCCACTTTTGCAGTTTTATAAAATATGATACTTGGCCCAAATATTACAGTGCATTATTACCTTGCACCAAAAACTTGTTTGGGCAAAGTAGGATTCTATTTGAATTTGATATTATTATAAATGGATTAAATAATTTTGTTTTGGTGCTGTTTCATGTAGTTTGAGTCACTTAGCTAACTCAATTATCTTTGTTTATATTTTTATAATTGCTTCTGGATTATTTGTTGTTTAATGAACATTTTTTCAACAGTGTTTGAGCAACTTCATATTTCACTTTTGAATTTTGAGTTGATTTTCAGAATAGAATTTGAATTGAATACTTAAGCAAAATGATTAGGCACTGCAAATGAAGATGACTTGGCATACTTAACAGTGTCACAGTGGCTATTACACGGGGGTGTTACACAATCGCTCACATATTCTTTATTTCTGGGCCTGATTTGATTCTTGAAACTTTACATGAAACTTGAATTCCGAATCAGGGCGTGTTCTTGAAACTTTTTTTCTCTTAAGTAAAGAGAACGTAAGTCCATAACGCAGGAAAACTGAGTTATGAAATTGGGCGGTGCTATGCGTCGGGCGGGGCGATGGATCACATCCATCGGCCTCTTTTGCGCCCGTTCGATGTGACCACGCGGGCTCAACCCTCTTGCCTCGTATGACCACTTGATCTTTCATGTGCGATGTATGTGATGTTACAATTTGGAGAAAACCCCTGATATCATGGAGAAAGCGATTTTGGGATAACCCACCAAAAAACTTTATGATTCTTTTAATAGGGTTATTCATATTCCTTTTCTGGTCAATTTGTGTGTTATGCTCATTTTTTTCGGGTGGCACACCCTATAATTGTCGAGTGGCTCTGCCAGTTTCAATACCATTTGAAGGGATTATGAAGACCCCCGTCAGGTGAATCCACGGAAAATCGAGCAACCTAGGACATGCAAGGAGCCAACATGCTGAATAAAATGATGACTATCCAATTGCAAAAGCAGTTCAAATGAGCAAGTCCTATCGGTCAAAAACATTATGATTCTGGTCCTTCCTGGTGCTTAGTCAAGTCGGTCTCTCAGAGATGAATTCTTTCCGATTGAAAAAATATATATATATATCATGGTCACTATGCAGTGCACTGGTTCGCTGATAATTTTTTTAGCTTTGAAGTAACCTCGGCTCTGTAGCAGTTAGTGAAGGGACGTTTTGGGAAAGTTGGACATGGCAGATTACCCTACCGCCCCCCCCCCCCCCCCCCCCCCAAGTTTGCCCTACACCCCCCCCCAATCCAGCTTTTTTGAAAATCTCTCGGGAACTCGGGAGGTGAAAGTAAAAAACAGATGGACACAAAAACTCTAGAAGACCCATGAGGAGGGGGTGAATCGGAAAACC
Source organism: Thinopyrum elongatum (assembly GCA_011799875.1). Classification (NCBI taxonomy): domain Eukaryota; kingdom Viridiplantae; phylum Streptophyta; class Magnoliopsida; order Poales; family Poaceae; genus Thinopyrum; species Thinopyrum elongatum. The sequence goes on along the minus strand of CM022298.1, from coordinate 16,931,495 downwards.
GAGACCTCGGAAAAGGAATGGAATAAAGCAGATGCGCTCTGCTCCATGCGGAGTGGGGAAGTTATCATTAAGAACCCCATCATCCATGGCTACCAGGCACTACTAGGGAAAACTCTAGTAATGGCGCGGGTTTTAATGCTATCACTAGCGTGGGCACCCACGCTACTATTGCGGCGCTACAGCTAACTGGTAATAGTAGCGCGATCTAACTCAGCGTTACTACTAGTAACTGTATCAGTTGCGCTCTTCTGTCACGCGCTACTATTAAGTAACTGTAGCGCTTTTCCTGTCCCCGCGCTGCTGCTATATCTTTCAACATTTTTTTCTGCTTTCTATTGATGTAGAACAGTACCCGTTTCAATAAACTGCAATTCACATATATCAGATAACAATATCATTAACCAGAATACCAGATACTCATATATAGTCATACAGTAGTCATACAATATCATTAAGCATTATAGGTACTCATATATAGTCAACATGCATCCTCACACACATATATGGTTCATACAGTAGCATTTAATAATAGTTGATAAGCAGTACTAGGTAGTCATACATCCACACATATATAGCAGTCTACTAGGTAGTCATACAGCTACACATATATAGTTCTAGATGATATCGACGACGATCATCATCCTCAAGCCTTGGCGGTGGGTGTTCCTGATAGTAATTAGGATGACCTGTCCAACACGAACATTCTTGCCAACGAGGAAGCTCTTCCACCCAACCGAGCTTAAGTGTGTGCGACCGTCTGTGTCCACGCCGTACGCACATGTGGTGACGGAGCCCCTTGCGGTAAGGCGTATTCCAGCTGAGCCTTCTTCATCAGGCTCGATACCACAACTCACAGATAGGCTCCTTGGCAATTTCTGAATAAGAAAAACATATCAATTAATAAGTAGCCTCGCACATACTATTGCAAATATATTTCTACTAAGTATAGATTTCTACACTATCAAAAGACACGGTACTACATTTCTACTAAGCATGAATTCTACTAATAAGTATGGATTATCTACACTATTAACAGTTCCTTGCATTCTACACTAATTAAGCATACATATCATTGGACTCTAGCTACACTAAAGCATATCATCGATCGGATTCTACAGTAAGCATATATATCATTGGACTCTAGCAACACACTAAAGCATATATGTATCATCGATCGGATAGTAAGCATGTCATTGGACTCTACACTAATTAAGCATGTCATCGGACTCTACACTAAAGCATATCATCGGCTAGCTTCCACACAGCATATCATTGGACTCTACACTAAGCATATCATCGGATTCACTAAGCATATCATCGGATAATTTGCATTTGTAAGTATAACAATAAAGCATATCATCAAATTACTACAGTAAGTATAACATACAGTAACATCCCCAGCATCACACTACAGTAATTCCTTATGATCAGTGACAAGTCATCTTGATTTACAAAGCTTAATCATGTTTGATAAATATCTCATTTCAAATTCTTCTCTGAATCCAATGCAAATTCAAAGTGCAATTTGAAATTGCTCAAAAGTCCCTGGGAAAATGTTCACCATCTAGCAAATATTCCAAAACAAATTGTTGTTGAGGAAAACAACATCACCTAAATGCTATTTGAGCAGAAGCATTTAAAACAGTGCCAAAACAGCACTTTAAATGCCCTATTCATTTTTGAAAAATTCAAATGAAATTCCAAACTTGCCCAAACTTTTTGTGGAAGTATCCAAAATTGCAATGCAAATTATGAGCCAAGTTTCATATTTTACAAAATCAATTTGGTGGATTAGCTTAACACAAAACAGTAGATAAAAAGAAAAACAGTAAACAAAAAAAAAATAGAAAACAGAGAAATAGAAAAGGCCAGAGGCCACTTACCTGTTGCAGGCCCAGAGCCGGCCCAGCCCAGCTTAACTACCTTCCCCTCTGTGTCGTCGTCTCCATGGACGACCGCGCTCGCGCCAGTCAGCGCTCGACACCGCGACGAGGCAGGCGAGCGTGAGGGGATAAGCTCGCCCAGAGCCGTTCCCCCTGGATGCCTCCTCCAATCGCCTCCCTCTTCTCCCTCTCCCCTGCGCTGGCTCCCTATCCTCTCCCACTAGCCGAGCGCCATTGCCGCCGCGCTCCGATCAGATCCGCGGCCACCGGCGCTGCTCCGACCGGTCGTGCTGAACAGGAGAGACGTCGTCGTCCGCCCGTTCGCCTGGAGCCCTCAGGTGGAGCCGGGAACCTCTACAGCTGCCGAACGCCGCCGCCCCCTTTCGTCTCTGCTCCGACGCACACCGACGAGCTCGAGCACCTCTGCTGCTCCTAAACCTTCGCCGGGCCACCGTGTGCCTCCCCGGTGAGCTCCACTCCTTCCTCCCCCTCTCTCCCGTCGCCGGTTAGTCGCCGAGGGTGTCGTTCCCCTCGTGCCCGAGCTCGCATGCGCCGAACTCGTTGCCGGCCACATTCCGGTGACCGAACGCCCGCACGCCCTTGTCCATCATGCTCGCCCGCGCGCGTAGATGCTGTAGGTGCCCAGCCCCGCTCGTTTTGCTCGCCATTGCGCCGTTTGCAAGCTCGCCATGCTTCTGGTCTCAGCCGTTCATGTCGCCGGCGACGCCTCCGGCCTCCCCAGATCGTGCGACCACCCGCGTTGGATGCGGCGTCGTCCGCTCGTCCGAACGCAAGTGACACGCGCGAAAAGACGCACCGTAGCGCTTTTCCGATCGACTCCGGCGAGGCAGCTGCCGCGGAGAGCTCGCCGGAGCGGCTCCGGGGCCACCCCCAGCATGGCTGGCCTGGGTCCCACCCAGAGTCATTGCCAGCGGGCCCCGCCGCATGTTTCACCGCGTTGACTCGGGTCAAAGCGGGCACACTGTTCACCCATGCCACTGACGAGTGGGGCCCCAACAGTTATCTGACTAATTAAACTGATTTAATTAAAACCTAATCTAATTAGTTAATTAGTGACACTGACATAGGGCCCCACCTAGACTAACTACTCTACTAATTAGTTAGTTAACCCACTGTCTATGACAGGTGGGACCCACTAGTCAGTTTGACTAGTCAGCGGGTCTGTTGATCTACTGGTGTCACTGTGAAGTCATGCTGACGCAATAAACCTTTTCTGTTATTTTGAATAATTCCAGAAATTCAGTAAAACTGTGAAAAATCGTAGAAAATTAACCGTAGCTCGGATGGAAATACTTTATACATGAAAGTTTCTTAGAACGACGAGACGAATCCAACCGTGCCATCTATTTCTGTGTCGGGACCCTCTACGGAGGTGAACCCACAACTTTTAGCCTGTTTCCGGTAGATAAATAGGGCATACATACCGGTTAATAAACCCAACTTAAATCCTAAAATAACTAATATGACGTAGACATGCTTTTAGGCAACCCTGCACTGCACGTTAGTGTAGCATGCTCTGTGTTGCTTATGTTTGCCGTGTATTTATCTGTTTCTTCCCCCTCTTCTCTCTCGGTAGATCCCGGTACCGACGTAGTCCCCGAGACCGACGCAGCTCCGGTGATTGGCTACATAACCGACGACCAGACCTTTGCCGCAGAGCTTCCAGGCAAGCACCCCCCTTTGAACATGCCGATATCGCCTATTCTTTCTCTCTTATGCTTGCATTAGAAATTGCTGCCGCTACTGTTTATCCTATATCTGATGCATAGCCTGGTTTTGTAACTGCTGTTGATACCTACCTGCTTATCCTAAACTGCTTAGTATAGGCTGGCTAGAGACCCACCAAAGACACCACTCTGACCCAGTTGCCCCCGCTGGATTATCAGATGACTCGATCAGCATGATCGACAACCAGGCCCCGGCACCGCACATCACCCCCCTTAGTTGTACGACACTACTGGGTTACTATCGAGTGCCGAGGGTGATACCTCGTCAGCACTTCTGATGTTAATCTTGTAGCGTAGTTAATTGGTCGTGGTCATCAAGGGTGATTCCTCCTACACCACTCCCGATATGACTCTGTCGTGTAGCACATCAAGTGTGAACCTCGAGGGTGATTCCTCCTAGGTTCACCTTGACGACTACTTCAGGTGGAATCTATCAAGGGTGATTCCTCAGGTTTCCCCCTGGTGTTTGGACACATGGTTACTTTGACAAAACACAGATCCAAGATGACATCGGGTCGGCCCTGAGGGGTTCCCGCGAGTGATGTGGAGACGGGTTGACCTGGACGGTACCCGAGAGATAAATATATACAAGGCGTGGCCGAGCATTCTTAGCCCTTGCCGCAAGTCCTCGAGACGGGGCGATGGGGTCACATCGATCGTGAGTCTCTGCTCGTTACCGCACTACCAAAACACTAACGATTTGGATATTTGATCTGAGTGGGTCTCTCGCCCGATAGCACTAACCATCACACGGGAAAAGTTTTGCGCACGCTGCATTGTAGCATCAGCCGAATGCTCTGTCAGACGTCCAGTTAAGCATCGCGGCAGGGACGGACCGGCGCCCTCCTGTTGCCTGGCTTCCCCCTGCACGCAATGACCCGGAGGGCACAGGGCGATGGCCCAAGGCCCCTGAGCGCTTAGGATTTAGACCGACGGGGACCTCTCTGCTGAGCTCTAGGTAGGGTTGCGGTGTGTCGTTTGGCCGAGGCCGGGCATGACCCAGAAAAGTGTGTCCGGCCGGAGTTAAGCGAGCGTGGTGGGTAAGTTGGTGCACCCCTACAGGGAAGAACTAATCTATGCATAGCCGGATCCTCGATAACGGACGCTCGGAGTTGTATCCCGATCGATACAACTAGAACATAATATTGAGTTGAGAAATGGATAGTATGGCTCTGGGATTGCTTTCTCGCAGGGAGTTGAGGAAGGATCTCTGGGCGAGGTTGATACTTAATTCTGCTACTACTTTATACTGTACTAATCTACACTCTTCTAATGCTGCAAGACCGCTGAAGATGCTAGTCTTCGATAGGACTAGGCCTTCTCTCTATTCTGGCATTTCTGCAGCCCAGTCCACATATACAGCCTTTCTTTGATAATGTTGCATTTGTAGTGTAGATCCTTGCTTGCTGAGTACTTCGGATGAGTACTCACGGTTGCTTTGCTTCCTCTTTTTCCCCATATCCGTTTAATGCAACTAGATGATGGAGCCTCTGAGATAGCTGCCCCCGTCGACAACTACTACTACTACCCCGAGGATGGCTACTACTACGAGTTGGCTGACGACCAGGAGTAGGTTCGGAGGGTCCCAGGCAGGAGGCCTGCGCCTTTTCGATCGTAGTGTTTTCTTTTGCCCCGCCTTTTAAAGGCCTATCTGTCTTTCCTTTATATCTGTACTCAGATATCTGATGCTTCCGCTGACGCTTGTAAGCGAGCTTATGTATTCGAGCCCTCGAGCCCCGTAGCTTGTAATATAAAGCTTGTATTATTTTAATTTGTGTCTAGAGTTGTGTTGTGATATCTTCAAGTGAGTCCTTAGGCTTGATCGTGTGCTTTTGCATGTATGATTAGTGCACGATTAAGCCGGGGGCGTCACAGGTTGGTATCAGAGCCGACTGCCTATAGGAACCCCCTTTCCAACTCCTTGGCCGAAGTTGGGTCTAGTCGTCCAAAACTGTTTTACTAACTTGGTTGTGTGGCTTACGGGCCCACGTCGCCAATCGGGTGATATTAGGATCTTTTATTCCTCGTCTATACTCTGGGACTCTGATCTCTCTTCTATTCGGGTTAAAGATTTTGCTAACTCTAACACTAGGTTCTCGTAACCGCTTCCTTCCTGAGAGCCCCGTCATTCTAGACGATCGTCTGCTTCATCAGAAGACTCTGAAGATACTCCTCGATGATTCCCGAGACTCTATGCCCACTGCTTTGCAGTTTCTGACCATCGATAAACTCCGATGGATAACTACTTACACTCATCGTTCATATATTCATTTCAGTTACTCCCGGGTTCCATCCGACATATCGAAATACTATCCGACATTTCGAGAATTCTCTGAACCTACTGCCTTGCAGTTCCTTTCCGCCTGAACACACTTACGAATAAATCCTCATATTTACATGGGGTCCGTTCATCCCCCGTTATTCAAGTCTTTCCAGAACACATTGAATTGCTATATGATCTCCCGGAAATCCTTTGCAGCCTATTGCTCTTGAAATTCTTGCCTGCTTGTCTTATGGTTAATTCCATATTTCTAGTAATCTCCGTTGACATCCTTTGTCACTATCGTTTCGACTCCCTTGATCCAATATGTTGCGAATGCTCGCAATCCTCAATCAGATCCTAGCATTCACCCTTCCGGCTCAGACGTCACTCCGAACATGAGCTTGTTCTTGGCAAATCAAACCTTGATTGATTGTCGATCTATATCGATTCAACTCAATTATCTTTTGATCAGAGCCTCTGCTTCTGATCTTCTGATTTAAAAATCGTTACCCCTTTGTATTTAAGCTTTGAATTAGTCGGTTGTTTCTATAATCTAATCTCCTTGCATTCTTCTTCTTCTGGTTGAGTACCGATGCTCACACCAGATCCTTTGTGGACCGTCAAATCCTTTGTGGATTATTATCCGACAATGTCATTCATATTCAAATTACCTTGTGAGTTCTTATCCTGATACATAATGCCTTTGGTAATTTGTATTCTCTGATTTGGCCAACCATGCTCCACTATCGAGCTTGTGTTGTTTACTCTTGAAGTTTGTGATATATGTTCCTAAGATGCCCCGATGGGTTGAACCAATGCCTTCCCTAATCTGTGTGAACCCGAGAGTTTTCACGAGTCATACTCTTCTGGTATTTTGCAAGATAAAACTTCAACACTACAACGTCATCGAACGCGAGAAGTGAATGAAAGGTTATGCATTGGAGAAGTGGGAGTCGACCTTGAACGTTTGTGTTCATGCCCATGGACCCGATGTAGAACTCATCATGGAAGCTACTCGTAAAAATAATTGTTCCCTTGGTATAAGTTCATCTTGTATTTGTGAATTGATACTTTGCAATCGAGGTTCCGACCATATTTTCTCCTTGATTCCATTTTCCGGACAAGATAAAATACTTGTCCTCTGCAGATCATTTCACCCGTCCACCCTCTACTCTGATTTACCTTCGGGTATTATCCCTAGTACTTGTTACTGGGAAGTTTAATACTCCATCACATCATTCCTAGCCTGATCGGCTATATCATCATCGTGCTAAATTTTAACCGTGCTACCTGGTTCTTATTCCCGGAGCACAACTTTTCAACAATGAGCAAAGCTTACACCGATCTTCCTCATCTTATCATTTCACCTCAAACAACAAGCTTGATTTAGAGCTTGTGTCGTATCTGTGGTTCCAATAACCTTTCTTGTGATCTATATGATATAAGCATAAATAATTCCCTGCTTATAAAACACCCCGATGAACAACCTAGTCAGTGAGACCCTGTTACTGTTGTTGATGACATTCCGGTAACCCCTGATGGACGAGAACTTTGCCTATTGGTCCGCCTCGTTCTTACGAGCAGGAAAATGGTTCTCGTCCCCAGCCCTTGGTACCGACGTTGTTGCCGACATAGTGACAGACTTCCCTCTGACATGCCTTGTTATCGAGATCATGCAAGATATCACCGTCCTCCGTACTCTCGGTCGACATTTGCCACCGTTCCACAGGATCGGAACCTGACTCTCCTGTACAACGTTGATTCCGAAGTATCATATGCTCTTGGCTTTGAGTGTTATCATGATCCACCCTCCGAGAGATGATCTATTCCCGATGCTTTGAACCCCCTTCTCACACTCTGTTCAGGTATCGATCGTTTGTCCATTTGTTTGAAACTTCCTATTGTACCTTCAAACTTTGCTCTCGATGTTTTTTTAAGTGTCAACTCGAGAGGTACTTCTTCCACATCCCCTGAATTGTTCACCAGATAATCGATCTCATAAGGGTCAGTTCTCCCGAACTTACTCTTTACTTCCCCACTTAAATATCGGGACGAGATTTCTTGTAGTGGAGGAGATTTGTAACATCCCCAGCATCACACTACAGTAATCCCTTATGATCAGTGACAAGTCATCTTGATTTACAAAGCTTAATCATGTTTGATAAATATCTCATTTCAAATTCTTCTCTGAATCCAATTCAAATTCAAAGTGCAATTTGAAGTTGCTCAAAAGTTGCTAGGAAAATGTTCACCATCTAGCAAATATTCCAAAACAAATTGTTGTTGAGGAAAACAACATCACCTAAATGCTATTTGAGCAGAAGCATTTAAAACAGTGCCAAAACAACACTTTAAATGCCCTATTCATTTTTGGAAAATTCAAATGAAATTCCAAACTTGGCCAAACTTTTTGTGGCAGTATCCAAAATTGCAATACAAATTATGAGCCAGTTTCATATTTTACAAAATCAATTTGGTGGATTAGCTTAACACAAAACAGTAGATAAAAAGAAAAACAATAAACAAAAAAACAAAAAACAGAGAAATAGAAATGGCCAGAGGCCACTTACCTGTTGCAGGCCCAGAGCCGGCACAGCCCAGGTTACCTACCTTCCCCTTCGTGTCGTCGTCTCCATGGACGACCGCGCTCGCGCCAGTCACCGCTCGACACCGCGACAAGGCAGGCGAGCGTGAGGGGATAAGCTCGCCCCGAGCCGTTCCCCCTGGACGCCTCCTCCATTCGCCTCCCTCTTCTCCCTCTCCCCTGCCCTGGCTCCCTCTCCTCTCCCACTAGACGAGCGCCATTGCCGCCGCGCTCCGATCAGATCCGCGGCCACCGGTGCTGCTCCGACCGCTCGTGCTGACCAGGAGAGCCGCCGTCGTCCGCCCGTTCGCCTGGAGCCCTCAGGTGGAGCCGGGAACCTCTACAGCTGCCGAACGCCGCCGCCCCCTTTCGTCTCTGCTCCGACACACGCCGACGAGGTCGAGCACCTCTGCTGCTCCTAAACCTTCGTCGGGCCACCGTGTGCCTCCCCAGTGAGCTCCACTCCTTCCTCCCCCTCTCTCCCGTCGATGGTTAGTCGCCGAGGGTGTCGTTCCCCTCGTGGCTGAGCTCGCATCCACTGAGCTCGTCGCCGGCCATGTTCCGGCGACCGAACGCCCGCGCGCCCTTGTCCATCATGCTCGCCCGCGCGCGTAGATGCTGTAGGTGCCCAGTCCCACTCGTTTTGCTCGCCGTTGGGCCGTTTGCGAGCTCGCCATGCTTCGGGTCTCCGCCGTTCAAGTCGCCGGCGATGCCTCCGGCCTTCCCAGCTTGTGCGACCACCCGCGTTGGATGCGGCATCGTCCGCTCATCCGAACACAAGTGACACGCGCGAAATGATGCATCGTAGTGCTTTTCCGATCGACTCCGGTGAGGCAGCCGCCGCGGAGAGCTCGCCGGAGCGGCTCCGGCGCCACCGCCAGCGTGGCTGGCCTGGGTCCCACCCAGAGTAACTGCCAGCGGGCCCCGCCGCACGTTTGACCGCGTTGACTCGGGTCAACGCGGGCGCACTGTTCACCCATGCCACTGACGAGTGGGGCCCCAAAAGTTATCTGACTAATTAAACTGGTTTAATTAAAACCTAATCTAATTAGTTAATTAGTGACACTAACATAGGGCTCCACCTAGCCTAACTACTCTGTTAAATAGTTAGTTAACCCACTGTCTATGACAGGTGGGACCCACTGGTTAGTTTGACCAGTCAGCGGGTCTGTTGACCTGTTGGTGTCACTGTGATGTCATGCTGACGTAATAAACCTTTTCTGTTATTTTGAATAATTCCAGAAATTCAGTAAAACTTTGAAAAATCGTAGAAAATTAACCGTAGCTCGGATGGAAAAACTTTATACATGAAAGTTGCTCAGAACGACGAGATGAATCCAACCGTGCCATCTATTTCCGTGTCAAGACCCTCTACGGAGGTGAACCCGCAACTTTTAGCCTGTTTCTGGTAGATGAATAGTGCATACATACCGGTTAATAAATCCAACTTAAATCCTAAAATAACTAATATCACGTAGACATGCTTTTAGGCAACCCTGCACTGCACGTTAGCGTAGCATGCTCTGTGTTGCTTATGTTTGCCGTGTATTTATCTGTTTCTTCCCCCTCTTCTCTCTCGGTAGATCCCGGTACCGACGTAGTCCCCGAGACCGACGCAGCTCCGGTGATTGGCTACACAACCGACGACCAGACCTTTGCCGCAGAGCTTCCAGGCAAGCACCCCACCTTTGAACATGCCGATATCGCCTATTCTTTCTCTCTTATGCTTGCATTAGAAATTGCTGCTGCTACTATTTATCCTATATCTGATGCATAGCCTGTTTTTGTAACTGCTGTTGATACCTACCTGCTTATCCTAAACTGCTTAGTATAGGCTGGCTAGAGACCCACCAGAGACGCCACTTTGACCCAGTTGCCCCCGCTGGATTATCAGATGACTCGATCAACATGATCGACAACCAGGACTCGGCACCGCACATCACCCCCCTTAGTTGTATGACACTACTGGATTACTATCGAGTGCCGAGGGTGATACCTCGTCAGCACTTCTGATGTTAACCTTGTATTGTAGTTAATTGGTCGTGGTCATTGAGGGTGATTCCTCCTACACCACTCCCGATACGACTCTGTCGTGCAGCACTTCAAGTGTGAACCTCGAGGGTGATTCCTCCTAGGTTCACCTTGACGACTACTTCAGGTGGAATCTATCGAGGGTGATTCCTCAGGTTTCCCCCTGGTGTTTGGACACACGGTTACTTTGACTAGACACAGAACCATGATGAAATCGGGTCGGCCTTGAGAGGTACCCGCGAGTGATGTGGAGACGGGTTGACCTGGACGGTACCCGAGAGATAAATACGAGGCGTGGCCGGGCATTCTTAGCCCTTGCCGCAAGTCCTCGAGACGGGGCGACGGGGTCACATCGATCGTGAGTCTCTGCTCGTTACCGCACTACCAAAACACTAACGATTTGGATATTTGATCTGAGTGGGCCTCTGGCCCGATAGCACTAACCATCACGCGGGAAAAGTTATGGGCACTCTGCATCGTAGCATCAGCCGAAAGCTCTGTCAGACGTCTAGTTCAGCATCGCGGCCGGGACGGACCGGCGCCCTCCTGGTGCCTGGCTTCCCCCTGCACGCAACGACCTGGAGTGCACAGGGTGATGTCCCAAGACCCCTGAGCGCTTAGGATTTAGACCAATGGGGACCTCTCTACTGATCTCTAGGCAGGGCTGCGGTGTGTAGTTTGGCCGAGGCCGGGCATGACCCAGAAAAGTGTGTCCGGCCGAGTTAAGCGAGCGTGGTGGGTAAGTTGGTGCACCCCTGCAGGGAAGAACTAATCTATGCATAGCCGGATCCTCGGTAACGGACGCTCGGAGTTGTATCCCGATCGATACAACTAGAACATAATGTTGAGTTGAGAAATGGATAGTATGGCTCTGGGATTGCTTTCTCGCAGGGAGTCGAGGAAGGATCTCTGGGCGAGGTTGATACTTAATTCTGCTACTACTTTATACTATACTAATCTACACTCTTCTAATGCTGCAAGACCACTGAAGATGCTAGTCTTCGATAGGACTAGGCCTTCTCTCTATTCTGGCATTTCTGCAGCCCAGTCCACATATACAGCCTTTCTTTGATAATGTTGCATATGTAGTGTAGATCCTTGCTTGCTGAGTACTTCGGATGAGTACTCACGGTTACTTTGCTTCCTCTTTTTCCCCATATCTGTTTAATGCAACCAGATGACGGAGCCTCTGAGACAGCTGCCCCCGCCGACAACAACTACTACTACTAACCCGAGGATGGCTACTACTACGAGTTGGCTGACGACCAGGAGTAGGTTCGGAGGGTCCCAGGCAGGAGGCCTGCGCCTTTTCTATCGTAGTGTTTTCTTTTGCGCCGCCTTTTAAAGGCCTATTTGTCTTTCCTTTATATCTATACTCAGATATCTGATGCTTCCGCTGACGCTTGTAAGCGAGCTTACGTATTTGAGCCCTCGAGGCCCCTGGCTTGTAACATAAAGCTTGTATTATTTTAATTTGTGTCTAGAGTTGTGTTGTGATATCTTCAAGTGAGTCCTTAGGCTTGATCGTGTGCATTTGCGTGTATGATTAGTGCACGATTAAGCCGGGGGCGTCATGTAGGAGATATGCCCTAGAGGCAATAATAAATGTTATTGATTATCTCCCTGTTCATAATTAGGTTTATGTTCCATGCTATAACTGCTATGGTTCTCGAGTCTGCAAATAAAACGAGGCTCGGAGGAAGACTCATATGCACGTGTGGAATAATAAATGATAAAATGTATTCCTAGTCAAGCCTCTATGACTGGCTCAAGTATTGCATGATGATCCTGTTTTCCTGATCATGGGCATGACTATGCCAGCAATTTTGAGGGCACAATGTTAACAGAACATTTGTGTTGAATCGACCCGATTGATGTTATGCTATGAGGTTCTTTCGTCACAAGTTAATGGTTAATAACACAGAGATGGTTAATGTTTGCATGATTCCTTAGACCATGAGAGTATCGAGTTTCTTCATGCTTGCTTCATGAACTTTGGGGTTTGTTAAACGTCATCCGTAAATGGGTGGCTATTACGGCGGCTTACGGGTTCATGGAAAAGTGTGTCAAGTAACTTGACAGCTCAAGATTGGGACTTGCTCCTCCGGCGATGGAGAGATATCTCTGGGCCCTCTCGGTGTTACGGTATCCATCATCGTCTGGCCAGACACTTTGTGATTTGATCACGGGGATGCCGGAACATGGTAACGAGAAAAGAGAACAATACCGGTAACGAGGTAACTAGCATAGTGGACAAGTGTTGATCCACGGGAATGCCAACATGTCTCACCTCGGGTATTTGTAACATATCACAAAGCAACAGGAATAGCACACGGCAACTGGAGGTTCACTCGAATATTCATTCGTGTGGGTATAGGGGTCAATATGGGTGTCCACGGCTCCGATGTTGATCATTGATCGGAAGGGGTTCCGTGTCATGTCTATACTTCACCGAACCTATAGGGTCACACGCTTAAGGGTCATCTATCTGCTGAATACTAGACAGGGAGTCTGAGAGAAAATCACCGAAAAAGTTTCGGACACCGAAAAAGTTTCGGACAGCGGAAAAGTTCCGCAGAGAGAGGTCACCGGATGAGTTCCGGTGAAACTGAAAAGTTGTTTCAGAGGATACCATAAAGTCAAATTGGTTTCGGCACATGCCCGATAATTCTTGGAGGGTACCAGAATCATTCTGGAAACTTTTGGGAATTTTCTGGAAGAAAAACCAGAAATGTTCCGGAGCTGCCGGAACCACTTCAGATGCTTTTCGCAGATGAAAATCACTAATCTGGAATTGTTCCAGAACGCGTTGAAAATTATTTTAGTGGGTACTGGAAATGTTCTAAGCCCACATAAATATTTTCAGTTCGAACGGACGCTGAAAAATGTCGTCGTGAATAGTGAAAGTGCTTTTTGGGTGGCTTCTTGGAGAAGCCACCTTGAGGGTCCTTTGGTATTTTTCCCCTTGGCTTCTTGGAGAAGCCACCCTTGGGCTTGGCCTATAAATAGGGGTGGAGGGGGCTGCCTAAAGACTCATCCCTTCTCACATACAAGTGCCATGCAATGATCTGGCTTCTCTCTCCCTCCCCGCGAAATAGTTTCGTAGAGCCGAAAGGCTGTCTGGGTTCCGGTGGGAACTAGTTCTGGACGGCGAAGCCCTGCCGGATAGATGACACCGTATGTGTGCAAATCTGTAGAGAGGTCGTAGTTTTGATCTTAGTGCCCGAGGGGCTGTTCGTGAGTGCCTCCCGAAGGGCTGTCCAAGTGACGGTCCGAGTTCTGTGAGTCCTCCCGAAGGGCTGTCCGCGACACCATCCGGGGGACTGTCCGACCGCCTCCCGGAGGGCTGTCCAAGTGGCGGATGAGGGTATACATCCTCGCGGTTGGGAGGTTGTAAATCCTAGCTGCGGGGATCTGCACCGCCGATCGTCATCGACTCTACTTCCGCTGCGCTACGAGTCGGTAACGAATATGATCAAACCTTGTATGCAGTCTCCATAGTGGTCCTGGGTTGGTGCGTAGGTCGGAAATTTTTTGTTTTCTACTGCGTTTCCCAACAGTTACCATACGAGATGACCGAGGAGGAAAACGCGGAGATCTGTCAAGCCCAAGTGAAGGACTTTTTTGCAAAGAAAATCCACCTCCGGAGGAGAAGATGGATCCGGTGAAATTGAAGCGCACTTTGAAGAACCTGATGTAGGAGATATGCCCTAGAGGCAATAATAAATGTTATTATTTATCTCCATGCTCATTATTATGTTTATGTTCCATGCTATAACTGCTATGGTTCTCGAGTCTGCAATAACCACGAGGCTCGGAGGAAGACTCATATGCACGTGTGGAATAATAAACGGTAAAATGTATTCCTAGTCAAGCCTCTATGACTGGCTCAAGTGTTGCATGATGGTTCTGTTTTCCTGATCATGGGCATGTCTATGCCAGCAACTTTGAGGGCACAATGTTAGAAGAACATTTGTGTTGAATCGACCCGAATTGATGTTATGCTATGAGATACATTCGTCATGAGTTAATGGTTAATAACACAGAGATAGTTAACGTTTGCATGATTCCTCAGACCATGAGAGTATCGAGTTTCTTCATGCTTGATTCATGAACTTTGGGGTTTGTTAAACGTCATCCGTAAATGGATGGCTATTACGGTGGCTTACGGGTTCATGGGAAAGTATGTCAAGTAACTTGATAGCTCAAGATTGGGATTTGCTCCTCCGACGATGGAGAGATATCTCTGGGCCCTCTCGGTGTTACGGTATCCATCATCGTCTGGCCAGACACTTTGTGATTTGATCACGGGGATGCCGGAACACGGTAACGAGAAAAGAGAACAATACCGGTAACGAGGTAACTAGCATAGTGGACAAGTTGTTGATCCACGGGAATGCCAACATGTCTCACCTCGGGTATTTGTAACATATCGCGAAGCAACAGGAATAGCACACGGCAACTGGAGGTTCACTCGAATATTCATTCGTGTGGGTATAGGGGTCAATATGGGTATCCACGGCTCCGATGTTGATCATTGATCGGAAGGGGTTCCGTGTCATGTCTATACTTCACCGAACCTATAGGGTCACACGCTTAAGGGTCATCTATCTGCTGAATACTAGATAGGGAGTCTGAGAGAAAATCACCGAAAAAGTTTCGGACACCGAAAAGTTTCGGACAGCGGAAAAGTTCCGCAGAGAGAGGTCACCGGATGAGTTCCGGTGAAACTGAAAAGTTGTTTCAGGGGATACCATTAAGTCAAAATGGTTTCGGCACATGCCTGATAATTCTTGGAGGATACCAGAATCATTCTGGAAACTTCTGGGAATTTTCTGGAAGAAAAACCGGAAATGTTCCGGGGCTGCCGGAACCGCTTCAGATGCTTTTCGCAGATGAAATCACTAAACTGGAATTGTTCCAGAACGCATTGAAAATTATTTTAGTGGGTACTGGAAATGTTCTAAGCCCACATAAATATTTTCAGTTCGAACGGACGCTGAAAAATGTCGTCGTGAATAGTGAAAGTGCTTTTGGGGAATTTTATGGAAAGCACCTTTTTGGAAATTCCAAAAGGGCCTTCTAGAAGGGGAAGGAGGGCATGGCACCTCATGGGGGGGGTCCCCCCCCAAGGGTGGCCGGCCAAGGAGGTGGAGCACCATGGTGCTCCACATGGCACTCCCATATGGCATATTCCCTTTTGGAAAGGGATATTCCAAGGGCACTTTGGGGTTTTTGTGTGACAATTTTACCCCTTGGCTAGCCTATATATAGGAGTGATCTTGGCAGCCATTTCCCCATCCTTAGCTCTCACACAAGCCATGCATGATCTGGCATTCTCTCCCCCTCCCAGCGAAATAGTTTCGTAGAGCCGAAAGGCTGTCTGGGTTCCGGTGGGAACTAGTTCTGGACGGCGAAGCCCTGCCGGATAGATGACACCGTATGTGTGCAACTCTGTAGAGAGGTCGTAGTTTCGATCTTAGTGCCCGAGGGGCTGTTCGAGAGTGCCTCCCGAAGGGCTGTCCAAGTGACGGTCCGAGTTCTGTGAGTCCTCCCGAAGGGCTGTCCGAGTGACCGTTCGAGTTTCGAAGGTCCTCCCGAAGGGCTGTCCGCGACATCGTCTGGGGGACTGTTCGACAGCCTCCCGGAGGGCTGTCCGAAGGGAAGACGAGGGTATACATCCTCGCGGTTGGGAGGTTGTAAATCCTAGCTGCGGGGATCTGCACCGCCGATCGTCATCGACTCTACTTCCGCTGCGCTTCGAGTCGGTAACAAAAATGATCAAACCTTGTATGCAGTCTCCATAGTGGTCCTGGGCTGGTGCGTAGGTCGGAAAATTTTTGTTTTCTGCTGCGTTACCCTACACGTCACACATACCATGACAAGCCGATCAACCATGGTACTTGTCAGGCGGGCCACGAATGGCACCCCGACAAAGTCAGCAAGTGGCGGAATTATGTCCCATAGGTTGCACAATTCCTCCTCGCTCAGCCTCATTCTTTGAGCATAGATGGCTTCATCAAGTGGGTCCTCATCATCATCCTCCGTGTTGACATAAATGACAGCCAGCTTGGGTCTTTCTGCTCTGAACGAGAAGCTGATCAACTCATCACCAGTGATACCCATGTGGGTGAGGAAACGGACCCATCCATCTCCTCCAATCTGCGACATGTTGCGTCCTTTCTCGACCTCCATAGTGTAGGGGCCCCTCGGAGCCTCAAAGGTCACAGTGTCTCCGGTCAGCTTGTTGAATTTCAACCGCACATTGCATGGGATAATCTGTGTAAAAAAAGCAAAATGATATATACACAATGCATTAATGCCAATAACACTAAAAACAAAATAGTTGTTACATGTTTCATATAATTTGTTAACGCCGCATGAAGAAAACTCGGGTGGAAGTAGATGTCGAACAGCGTGCCAGTTGCAAGGCTGCTGGCGCACCTTGACTTGCACAGTCGACACGGTGGTGGTGGTGGTGGCGCCATTTTCCTAAAGCAATATCAGCAAGGATGAACGATCCACTTCACAGGAAAGAAAAACAGTAACATAAAGTTCTCAATGCATCGATCTTAATCGGAAAACAGAATATTCAGGTTTAGTAACTAAAATTAACAGCATGCACATGCTTCCGTAGTGTGAGAAATTAACAGAATATCTAGTCACAAAGGCTAACGAGAACTGCAGTGTGAGACATTACATATAACAAGAACTACCATCCTACTGTTTTCAATCTTTGTTGTTTATCTTGTGCATATAAAAAAACAAAACAAAATTTCAAAACTTATTAGATTCTGCATAACATAGATGGACAATTTCAAATCATATAGATGGACAATATAACATATAACAAGATACCGCATAGATGGAGAAATTTTCGGAATATAACATATAACATATAACAATCAAGAGTTTCTTCATCTACAAATGTGTTATGCCACCTAACCTAAATTGAACCACAAGATATCTCAACCCAAACCAAACTGAATATATTCAGGTTTATATGTAATACTAACAGTAGGATCTAGAGATGCTAGAATTAACCTAATCAAAAAACAGGGGTACACCAACTTCAATGTAGCATCAAAAAACAACTACTGTGAGGAACCCAAAAACCACAACCAAAGCAGAGCATCGGTCAACAAACTTCTAAACCATCGGCCTCGTCGTTGTCTTCCGCGGTTAGGGTTCCTCTCGAACTACAGTGAGCATCGGTAGCCTACACTATACTACACTAGAGCAGCGGGGCTCTCAACGTCTCTCTCGTCATCAGACAGTGAGGACCCGAGCCGGCCGGAGTGGGGGAGGCGGCAGAGTTTGGGGGGGCGGCCGGGATAGTGGGGCAGCAGGGGGAGTGGGTAGGCGGCCGGCGAGAGCGTGCGGGCGGCGACAGATCGGGGCGGCGAGAAGGGGGAGGAGCAGCGGAGGGGGGAGGAGCATTAGCTGCGGCTGCGGGAGGTGGGGCGCGGTGACGGCGTCGGGCGAAACCCTAACCGCGACGGCGTCGGGCGGAGGGGATCGATCGAAGTGAGGGTGTGGGGGGCCGCGTGGGGGGTTTTCTTGTGGTATTGTAGTAGCGCTGCGTATGGGCAGCGCTACTGCTAAGCCCACTAGCTGTAGCGTTGTTGGACAGGCCACGCTACAGCTAAGTGGGCTTCTGTTTTGGCCCTGCAGCCCACGTAACCATACCAGTAGTGCGCTTTGTAACCAGCGCTACTGCAAATTACCAGTAGCGTGGGGACCCAAACAACGCTACTGCTAAACTTCTATGTATAAGCATTTTCCTAGTAGTGAGGCCAGGACGGATCTATGCGAACTTTGGATCGGGCAAGTACCCTTGAGTCACGAGCCGATTTAGTTACCCTTGGGTAACCGAGCAACTTTTCCAGTCTCCCTCGAGGGGGCTGTTAGGGTGATTCAACGAGCTGGGGCCGTTTGCCATTGTTACGGAGCTCTGAAAGTGACAATGGAGGGAGAAGTTATGCAAAGACAGAGGAGAACCAGGGGGTGAAGGACAAGTTATCTCCACCCTGGCTTTATATATATATATATATATATATATATGCAACGATTGGACCTCTTTAGATGGGACATTTGAGTCCTTGGTGTTTAACCCGCGTGTTTCCCAGGCGTCGTGTCTTACATGGGTACGTGAATCGAGGGAAAGAAACTAAATAGATGCCACTAAAAGTGGGGTGTGGGAACTACTAGAACTCCCCTAATTGGGCATGTCAAAGTGTGGGGTTCAAAAATTTCCAGAAATTGTCAGAGGTCCTCGGAAGGCATACCTCGCCTACAAGGAATCAACTTTGGCATAGAAGACCTTGGACCTAGAGTCCTCGGACAAGAGTCTGCTCGAAAAAAACTGGAATATCAAGAACTAGCCTACAAAGCTGAAGACCTGAAGTTGAAGTTGTTCTGAGGAGTAGATCAATGTCGTCGGCTTGAAGACCAGTTCAGGGGCTACTGATGGTGTCCTGAATTAGGGGTACTCACCAAGTCGGCCTACGACAATGGGCCGACCCAATGACCAACCAACAACTGAAGAATGGGCCATGTTCAGCATGGCCCTCGGCACACTCAAGATATGATCTTCCGAAGACTTGCGTGCACTTTAAGGCATTTTCAAATATTCAGCATGCTTATCTCTAGATGCAACTGACCATGTGTAACCCTAGGTACCCCCCGACCCCTATATAAGCCGAGGAGTTTTGTCCGTAGAGGAAATTCTTTTTGACTCATTCATATAATCTCGAGGTAAATCACATGTACTTTGTACTCATCCAAAAAATATAAACAAGAGCAGGAGTAGGGTATTACCTCTTCGAGAGGGCCCGAACCTGGGTAAACACTGTGTCCCTATTCTTCCTATTACCATCTAGCCGAGACCACCAGCTCGGTACCCCCCTACCGGTGAACTGTCGGATTTTGCTCCGACACCCCCACCCTAGAGTGATCTGTTAAGCGGATCCAACTCTCACTAGTAGAAAATAGGGCTTTGGTCCAGGCCAGATAAGAGCACTAATCCCGGTTCTCTTACGAACCGGGACCAATGGGTGCATCTGTCCCGGTTCGTGAGGCCAGGGCGCCGGCCGGGCCTCGGGCGCCATAGGTCCTGGTTCGTCTGACCTCTTTGGTCCCGGTTCCAGACACAAACCGGGACCAAAGGGCCTCGTTCCTGGCGCAGCCCCTTTAGTCCTGGTTGGTAGCTGGAACAGGCACTAAAGAGAAGGCTTCTGTCCCGGTTCTAGTGACCAACCGGGACTAAAGAGATGCCTATATATATGCTCGCCCCTGCCCGCTCACTCCTCTGTTTTTTGGCCGGCCGGCGTGTGGGAGGTGTGTGTTGCTCTGCTCTCACCTCCTATGCACATGAGGTGTTCGATGAAATGCCCGAGCCACACTTAAGCTTTCTCCTCTCCAAGCTCGACCTCCAAGCTCCATTTTCCTCAAGATTTGTCTAGGTTTGGCGGCCCGTCCTGTCCCGTCCCCATCCTCACCGCCATCGATCGCCCGCGCTGATCTCATCGCCGGCACCACCGTGGTGAGCCTCTTGTTCTTATCTTCTTTCTAGAAGAAAAAAATTCTTACTTGTATGATTTAGATAGATGCATAATTTTCTTACTTTTATTATTGTTTGTTATTATATAGTGCCATGGTTTTGGTATCCGCCCCCGTCGGCCCTCGTCCTGTCTATGATTCGGATGTGGTATATTATCTTTTATAACTATTTGTTTCATTTAGTGTTTATGACAATTATGCCGACCAACGTGACATAGATGTTTTTATCTAGGAGGTATGTAAACCGGAAATTCCAACCGACCCTCTTGTCGAGAGGTTAAATTTAGTTGAAAAAGAAAACAATTACTTGAAGAAAAAATTGAAAAGAATTGAGGAGGAGAAGATGGAATTGGAGTTGCATGTTGCCGATGTCGTCGATGATCACAAGATCAAGATGGATGCAATGCGCTTGAAGATTAGAAAATATGCCATTGATACTGAGGCTTGGTATCATTATGCTGTTGGATCAATTGTTACCTTAGTTTCAATGTATGTTTTAATTAGATGCTCTAGAGAGCTATATGTTGTTCTTTGAGAACTATGTATGAACTTTATGTATTTATTTTTTCAGTAATAACATTTGATCACTACTGTACTTTGGTTTTAATGTGATGATGAACTTGTATTAATTTGGTCACTTCTCTATTCATGATGTTTTGTAATGGTTTTTGATACACTTAATTATATAATGCACGCAGATGAACCGGCAATGGATGTACGGTGACCGACACACCTTCGAGTATATTGGGGGCCTGCATAAATTTTTCGAAGTGGCTGAGGCAAACAAGAAGAATGGTTTTATGTATTGTCCATGTACTGTCTATGAGAATACGAAGGATTACTCTTCCTCGAAAACCCTTCACGTCCACCTGCTTGAGAAGGGTTTCTGGCCACACTATAATGTTTGGACCAAGCACGGAGAAAGAGGGTTTATGATGAAAGACAACGAAGAAGAAGAGGATGATGACAACTATCCCCCTGAATACGGTGATACTGTAATGGGGGAAGCTGAAGATCAAGAGGCACCAGACGATGTGCCCGATGATGATCTTCGCCGGGTCATTGTTGATGCGAAGAGACAATGCCAAAGTGAAAGGGAGAAGTTGAAGTTCGATCGCATGTTGGAGGATCACAAAAAGGGGTTGTACCCAAATTGCGAAGATGACAACACAAAGCTCGGTACCACACTGGAATTGTTGAAATGGAAGGCAGACCATGGTGTATATGACAACGGATTTGGGAAGCTACTAAAAATAATGAAGAATAAGCTTCCAAAGGATAACGAATTGTCCGACAGTACGTACAAAGCAAAGAAGGTTCTATGCCCTCTAGGATTGGAGGTGCAGAAGATACATGCATGCCCTAATGACTACATCCTCTACTGCAGTGAGTACGAGGATTTGAACGCATGCCCGGTATGCGGTGCATTGCGGTATAAGATGAGACGAGATGACCCTGGTGATGTTAAGGGCGAGCGCCCCAGGAAGAGGGTTCCTGCCAAGGTGATGTGCTATGCTCCTATAATACCACGGTTGAAACGTCTGTTCAGAAACAAAGAGCATGCCAAGTTGATGCGATGGCACAAAGAGGACCGTAAGAAAGACGGGAAGTTGAGAGCACCCGCTGACGGGTCGCAATGGAGAAAAATCGAGAGAAGGTGGGGGCACTTTGCAGGTGACGCAAGGAACGTATGGTTTGATTTAAGCGCAGATGGCATTAATCCTTTTGGGGAGCAGAGCAGCAATCATAGCACCTGGCCCGTGACTCTATGTATCTATAACCTTCCTCCTTGGTTGTGCATGAAGCGGAACTTCATTATGATGACAGTGCTCATCCAAGGCCCTAAGCAACCCGGAAACCACATTGATGTCTACCTAAGACCATTAGTTGAAGAACTTTTACAGCTGTGGAATGGAAAAGGTGTACGTGTGTGGGATGAGCACAATCAGGAGGAATTTGACCTACATGCGTTGCTATTTGTAACCATCAATGATTGGCCTGCTCTCAGTAACCTTTCAGGACAGACAATCAAGGGATACCACGCATGCACGCACTGTTTAGATGACACCGAAAGTATATATTTGGACAACTACAGGAAGAATGTGTACCTGGGACATCGTCGATTTCTTCCGACCAACCATCAATGTTGAAAGAAAGGCAAGCATTTCAAAGGTGAGGCGGATCACCGGAAGAAGCCGACCCTCCGTACTGGTGATCACATACTTGATATGGTCAATGATTTATTAGTAATCTTTGGAAAGGTTCCTGGCGGACAATCTGTTCTGAATGACGCTGAGGGACGCGCACCCATGTGGAAGAAGAAATCTATATTTTGGGACCTACCCTTTTGGAAAGACCTATAGGTCCGCTCTGCAATCGACGTGATGCATGTGACGAAGAATCTTTGCATGAACCTGCTAGGCTTCTTGGGCGTGTTTGGGAAGACAAAAGATACACCGGAGGCACGGGAGGACCAACAACATGTGCACAAAAAAGACGGCATGCATCCAAAGCTGTATCAAGGTCCTGCCAGCTACGCTCTTACCAAAGAAGAGAAGGAAATCTTCTTTGAATGCCGGCTCAGTATCAAGGTCCCGTCTGGCTTCTCATCCAATATAAAGGGAATAATAAATATGGCAGAGAAAAAGTTCCAGAACCTAAAGTCTCATGACTGCCACGTGATTATGACACAACTGCTTCCGGTTACATTGAGGGGGCTTCTACTGGAAAACGTTCGATTATCCATTGTGAAGATATGTGCATTCC
Source organism: Thinopyrum elongatum (assembly GCA_011799875.1). Lineage (NCBI taxonomy): Eukaryota > Viridiplantae > Streptophyta > Magnoliopsida > Poales > Poaceae > Thinopyrum > Thinopyrum elongatum. The sequence goes on along the minus strand of CM022298.1, from coordinate 16,908,659 downwards.
TCGATGCAATCTCTCAGAAGGTAATCAATCCAGAAATCCTACCAAGGTTAAAGAATGATTTGGTGCAATGTCTTGTCTGTTTCGAGCTGGTGTTCCCACCATCCTTCTTCAATATCATGACGCACATCCTAGTTCATCTAGTTGACGAGATTGCCATTCTGGGTCCTGTATTTCTTCACAATATGTTCCCCTTTGAGAGGTTCATGGGAGTCTTAAAGAAATATGTTCGTAACCATGCTAGGCCAGAAAGAAGCATTTCCATGGGCCGGCAAACAGAGGAAGTCATTGGGTTTTGTGTTGACTTCATTCCTGACCTTAAGCCGATTGGTGTCCCTCAATCGTGGTTTAAGGGGAGACTGACTGGAAAAGGCACGCTAGGAGCGGACTCAATAATATGTAGGGACGGGCATTCTTGGGCTCAAGCACACTACACAGTTCTACAGAATTCTACCTTGGTGACCCCGTGTGTCAATGAACACAAGAATATTCTACGCTCCAAACACCCGGAGCAGTGTGACGACTGGATTACATGTGAACACATCAGGACTTTTGGCAGTTGGTTGCAAACACATCTCATGGGTGACACCGCTGTTGGAGATGAGCTGTACTCGTTGGCCAGGACACCATCTTCGACTGTATTGACTTACAAAGGGTACAAGATAAATGGGAATACATTTTACACGATCGCCCAAGATCAAAAGAGCACCAACCAAAACAGTGGTATCCGCTTTGATGCAGCAACCAACAAGGGAAAGGACACATATTATGGTTACATAGTGGACATATGGGAACTTGACTATGGACATGATTTTAAGGTCCCTTTGTTTCGGTGCAAATGGGTCAATCTGTCTGGAGGTGGGGTACAGGTAGACCCATAGTACGGAATGACAACAGTGGATCTGAACAATCTTGGGTACACAGACGAACCATTCATCCTAGCCAATGATGTGGCGCAGGTTTTCTATGTGAAGGACATGTCTACCAAACCGAGAAAAATAAAAGATAAGGAAGCGAATACATCATACGATGAGCCAAAGTGCCACATAATTCTTTTAGGGAAAAGAGACATCGTGGGAGTGGAGGGCAAGACAGACATGTCTGAAGATTATGAAAAGTTTCATGAAATTCCTCTCTTCAAAGTGAAGGCTAACCCAAGCATCCTGTTAAACGATGAAGATTATCCATGGTTACGGCGCAATAAGCAAGGGATACACGCGAAGAAAAAGTGAAGACTTTCTCTCCACAACTATTCTGATGATAGCTTTTATCTAGAATATCACTGCAGTTACATGTCAAGAAATGAAATGCCTTTTGTAACTGATGAGTTTTCGTCCGAAACCCTGATACTTCGAAAGAGATTGTCCATTTTGTACACGAAGTGCATCTAGTTTTTTCCGTAACCCTCTCTACTTTTCAGCACATGCTATGTGGGTGACATGATGATACCATGCCAACTTTCAACCTTTTCAGAGTTCATTTGTACTGCTTTTCAATTTCAGGGTCATTCAGCTAAAAAAATCAGTAAATGCATGAAAAATAGCAAATGAAGTCAGAAAGGGTTGAAAATTGATGATGTGGCTTTGAATGGTGCATGTTGAACGCACAAAAAGTCTGGAGTTTAAATAAGTTAAAAAAATGAAATGCCTTTGTAACAGATGAGTTTTTGTCTGAAACCCTGATACTTCCAAAGAGATTGTCCATTTTGTACACGAAGTGCATCCAGTTTTTGCCATAACCCTCTCAACTTTTTAGCACATGCTATGTGGGTGAAATGATGATACCATGCCAACTTTCAACCTTTTCAGAGTTCATTTGTATTGCTTTTCAATTTCAGGGTCATTTAGCTCAAAGAATGAACTAATAGCAAAAAGAATGAATTAAAAAGCTTTTATAAAACTCTAATAGCAAAAAGAATGAACTAAAAAGCTTTTATAAAACTCTAATAGCAAAAAGAATGAACTAAAGAGAATCAATTAAATATAATATTCTTCAATAGCAAAAAGAATCAAAATAATATTAACTAAAATTATCAAAGTATTTATTTGTTAAAAACTTTAATAGTAAAAAGAATTTTCATAAAGTATTTTTTGTTACAAACTTTAATAGAAAACTAAAAAGCTTTTATAAAACTCTAATAACAAAAGGAATCAACTAAAAAGAATCAATAAAAAATAAAACTTATGCAACTAAAATTATATAAAATTTATGCAACTAAAATTATATAAAATTTATGCAACTAAAATTATGTAACTAAAAATTACATATGAAAAAAATAACATTAAAAATTTAAAAACATAACAAATGCAAAAAATAATAAAAAGGCCCACCTACTTGCCACCACTGCCTGCATACGACTAGAAACCTTAGAAATGGGCCAGGATGCAGGCCCGTAGTGCAAGCAGGGCCAACAGGGCGTCAAATAGGCATGTACTGCCTGCAGTTGAGAGGAGCTCGAGAGGGTAGCGGCAGCAGTGCTTATAAACCACTCCGAGCCCCTCTCAACTAGCGAGGTGGGACTAAACTAGTGGATGCGGCAGCAAAGGGTTTTAGTCCCGGTTGGTGGCTTGAACCGGGACGAAAGGCCCCCCTCCGGTCACAAGCAGCTAGCATTGCGAACCTGGAATCGTCCCCCTCCGGTTCATCTGTCCGAAAATGCAGACTTCGGGAAAACATTCCCAGATGTTATCCCCCTTCACCTATATCGTGTAGTGCCGCATTAGAACACCCATAACTCTCTCAGGAATTCAACATATCCCCGATAATTTTGACATGAGGGGGGGGGGGTCCGCAAGTATCCTCGATGACCATGAGAGAGGCGGTCCGCAAAGTATCCTCTCTCGAAAGATAGGACGACTCATCAGACATGAGGGGGGAGGAGTCCTCGATGATCGTCTAAAACTTGCTGTTATAAAACTTGTGAACTTTGCATGATGTTTGCCACTAATCCATTGCTCATATGCATATGATTCCTTGTTGTGATTAGGTCTATGTTTGCCACTAATCGATCTCTCATGGTTGTATATTGCCATATTGTAATGTTTGCAGAAACTATGGATAGAGACTTAGAAAAAGAAGAGTTGTTGGGGGATATAATCCGCGACGGAGGTGATATAACCTTGTCGTTTCTCAATGACACCGATGGTGAGGAACGAGATCATGACGGCTCCGGTGATCCAACAATGGAGGTGGAAGGAGATCCTGACGGCTCCGGTGATCCAATGGAGGAGGAAGGAGATCATGATGGCTCCGGTGATCCAACGGAGAAGGGAACCTTAACTGTTGCAAAGTCCGGCGAGGTATATATATATTAATTAAGCCTCTACTGACTAGATGCATTAATTGTTTTGTATGTACATATATTGATGCTTCTTTCTTCTTTTACCCCTCCGGATTGAGCCAAACTTAGGTAAGGAGACGAGGCCCGAAGAAAAAGTTGGGCCAGGATGAATGGTTCACGATCGAAGAATCGCTCGAGATGGCCAACCGATTGCTCCCAAGCGGACCAACACCAAATTTATAGATCAGTGCGGAGTTATTGTTAGGGACAGCATCCCGATCAGCATCCAAGAATGGAATAAGAAGAAGGACCCTGAACTTTCTTATGTCAAGATAGACAGAAAGATGATCTTTGGACCTCGCTGATGACAAATTTCAGCCTACCGCCAGAGGAGGATCCGAATAACCCAGTTATACAATGAAAGGTCAAGGCGTTTGCTCTTAAGAAGATCGCAGAACTATTCAAGAACTGGAAGAAAGATTTGAAGAAAAAGTTTGTCGACAAAGACGAGACTCCGGAATTCATCGGTCAATATGAGAAGATAAGAGTTCACTGGCCCGCATTTGTGGCCTACAAGAAATCGGAGAAGGCTAAGCAAAGGTCACTGACAAACAAGCAAAATGCTGCAAAGAAGAAGTATCACCATACTACGGCGTCAGGTGGCTACAGCAAAGCCCGGCCTACATGGGACAAAGCTGAGCAAGACCTGCTTGCTAAAGGGGTCCAACCAGCGACATTGCACTGGCCAGATCGAGCAAGGACTTGGTTCTTCAGGGTTGGGGGAACTTTTGACCAAGAATCAGGGAAGTGTGTTTGGACGAACGATCAACTTGCAATACCTGTCACGAAGCTTGAGGAAGCAATCAAGGCAGCGTAGGAAGGGACGTTCATTACCGACAAAGAGAAGGACGAGCTGACAGAGGCCCTCGGGATTGCTGAACACCCTGGACGAACACGAGGCACATCAAGCTCCGTTCCGTGGGTGCATGGGTTTCCTGACAGCGGTGGTTATAGAAGCCGAGAGAGAAAGAAGAAAGTGGAAGCAAGCAAATTGTAGAAGATCAATGCAACATTAGCGAAACTAGAGGAACTTGAGAGCCACCAAGCTACCGGCCAACAATCTCAGCGGCACGAAGATCCTTCGTTTGACGCTGCGTCCGAAGCTACCCCACCATCTTAGCGGAGAAGCAGCGTGGCTTCCACGGAGCTCGTTCAGCCTGATATCACAGCTCCTTGCTACCCCGTGGATAGTATCACGGAGAATGAACATTGTGTGCTAATGGCGAAATGCCATAACCTGACAGTGAAGGTGGTGGTCGGCTCTGTCTTACCTCCTCGAGCTGAGGGAACTTTCCATTGCTGTATGATTCCACATGGCTTTGCTATTGTCGGGGTGGATGAAATAATGGAGGGATTTGATGTGCTGTAGCTTGAGTACCCTACAGGTGAAGGGGAGATGCTTCTGGAAAATGCCTTAAGGAGTACATGTCTATGGAGAAACGAGCACATCAAGCTTCCAAACTGGATGCCGCCTCAGCAGACTCAGCCGGATCCTCAGTGGACTCCTCCTCACAGTCCAGCTCTGCTATCTCCGCTGCATGAGTCATCTCTGGCGCGTCAGCCATCTTCGCCGCCTCAGCGGACTCTAACGGAGGAGGCCCCTCAGCAGAATCCTCCTTCGCCTCAGCTATCTCCGGTTTGTCAGCCGTCTCCGCCGTCGCAGCCGTCTTTGGCACGTCAGCGGGCTCCGCCTCCTCCGGCTCGTCAGCGGACTCCGCCGCCTCAGGAACAGCGGAAGAGAGCCGCCGCCGCTCCGGCGGCTAGCAATACAAAAGGCGGGAAGAAATGCAGAGATGGTCCAAGCCTCAAGGCTCCTCCAAAGTTACCATATGAGAGGACTGACGAGGAAAGCAAGGACATCGTGGATGCCGAAGTGCGGGCCCATTTTGAACGGAAACGTCCACCTCCAAAGGAAATAGTAGATCCGATGAAAGCGAATCGCACTCTTGATGCCCTTAAGCGACCACCACCGCCTCCGTCGCAATCCAACTATGACTGCTGTATTGAAAAGACATACGATGAAGTGCGGTGGTCGGGAAGTACTACCAGTGCTGCAAGATGAAGTGGGAAAAAAATTCCCCAGCTCTTCGAACAGGAGACGCAATCGTGCCCCCCGCTCAAGGTGTCTAGCGATATCGCTAATCATCCGGAACTAGCGCCCGGTACCACTCTTGGTGATTACGTGGGTGATGATGTACAGTTTGAAATTGCTGAGGTAGTAGCGCCCTTTAGATATGAGCACGGGAAGCCTCTCGTCAAACCTGATCAGCTCCCGCATCTACCAACGATGATGGGAAGATTGCATGACTGGTACTTGGAAACCTGCAGCAAGGATGGGACCGACAGTATGATGGTGGGAATTAAAGATGAGCACGACTTCATTAGAGTCGACCTGATCCCTGTTGAATTTGTGGAATTATTTCAGTTATTCAATCAACACGCCCTCGACAAACAACTCATGAGTTGCTACTGTCTGTAAGTATTATTTCTGTAATTAAGTCTCTAGCTCAGCTCAGTCATTGCATGTATATATAATTATCCTCACTATATTATGCAGATTGAAAATCGTTGAATGCAAAAGAGGACAAATCTATGACATTGGGTTCATTAGCCCAAATACCGTAAATGAATGGACGGTACAAAACAGAGTTGAAGATACTGAGGAAAACTTTCTAAAAGCGTTACTTCGACATCAAAACAAAAGGGAAATACTCTTTCCTTACAACTTCAAGTGAGTCTTACTATCTTGTGCATATTCGTTTTCTCTTACTTGAGGTTAAGTACTGTAATTGATGAGTTATGCGTGCACAGGTTCCACTTTATTCTGCCATCCATTAAGCTTGACGGGGGAGTAGTAAATGTCTTAGACTCGAGACGTAAAGATCCTAAGGATTATGCGGATATGAGTGAAATGCTCCAGAAGTAAGTTCAATCATTATCGCACCATATCGGCAACTTTCGTTCATTTCCTGATATCAAGTAATCATTTTCTTTGCCGGGCAGGGTTTGGAAAAAATTCACCGGAATGGTTACCGGTCTGAAGAATGAGCTGCGATTTTCACACCCCAAAGTAAGTAGTACTAGCTAGTTCCGCGCATCTCTCATTGATTCTAGTTTCATCAATACCATAATCGTGCTTGATTATCATTTTGATTGAATTCTATTCTCGTAAAGTGCTTGTTGCAGCCACCCGGGACTAATTTATGTGGAAACTACGTTGGCGAGTTCATGCGCCACTCGACCTTGCTACTTCTTGAGCTTGCGTTGATTTTTCCCTTGAAGAGGAAAGGGTGATGCAGCACAGTAGAGGTAAGTATTTCCCTCAGTTAAGAACCAAGGTATCAATCCAGTAGGAGAAGAATGCACAAATCACCAACACCTGCACAAACAATCAAACACTTGCACCCAATGCGATAAAGGGGTTGTCAATCCCTTCACGGTCAATTGCAAAAGTGAGATCTGATAGAGGTAGATAAACAAACGATAAAATATTTGTGGGTTTTTTGGTATATAGATCTGAAAATAAAAGATTGCAAAATAGTAGATCGGAAAGTAATATGATAGAAAATAGACCCGGGGGCCATAGGTTTCACTAGAGGCTTCTCTCATGAAGGCAAATAATACGGTGGGTGAACAAATTACTGTCGAACAATTGATAGAAAAGCGCAAAGTAATGACGATATCCAAGGCAATGATTATGCATATAGGCATCACGTCCGTGTCAAGTAGACTGACTCCTGCCTGCGTCTACTACTATTACTCCACACATCGACTGCTATCCAGCATGCATCTAGAGTATTAAGTTCATAAAGAACGGAGTAATGCCTTAAGTAAGATGACATGATGTAGAAGAATTAACTCAAGCAATATGATGAAAATCCCATCTTTTTATCCTCGATGGCAACAATGCAATACGTGTCTCGCTACCCCTACTTTGTCACTGGGTGAAATCACGCAAGATTGAACCCAAAGCTAAGCACCTCTCCCATTGCAAGAAAAAACAATCTAGTTGGCCAAACCAAACCGATAATTCGAAGAGAAATACAAAGATATTAAATCATGCATAAAAGAATTCAGAGAAGATTCAAATAATATTCATAGATAAGCTGATCAGAAATCCACAATTCATCACATCTCGACAAACACATCGCAAAAGAAGATTACATCGGATAGATCTCCAAGAACATCAAGGAGAATGTTGTATTGAGAATCAAAGAGAGAGAAGAAGCCATCTAGCTACTAGCTATGGACCCGTAGGTCTGAGGTAAACTACTCACACATCATCGGAAGGGCAATGGAGTTGATGTAGAAGCCCTCCGTGGTCGATTCCCCCTCCGGCAGGATGCCAGAAAAGGCCCCAAGATGGGATCTCACGGGAACAAAAGGTTGCGGCGGTGGAAAAGTGTTTTTGTGGATGCCTCTGGTGGTTCTGAATATATGTGAATATATAGGAGGAAGAGCTAGGTCAGGAGAGTCCCGAGGGGCCCACAAGGTAGGGGGCGCCCCCCCCCCCCCCACCCTTGTCGCCGCCTCGTGGCTCTTCTGACTTGGACTCCAAGTCCCCTGGGTGTCTTCTGGTCCAAGAAAAATCATCATGAAGTTTTATTCCGTTTGGACTCCGTTTGGTATTCCTTTTCTGCGAGGCTCAAAAACAAGGAAAGAAACAGAAACTGGCACTGGGCTCTAGGTTAATAGTTTAGTCCCAAAAATAATATAAAATAGCATATTAATGCATATAAAACATCCAAAATGAATAATATAATAGCATGGAACAATCAAAAATATAGATACGTTGGAGACGTATCAAGCATCCCCAAGCTTAATTCCTGCTCGTCCTTAAGTAGGTAAATGATAAAAACAGAATTTTTGATGTGGAATGCTACCCAACATACTTATCTTTGTATTTTTCTTTATTGTGGCATGAATGTTCAGATCCATAAGATTCAAAACAAAAGTTTAATATTGACATAAAAACAATAATACTTCAAGCATACTAATAAAGCAATCATGTCTTCTCAAAATAACATGGCCAAAGAAAGTTATCCCTACAAAATCATATAGTCTGGCTATGCTCCATCTTCATCACATAAAATATTCAAATCATGCACAACCCCGATGACAAGCAAAGCAATTGTTTCATACTTTTAATGTTCTCAAACCTTTTCAACTTTCACGCAATACATGAGCGTGAGCCATGGACATAGCACTATAGGTGAAATAGAATATGGTGGTTGTGGAGAAGACAAAAAAGAAGGAGATAGTCTCACATCAACTAGGCATATCAACGGGCTATGGAGATGCCCATCAATAGATATCAATGTGAGTGAGTAGGGATTGCCATGCAACGGATGCACTAGAGCTATAAGTTTATGAAAGCTCAAAAAAAAACTAAGTGCGTGTGCATCCAACTTGCTTGCTCACGAAGACCTATGGCAATTTGAGGAAGCCCATCATTGGAATATACAAGCCAAGTTCTATAATGAAAAATTCCCACTAGTATATGAAAGTGACAACATAGGAGACTCTCTATCATGAAGATCATGGTGCTACTTTGAAGCACAAGTGTGGAAAAAGGATAGTAACATTATCCCTTCTCTCTTTTCTCTAACTTTTTTTTGGTGGGCTTCTTTGGCCTCTTTTATTTTATTTGTGGGCTTCGTTGGCCTCTTTTATTTTTTCCTCACATGGGACAATGCTCTAATAATGAAGATCATCACACTTTTATTTACTTACAACTCAAGAATTACAAATCGATACTTAGAACAAAATATGACTCTATATGAATGCCTCCGGCGGTGTACCGGGATGTTCAAGGACTCAAGAGTGACATGTATAAAAATTATGAACGGTGGCTTTGCCACAAATACTATGTCAACTACATGATCATGCAAAGCAATATGACAACGATGGAACGTGTCATAATAAAACGGAACGGTGGAAAGTTGCATGGCAATATATCTCGGAATGGCTATGGAAATGCCATAATAGGTAGGTATGGTGGCTGTTTTGAGGAACGTAAAAGGTAGGTGTATGGCACCGGCGAAAGTTGCGCGATACTAGAGAGGCTAGCAAAAAGTGGAAGGGTGAGAGTGCGTATAATCCATGGACTCAACATTAGTCATAAAGAACTCACATACTTATTGCAAAAATCTATTAGTCATCGAAACAAAGTACTACGCGCATGCTCCTAGGGCGATAGATTGGTAGGAAAAGACCATCGCTCGTCCCCGACCGCCACTCATAAGGAAGACAATCAATAAATAAATCATGCTCCGACTTCGTTACATAACGGTTCACCATACGTGCATGCTACGGGAATCACAAACTTTAACACAAGTATTTCTACAATCCACAATTACTCACTAGCATGACTCTAATATCACCATCTTTATATCTCAAAACAATCATAAGGAATCAAACTTCACATAGTATTCAATGCACTTTATATGAAAGTTTTTATTATATCCCTCTTGGATGCCTATCATATTAGGACTAAATTTATAACCAAAGCAAATTACCATGCTGTTTAGAAAGACTCTCCAAATAATATAAGTGAAGCATGAGATTTCAATAATTTCTATAAAATAAAACCACCGCCGTGCTCTAAAAAGATATAAGTGAAGCACTAGAGCAAAATTGCCTAGCTCAAAAGATATAAGTGAAGCACATAGAGTATTCTAATAAATCACGATTCATGTGTGTCCCTCTCAAAAGGTGTGTACAGCAAGGATTATTGTGGCAAACTAAAAAGCAAAGACTCATATCATACAAGACGCTCCAAGCAAAACACATATCATGTGGTGAATAAAAATATAGCCTCAAGTAAATTTACCGATAGACGAAGATGAAAGAGGGGATGCCTTCTGGGGCATCCCCAAGCTTAAGCTCTTGTTTGTCCTTGAATATTACCTTGGGGTGCCTTGGGAATCCCCAAGCTTAGGCTCTTGCCACTCCTTATTCCATAGTCCATCAAATCTTTACCCAAAACATGAAAACATCACAACACAAAACTCAACAGAAAACTCGTCAGATCCGTTAGTACAAGAAAATAAAATCACCACTTTTGGTACTGTTGTGAAATCATTCTTTATTTATATTGGTGTAATATCTACTGTATTCCAACTTCTCCATGGTTCATACCCCCCGATATTACCCATAGATTAATCAAAATAAGAAACAACACAAAGAAAACAGAATTTGTCAAAAACAGAACAGTCTGCGAAGATCCGAATTGTTCTAATACTTATGTAATTCCAAAAATGCTGAAAACATAGGACAACATAGGAAATTTGTATATAAATCTTGTGCAAAAAATTCAGGGTTTTTTAACGCTCCAGTGAATTATTAAAATTGTTTGACTGGACGCAAAAGTTTCTGTTTTTCAGCAAGATCAAATCAACTATCACCGTAAGCCATCCCAAAGGTCTTACTTGGCACAAACACTAATTAAAACACCAAAACACATCTAACCAGAGGCTAGATGAAAAATTTATTGAAAAACAGAACCAAAAATATAGAAAATAAAATAAAATTGGGTTGCCTCCCAACAAGCGCTATTGTTTAACGCCCTTAGCTAGGCATAAAAAAACTCATAGATCTAGGTATTATCATCTTTGGTATGCAATCCATAAGAAGCTCTCATAATAGATTCATATGGCAACTTAATTTTCTTTCTAGGAAAGTGTTCCATGCCCTTCCATAACGGAAATTGAAATCTAATGTTTCCTTCTTTCATATCAATAATTGCACTAATCGTTCTAAGGAAACACTAGTAGAAAACGGGCCTTTAGTCCCGGTTCTGGAACCGGGACTAATGGGTCGGGACTAAAGCCCAAAACCTTTAGTCCCGGTTTGCTTACGAACCGGGACTAAAAGAGCTCCACGCGGCCGGTTTCTGGAGCTCCACCTTTAGTCCCGGTTGGTAACACCAACCGGGACTAAAGGAATTTTTTTGAAATTTGGTTTTTTTGAATTTTTTTGAAAAAAAAATTTGAATTTTTTTCGATTTTTTTTTTGAATTTTGAATTATTTGACAATTTAATCTCTAATCACCGCTCATCACTGCTCAAGTATGTACACCTCATTCCAAATCGTCTAACTTCACAACTGGTCACCCATCCTCTCACTACCCCAGCCTAAGCAGGCTTAACTTCCGAGTTCTATTCTCCCTAGTTTCCAAGTCTGCACTTGCTATTTTCCTGACAATAGTAAGCTGTCAATCCTATTAACCCTTAGGAGTTGAACTTGAGCATGAAGCACCGTTTGAGTTTGAAACTATTATTCTAAAAAACAATAATTAATTAGTAACACTAATATTTCTTGAATAAGTAGTTTGACCACAGTTTGACCAAAAATTCAAAAAAACTAAAATTTGAGGATAACTTTTTTTCCTTTCAGAATTTGAGGATTCTACAAATTTGCAAAATGGCCTATGGGCGTCGAAATCAGAACCGGATTTTCATGCTGAACATTTTGATATATTATACATTTTTTTTCGACATCGTATGCAAAAGTTATAGCCGTTTTACTTTTTCATAACACTTTTTTGCAAAACATGTCGAAATTTATGCTTTTTAATTTTCCTAACTAGTAGATGTAATAACATAACTACATCTCGAAGGATTTTATTTTTTGAAGTTTTTATCATTTTCTTTTGTTTTTTTCAAAACTGAAATGGCGATACGGGGGGGGGGGGGGGGTGGGGGGTAGAGTTTGATGGTGTTCAACAGAAGCATACTATAACATGGTATTCATCCAATCCTACCGTCAACTACATCTGCTAGCACCGTCCCAGCCAGAGTCACAACTAAGGTTAACCAAGCCAGAGTCACGTTCTATTAAAGTGGCAAAAATAATTACTTTGAATATATCAAAACTAATTCTATCAACTATTATTAAATGCTAAACAAATATTAATACAAAACTTTAGCAAAATTAATATTAATTAATTATAAAAATTTAACTACTGTTGTTAGTGTTGTCTAATAGAAGCATACTACAACATGTTAAAATCTACAGAAAGAACTAACTAAAAATAATTGAAAACAACAATTAAAGGACTAAAACAACTATATAAGCAAAACAGTACTGTTTTAATAAAATCATAAATATAAATTATTCTAAAAATAACCAAATAAATCTTACTGTGACAACAATCTAACATGTGACTAGGAGCAAAAAGAATTAAATTAAAAACTATTTTTAAACTCAAATTATTCACAATCTAGGGTTAGAAGCAAATTTGAACAAATTCATATTTAAATCATTCAAATTTGAAAACTAATGGCACAAACAGAAACTAGACAAAATTTTGAATCTAATGCAAAAAGAATCACTCAAAAACATCAAATATCCTAAAAGATATAAGCAATTTAAAACAGAAACTATATACAAAAAACAAATGGAAAAACAAAAAACAAATTTTAAAACCCCTTTAGTCCCGGTTCGTGGCTCCAACATTTAGTCCCGGTTGGAGCAACCAACCGGGACTAAAGCCTCAACCCCTTTAGTCCCGGTTCGTGGCTCGAACCGGGACTAAAGGTCTAACCTTTAGTCCCGGTTGGAGCCACGAACCGGGACTAAAGTGTTGGAAATATGCCCTGGAGGCAATAATAAAATGGTTATTATTATATTTCCTTGTTCATGATAATTGTCTATTGTTCATGCTATAATTGTATTAACCGGAAACCGTAATACATGTGTGAATACATAGACCACAGCATGTCCCTAGTGAGCCTCTAGTTGACTAGCGCGTTGATCAATAGATGGTTGTGGTTTCCTGACCATGGACATTGGATGTCGTTGATAATGGGATCACATCATTAGGAGAATGATGTGATGGACAAGACCCAAACCTAAGCATAGCACAAGATCGTGTAGTTCGTTTGCTAGAGCTTTTCTAATGTCAATTATCATTTCCTTAGACCATGAGATTGTGCAACTCCCGGATACCGTAGGAATGCTTTGGGTGTATCAAACGTCACAACGTAACTGGGTGACCATAAAGGTGCACTACAGGTATCTCCGAAAGTGTCTGTTGGGTTGGCACGAATCGAGACTGGGATTTGTCACTCCGTATGACGGAGAGGTATCTCTGGGCCCACTCGGTAATGCATCATCATAATGAGCTCAATGTGACTAAGGAGTTAGCCACTGGATCATGCATTACGGAACGAGTAACGAGACTTGCTGGTAACGAGATTGAACAAGGTATAGGGATACCGACGATCGAATTTCGGGCAAGTAACATAGCGATGGACAAAGGGAATTGTATACGGGATTGATTGAATCCCCGACATCGTGGTTCATCCGATGAGATCATCGTGGAACATGTGGGAGCCAATATGGGTATCCAGATCCCGCTATTGGTTATTGGTCGGAGAGGTGTCTCGGTCATGTCTGCATGGTTCCCGAACCCGTAGGGTCTACATACTTAAGGTTCCGTGACACTAGAGTTGTAATGGGAATTGTATGTGGTTACCGAAAGTTGTTCGGAGTCTCGGATGAGATCCCGGACGTCACGAGGAGTTCCGGAATGGTCCGGAGGTAAAGATTTATATATGGGAAGTCCTATTTTGGCCACCGGAAAATGTTCGGGATTTTTCGGTATTGTACCGGGAAGGTTCTAGAAGGTTCCGGAGTGGGGCCCACCTGCATGGGGGGACCCACATGAACGTGGGTAGTGGGGGCAAGACCCCACACCCCTGGTCAAGGCGCACCAAGATCCCCCCTTAGAAGGAATAAGATCATATCCCGAAGGGATAAGATCAAGATCCCTAAAAAGGGGGATAACAATCGGTGGGGAAGGGAAAGGATGGGATTTCTTTCCTCCCACCTTTGCCAACGCCCCAATGGACTTGGAGGGCAAGAAACCAGCCCCCTCCACCCCTATATATAGTGGGGAGGTGCATGGGAGCTGCAACCCTCCCCCTGGCGCAGCCCTTCCCCCCTCCAACTCCTCCTCCTCCTCCGTAGTGCTTAGCAAAGCTCTGCCGGAGAACCACGAGCTCCACCGCCAACACCCCGTCGTTCTGCCGGAGCTCTCCCTCAACTTCTACTCTCCCCTTGCTGGATCAAGAAGGAGGAGACGTCCCCGGGCTGTACGTGTGTTGAACGCGGAGGCGCCGTCCGTTCGGCGCTTGAATCGGATCTTCCGCGATTTGAATCGCCGCGAGTACAACTCCATCAACTGCGTTCTTGTAACGCTTCCGCTTAGCGATCTTCAAGGGTATGAAGATGCACTACCTCTCACTTGTTGCTAGCATCTCCTAGATTGATCTTGGTGACACGTAGGAAATTTTTGAATTATTACTACGTTCCCCAACATAAAGGGCATCACACCCTTTAGTCCCGGTTCGTGGCTCAAACCTGGACTAAAGGTCCCATTTGAACTGGGACTAATGCCTGCCCAGCGCCCTAGCCGCTCGAACCGGGACTAATGCTCACATTAGTCCCGGTTCGTAATGCAACCGAGACTAATGTGTGGATTGACCTTGGACCAAAGCCTTGTTTTCTACTAGTGAAAGGTCTACCAAGAATAATAGGACATGTAAGATTGCAATCTATATCAAGAACAATGAAATCTATGGGCACATAATTCCTATTTGCAACAATAAGAACATCATTAATCCTTCCCATAGGTTTCTTAATAGTGGAATCCGCAAGATGCAAATTTAAATAACAATCATCCAATTCGCGGAAACCTAACACATCACATAAAGTTTTTGGAATTGTGGAAACGCTAGCACCCAAATCACACAAAGCATGGCACTCATAATCTTTTATTTTAATCTTAATAGTAGGTTCCCACTCATCATAAAGTTTTCTAGGGATAGAAACTTCCAATTCATGCTTTTCTTCAAAAGATTTCATCAAAGCATCAACAATATGTTTAGTAAAAGCTTTATTTTGATTATAAGCATGAGGAGAATTCAACATGGATTGTAACAAGGAAATACAATCTATTAAAGAACAATTATCATAATTAAAGTCCTTGAAATCCAAAAGAGTGGGTTCATTGCTACTTAAAGTTTTGACCTCTCCAATCCCATTTTTATTAATTTTTGCATCAAGATCTATGAATTCTGAATCATTGGGATGCCTTCTAACTAAAGTTGACTCATCTCCAGTCCCATCTTTATCAAGATTTATTTTAGAAAACAAAGATTCAATAGGAGTCACATCAATCACTTTAAGATCCTCATCATTATTTTCACAAGAACTAGAAGAACACGCTTTCACAAACCAATCTCGCTTACCACGAATCTTAGCGGTTCTTTCCTTACATTCATCAATAGAAATTCTCATAGCTTTTAAAGACTCATTAATATCATGCTTGGGTGGAATAGATCTAATTTTCAAAGAATAAATCTCAAGAGAAATTCTATCCACGTTCCTAGCCAAATCATCAACCTTAATTATTTTTTCTTCAATCAAAGCATTGAATTTTTTTTGCGAACTCATAAATTCTTTAATACTATTTTCAAAATCAGAGGACAACTTATTATAATTTCCATAAGAATTGTTGTAGGAATTACCATAATTATTAGAGGAATTACTAGGAAACGGCCTAGGATTAAAATTACCTCTATATGCATTATTACCAAAATTGTTCCCACCAACAAAATTCACATCAATAGATTCATTATTGTTCTCAATCAAAGTAGACAAAGGCATATCATTAGGATCAATAGGAGAACTCCTACTAGCAATCAATTTCATAAGTTCATCCATATTTCCACTCAAAACATTAATCTCTTCAATCGCATGCACTTTTTTACTAGTAGAAGATCTTTCGGCATGCCATTGCGAATAATTAACCATAATATTATCTAGGAGTTAAGTAGCTTCTCCTAAAGTAATTTCCATAAAAGTACCTCCCGCTGCCGAATCTAAAAGATTTCTAGAAGCAAAATTCAGTCCGGCATAAAAAATTTGTATGATCATCCACAAATTTAAACCATGAGTAGGGCAATTTCTTATCATCAATTTCATCCTCTCCCAAGATTGTGCAACATGTTCATGATTAAGTTGCTTAAAATTCATAATATCGTTCCTAAGGGAGATGATCTTAGCAGGAGGAAAATAGTTGGAAATAAAAGCATCTTTACAATTGTTCCATGAATCAATACTGTTTTTAGGCAAAGATGAAAACCAAGTTTTAGCACGATCTCGAAGTGAGAACGGAAATAGCTTCAATTTAACAATATCATTATCCACATCTTTCTTCTTTTGCATATCACACAACTCAACGAAATTATTTAGATGGGATGCGACATCTTCACTAGGAAGGCCGGAAAATTGATCTTTCATAAAAAGATTCAGCAAAGCGGCATTAATTTTATAAGATTTCGCACTAGTGGCAGGAGCAATCCGAGTACTAATAAAATCATTATTATTAGTATTGGAAAAGTTACACAATTTGGTATTCTCTTGAGCCTTCATGATAAAGCAAGCAATCTAACACACGAGCAAACAAAAGGCAAACAAAAAAGACGAACGGAAGAAGGGCGAATAAAAAAGGCAAATCTTTTCGAAAATTGTTTTAGAAGTGGGGGAGTGGAAAACGAGAGGCAAATGGCGAATAATGTAATGCAAGATATGAGAGTTTGTGATGGGTACTTGGTATGTCTTGACTTGGCGTAGATCTCCCCGGCAACGGCGCCAGAAATTCTTCCTGCTACTTCTTGAGCTTGTGTTGGTTTTCCCTTGAAGAGGAAAGGGTGATCCAGCACAATAGAGGTAAGTATTTCCCTCAGTTAAGAACCAAGGTATCAATCCAGTAGGAGAAGAACGCACAAATCACCAACACCTGCACAAACAATCAAACACTTGTACCCAACGCGATAAAGGGGTTGTCAATTCCTTCACGGTCAATTGCAAAAGTGAGATCTGATAGAGATAGATAAACAAAAGATAAAATATTTTTGGGTTCCCTGTTTTCTACTAGTGTCTTGGAAGTTTTTTTTTTCCAAAACACGGGAGGTGAAAGGGAAAACAGAGAGACAAAAAATTGCTCATGTAGCTGAACATGTGGCTAATGCCTTGTGCCTCATGGAGACGCACAAGGAGGCCCCTTAGTTGTTTAGTCTGGTGTGCCATAAGTCATGCTTCTCGAAAAAACAAAGACAGAAGAAAAACAATCTCCAGTTTAGTAACACCATCCAACGAGCTCCGCTCTGTACTCATTCCCCATAGTATAGGTGCTTCACCATGCTTGATGCGCTTGGAGGGCTTCAATGTTGAGGCCCAGCTCAAGGTCCATGGTGGAAGATTTTTTTTACGAAAATGATGCGAGGAGAAGTAGTTAGGAACTTGTCAGGAGGCAATTTTTCCTTTTGGCGCGCGAGGGAGCGGGCGATTTCTCTATATATACTCAGTCGCCCGATCTGAATTGTCTTCGATAGATCTCTCCACATTAATGCTAGTGTAATACATGTGAGGAAAACAGCTGGATTTTACTTCGAAAATGCATAGGAGCTCTCGGGTGCTACACCGGGTGCGTAGCACGCCCAGAGCTCCTAATCTGTGTCCGGCCTTATTTCCTCCTCTATGCGCTATGTCTATATAGCATGTAGTAGGAACTTGGTGAAATGTTTGCATTCATGGACGCGTAAAAAAAAGGACAGATCCCCCCAGCCGAAACGGAAGCAATATGATCAGTGTGCCACATCGTGTCTTGTGCTGCTGCAAATGTCACTTCACTTTTGCATGTTCAAGTGATAGTCCAGTTCAAAGGCAAGCAAGTCGTTGTAGTATAGTGGTAAGTATTCCCGCCTGTCACGCGGGTGACCCGGGTTCGATCCCCGGCAACGGCGCTTTTGTTTCTCCTGTTTTTGGCCCATTTGCATCTGATGGGTGGGTATCCTGGGCCGACTTTCTTTTTCTGTTTTAGGCCCATTTTGCATCCGATGGGGTTGTTATCCTGGGCCAAAATATAGAAAAAGAGGGTCTGCTGTTTCTTTTTGCATTATCCAGGGCCGAATTTTTTCTGCTTTTGGCCCATTTGCATCCGATGGGGTGGTTATCCTGGCCCAAAATACAGAAAGACAGGGCTGCTGTTCTTTTTGAGACGCGCTACCCGTCGGCCCCAACGGATAAGTAGAAAACATCCGCTGCCTAACTGACCGTTGAATGGATGTGAGGATGGCCATCTGATCTACTCTTTCACGTGCGTGACCTCCCTTGCAATAAGAGCGGTGTTGCACAAACATTTCTAACAATAGTCGTCCGATCTACCGTCCCAGTCGAGGACCTTTGCAACAGCTACCTTGTTGCGCTTAAGGCGTTTGCAACAAGGACCTTGTTGCAAAGGTCCGCCGAGACAGCACGCCACGCGCCTAGGCGCCGCCACTCACCGGAGTTGCTGCTCCTCTGCCTCGGCCCCGCGAGCAACTGCCAGCTCCACTCCAGCACGACGACGACCTTTCACGTCGGGGCGCTCCTTCAGCATTTTCTGCAACTGGAGCTATGTTTCTGAAACATGCCTCATGTTGCAAAGTCTGACCACTTACTCTTTAACGTGAGCCGACGCTTTCTGCAACTCGGACTATGTTTCTAAAACAAGACCCTTTTCACGCGAAAAAAAAACTTCATCATCGAACCATTTTTATCTTTGTGAAACAAGAGTCTATTGCAGAAACCTTTTGAAACAAGACCCCTATTGCAGGAAAAAAAATCTTCACCACCGAATCATTTTTCTCTTTCTAAAATAAGTCCCTTGTTGTAGAAATCTACTGAAACGCGACACTTGTTACAGAAAAAAAAACTGGCTGCGGGACTGACCTGTGGCCAGCGTGAGCGCTCGATCAGGATTGATCCGATGGCTAAGCAAGCGGCGGACGCTACGCTTGCTTCCGCCGGCTGAAGAGTAGTGTTTGCCTTCTTTTTGCATCCGATGGGGTGGGTATCCTGGGCTGAAATCATAGGTGCTTCATATAAAACATTTGATTTCGGCGGAATCCCTCAAATTTTTTTTTATTTTCATGGAGAACGATGAAGATATAAATAGATTTCACATGAAAATTGTTTTATTTTGTAGACACAACACACAGTGGTTACATATATTTGCTGACTCTGTAAATGCACTTTTGAGAAATTGTATCAGCAGGCATGATCGATATTCAACTATTAGTGGCACGGCGGGAGGTGCACTTCCGGTGTCTTCGCCTCGTGGAAGAACGGCCGGGGAACTGCATGTGCAAAAGAGATCAAAGGACGAAACAATTAATTGAACAGCTCCATAGGAACAAAAAAAGAACAAAATAAACACATATGTAGTATTTCAAGAAATAATTAAATATACAGGAAAACAAATTAGAACTCCTACCTCGGCCAGCGCCATGGATGGTGTAGCTGCTACTCATGATCACCACACATATGAGAAGCATGGCTTGCGCAAACACGACCAAACGGCGAGCTCCGAAATAAACTCCGATCCACGACGCCATCTCTAGTTTGTAACCTGTGAAACTACTCAAGTTTCCTGTGAGAGTTCCTTGTCTGACATAAGTTGGATCGGCAAGTGCTTATATAAGGTTGTAAGAGCAACTCTAGCGGACCCCTCAAAACGCGGACTTGTAAACTCAGTTTACAGTCCGGTCGCTGCCTCGGATACGGGCCGAAAAACTCCACGAAAGATCAGAAACCGTAAACAAAACTGTAAAAAATTGAATTCAAGACTTCGCGGGAGAAATAGAACTTGTTCATAGTGATCAGCATACATAGTTCATACATACACTACCAATTACACTAATTAGATGAGGATAGGCGATGGCCACCGTAACCCTAAAGCCAAAGTTAGGCTCACCGGAGCCATGCGGGTGCGGTGGCGACGCTGCGGCGGGGGACATCTCAGTCTTCATCGTCGGAGACGAGGTCGACGTAGATGTCGGCCTGTGGCTTCTTCCTGCGGCGCCTCACGTCCTTGCTGTCGAGGAATTCCTTCTCCTTCGCGAGCCCCTGCTCAAGGAGGACGTGGTCGAGTTCGGCAAGGGTTCGCCGACGCCGCTCCAGCTCCTCCCGGGCACTGCGCGACATGATTGTCCGCTCGAATATGTCCGCCTCGGCCGGAGGGAGGAAATCCTCCGGCCCGATGACTCCGCCGCCCCGTAGCACCAGCGACGCATTGAGCTCGCGCTTCACCGGAGTGGGGAGCGGCGTGCGGGGACCCGCCCCCCCCTCCCCCCCCGACAGTGGAGCTACCCGCGGCAGAGGAGGAGATCAGCCCGTGGCGGAGGTCGTACTCCTCCGTCTTGCGGCGGAGGAGCGACTCCGGCGGGTCGAGGCCCCAGTTCGTGTACTTCCGCGTCGCGCGCTTCCTCGCGCCGTCCGAATGGACACAGCGCTGGCGCTCGGGGTCGTCCCACCCGCCGGATCTGCGGCCAGAGCTCCACATGGTGGCGTTCGGCCGCGGGATTGGGCTCACCGGCGGCGACAAAATGGGAGGTGGGATTGGGGAATCTCGGGCAAACGCGGCGGCGGGGGAATAGGGTTTCGACCCGTATCTGCATCGCAAAACCGTACATATACCGCTGGGGGGAGGGGGGGGGGGGGGGGTTGCGGGCCACTGTAAATTCTTTTAGGGGCCGGGCGGGTATACGGGCTCTGCTCTGGCCAGAAAATTGGGCCGAGCCCGTATACTCGTCAGATTTTTCCGGGTTCGCGCGATTTGAGGGGTCTGCTAGAGTTGGCTAGTTGGTCTTGGGGCTAGCTAGTTGGTCTTGAAGCTGGCGTGAGCAGGTCAAAAGTTGGATACGGGGCAGTCCACATTTTGCATCACTTATTGTCAATACCCATAAGGAAAGTGATCCCTACCACTGATAGAGCAATACGTATTCCCACCAATATCTTATCCCATTTTATAATAACTAGCAAAAAGGCCCGTGCGTTGCAACGGGAGGAGAAAAAGTATCGCATGCCCCTAGGACAATGAGCATGGATCAAGACTCTCGCCCAAGTCCATGTCCTTTATTTTAACATGGTGCCCGACCCATGTCGTCGCTTTTCGTCCTCACCACACCCTAGCCGATGTTCGCGGTGTCCATCTAATCCCAATGTGTTTAATCACAATGCGATGTGTTGAGACACTGCACAACATGTCTGTGAGGGTCGGACTGGTTGGGGAACTTGGTGATGGGAGCCTCTCAAGAAACCCATGCACCTGCTGGTTTAAATTCAGAAATCAGAAAGCCAGGGCAAAATCACAAACATGTGTGTGTTGTTCTAACACATCTGGTAACTAACAACAACTAAGAAAGCAACCATTTATGTCAAGTTCTCAACAGCTATGTTATTACTCTTGACAAAAGATGTCTGGTGAGCTACTTAATTAAGAATAATCTTAGTTAAGATGGTATCTGCGGGAGTACTTGTTGATTTGCGCAATCTAAGTAGCTAGCTGCCTTCAAAAAAACATCTACAGTGGCATGTCTTCATTCTGTATACAGAAGATCAAATTTCAGCATTTACTCACTTCTTTCACCGATCCTAGAAGAAGTGGCAAGTAGTCTTGCGCAACTCTATCACCCTTTCCAATCTTGTGCAGGCAAAATGCATATCTGCAGATACACTAACCAAGTAAATATGGGGATGCTACACAAACTTGAAGTCCTATAGAATGCAAATATTTTACCATTTCGGAGTGCACATATGTGTTGCAGATGTTCCAAGAAGGATGAGTTTCACATCCGAATAATGTAGATACAGATTAGTAACATGATCAAGAAGGTACCTCACTGCAGCAAAGATGATCAACATCTCTTTCATCAGTTGAATCGTTGCCTGCTAGATTTGTTCTTAAGAAGCCAAACGATAACAAATAAAATACGTGCAACTAAATTAGAGATTTAAAAGGAAAGGAGAATGAACATACAAAGTAGTATAGTTCAGAAACAATGAGTGTGTACTTCCTATATTAAGTTTGATCCTATGATGATTCGTATCACACTGTACACGCACGGGGAATACGTGGTTTATGCAAATCACTTAATTGTTTAGAGCAGTACGTATTCTAACCACATCTCTAATATGTTAGAACCACAACTAAATCAAGACGTGTTAGGCGAGCAAACCTGGAGCTTGAGTCCATCAGCAGGGCGGCCCTGTTTAAGATTCAGGCCAGTAAAAATCCCCAAGCTCGTTTTTATAACCTACTGCCTCTTCCTTCGCTGTTGAATCAACTGATCCATGGCCTAGGTCTGCTGTCTAATATGTCGATCCGTGCTCCCAGTGACTGTCACTTCCTTGAATAATCGGGCGCACAATTGGGAGTATCTTGCCGCGCCTAGAGCTCATGGAGCAAGCTCTGGGTCGACTATCGCCTGGGAGAAATCCACGCCCATCCACGTCAGGAGCCCTAGAAGGAACACTGCGATGTGTCGACGGCCGATGTGTTGGCAGCCTCCATGAACACGGCGGCGCCGCCCACATCAGCGTCCCTAGCTGCGATGGCGCCTGTGTCAAACTCGAGCACGGGAAGCAATTGAGCAAGGGTTTCGGTTGAGGGCGTCGAGCCGTCCGCACCGGATTCCTCCGTCTTCGGCGCCCTGTTCCTCCTTTCCAAATCTGCAATTCATCAGAACAGAAAGGTAAATTTCTCAAGTTCAGTACCCTGTTCAGAACAGAAAAACAAATCTGTTCGAGTAAATGCAGTGAACATCATTCATCAAGCATACAGTTCTTAATGTGCTGACTTCCATCCCAACAGGAATTTAAATAGGATGGAGCCTGAACATTGAAATTAATAGTGACAATCTATATTATCTTCTCAATGCCAACATATATCAAGATAACTCAATATGTTTGCTGAAACTGAAAGATACTAAAGTGGCGCATGCTAGCATTTTTAAATCAGATGACTATCGAAAAGACGCCAACCAAGAAAAGTAAATAAGTATCAATCTTACCTTCATAAAAAATAAGGGAGGAACACTTCCTTCATAGCCTTCCTACAAGTACGAAACATAGTCAATTAGCATTGTTTCGGTCTCATTTTTTGCAAATAAAGGGTGTAATAATTACCACCTCTGACTGACCTCTAGTAGCAGAATCAGAAAAAAAAACCCTCATCACATACAATATCGTAGCTGTACACTCCAAGTCAAAGTAGAACAGATCACAAGGATTCCCTGACAACCAGACATGGCCAGATCAATTGGCTTATAATTTCATTCCATCTCACGATCAATTGCCCGCTTTGTCTCAATGGAAATAAAACTTAGTGAGTACTTAGTCACGAGTTGTCACTGTTGTTAACATTCAGAAAATTAAATCACAGAAAATCTATATTCCTGATTGCATTAAGCTGTAAATGTTGCAAATGCAGAAGTACAACAAAAACCATGAAGGTGCAATGCATGAACTGTAAATGTTGTAAATACATGAACTGCAAAGGCTTCACGAGCTGCTGCTTGTCGTGTTATGCAGATGATGGCCACAATAAGCACTCAACTTTTTTTTTCCAGAAATTTGATAATATGCACAATTTAGGTGCACAGACGATAAATCTAGTGGAATTCACATGGATAACACAAAGGTTGGCGAGAGAAATACCTCTTCAAAGAAAACAGAATTAACTAATCATATTCATTTTGTATGTAACAAAAACTGAACGACGACATTGAAATCTTACCTCCTAACACAAATTGCTTATAACGAAGATAAAGCTAGCTAATTAGCTCAACTAATGCACTGGCGGTTTTTGTAATTTCTGACAAAGATGTTCCTCACAAAGATACTTAGTTGTCCTTTCAAGAAAAAAAAAAATACATGCTGAAGTTTTGGATTGGCTTGCTAATAAAGACTGTGGGTGCCTTGTGAGGAGTAGGAGCACGTCCGCCTGTCCACGGCCGTGGTGTACAGGCAATGTGTTGTATAAGCAGTGCAAGTTGAGGAGTATACATGCATGCGTGCCCACATCCAGCAATCACGCTCAAGAGCTGCTCATACCTGGTGTCAGCTGACTCACCGTACGGTTCCCAGCCCACGCCACAAACAAATCCAATCCAATGGAGCGGCGGTGGTTGGCGGGGCTGTAGCGGTGTGGAACTGACGCGGTGGCGACCGGCATGATGGTTCAGCGATCCGGCAACGAGCGCTTGACTGATTCAGTTCAGAGTTTGGATTTAGGTGCGCGCGTCCACACCGAGGGAGAGGGAGAGAGCGAGATGGGGATAGTACCAAATCCGAAGCAACATGTAGGCAAGCTGCGAGAAATCCATCGACGGCGACTCAGATCCCGGCCAGCCCTCGACAGGAACGCACCACGGGCCCCGCCGCTCGGTCCCCAGCCTGCACGGCCGCGCAGGACTCCCGCACCGGCGGCAGCCCCGAGGGGCCTCCAAGCCGATGCGCGACCCGGCACGGGGGAGGGGCTGGCCCTGATGAGCGGGAACCCGGCGAGTCTGTCAGTCAGGAGCTGGGCGGCGCCCTCCATCATCGCTGCCGTTTGGGGAGGGACGCGGTCCCGTTCGACGCGAGCATCGGCCACGGCGAGCGGGACGGGCGCGACGGCGGGATTCGGACGGCGGAGCATGGATACTGGGACGGCGGCGCATCGATGGGACATGGGTGCGGGCGCGGCGGCGGCGGGCGGCGCGCAGTAACGTGGGGCGGGGCGGCGCAGGAGGTGGCGGCGGGATGGAGGAAGAGATAGGATCGAGGCAGGGTCGGGGCGCTGTTTTTTTCCTCTCTACCGGTTCGGGGCTGACTTATGATGGGGAGTGCGGGTTCAATTTCTGAAAAAGAGAAGGGCCTTTTTGCAAAAGCGCCGCGATGGTGGGTGAGCGGGCAGAAGCGCTAATTATGTGAATACCTAAGGTTGATGTATGTAAATGACATGGATACCTGCAGAAGTTTTGATGACTGCTTAAATGTATAGTACTTGTAGTACCTTGCTTGCTGGAAATAATTAATCGTGTTTGAATTATAGATATACTATATGGAGATGTGTTCTTTTCCGTATGAGTATCATTAATTCTGGTTACCCATGATTATCACCACTCCACTTTTTTGTAGTCAGAGTAGTCCACCTGCAGTATTGTTGACTACCAATATTCTCTACTCTACACTACTATTAAACGAGAGAACTTGACGACGGCGGACAAAAACTCTGCCCGTACAAACAACCCGCGTCCGCACGAGTCTACAGGTAAACCCACGTCCTTTTCTCAAAAAAAAAATCTCAAAAAAAAAGGTAACAACTCACGTCTAAATTACACGGAGAGTCATACACGGAAAGGGTAACAACTCACGTCCAAATTACACGGAGAGTCATACACGGAAAACAAATGAGTCATACACGGAAACAACTGAGCTAAATTAGCGGGAATCAATTAAGGCTCGACGTCCAGATTACATGCCCCGTCGCTGCCCTGCGCAGCCGCTGAGGCACCCGACAACGGCCGCGACGTCGCTGCCCTGCACACCCGCCGAGGCACCCGACGACGGCCACAACGACGAGGTCGCCGAGTCACTCGACGACGGCCACGACGACGTGTTGTTCCCCAACACAGGTGCAGCCGCACAGACGCCCTGCCACGGCCGCGACGAGGAGCTCCTCGCCGACATAGGTGCATGCTCTTCTCTGATCTGAAGTTCAAAAGGCTTTTACATGACGGCTTCGTTAGGCTAGAAGACACCTCCGCCCTGCTCCTTTGTCAACCTGTTCATGTGATCCATCAATTGTTTTGAT
The DNA here is from genome assembly GCA_011799875.1 of Thinopyrum elongatum. Taxonomy (NCBI): domain Eukaryota; kingdom Viridiplantae; phylum Streptophyta; class Magnoliopsida; order Poales; family Poaceae; genus Thinopyrum; species Thinopyrum elongatum. Next base: position 16,882,632 of record CM022298.1, on the reverse strand, counting down.
TGAATGAAATTATGAAAGACAAGGAAAGTGTATGAACTGGTGAATTATGGCATGACCATATACTGACCTCACCTAAATGCCTCATCAAGCTGCATATGAACAGGTTCAATTCTCAGTTCCAAATATGAACACACATAGAGTCACTCTGAGATACACCTACATGAATAGCATTACAAACTACTACATCCTGAATCATTATTGCAGGTATATATATTAATGCAAAAGGAATTCAATTGGCGACTTAGTATTAACAAAGCTTTCATGTTATACAGTAGGATGGAGTTGAACATAAAACACTACTCTGTCTGAGTTGTGGTAATAGTATTCCTTCAGTTACAATTGTGTGATACCATTCTTGACATTCACAGGGTTGAAGGACTTCGTATGGCCCCAACCAGTCCCAACAGGGCGCGCACCCCGTTCCAGGATATAAGCAACAACCAATCCTTGGGTGATGAGCATTACACAACCACCCAATTTCAGTTTTTGTACCCCAACTGCTGAATTGTGACATTGATTGCAGACCCTAAAGAAGTAAAAAGGCAGAGGGATAGAGAGCGGTATGCACAAAATAAGGATGAGATTAATAAGAGACGACGTGAGACCTACAAACAGAAGAAAATTGCGTCTGCTGAGATCAGTGGGGCACAAACACAGCTGGGTGTATCACAAGGTAATAAAGATGAACTTCATTCTTCATTATATATATATATTGCTATATATAATGATCTATTCTTCATCTACTCAGGCAGTAATGAGATTAATAAAGATGAAATTCATTCTCCATTATATATATTGCTATATATAATGATCTATTCTTCGTCTACTCAGGCAGTAATGAGATTAAGAATCGTATGGAAAGGGAGCGGTATGCACGAAATAGAGAGGAAATATTAAAGCGACAGCGACAAACCCGTGAGCAAAATAAGCATATTGCTGCCGTCCTTGATGGCAGTAACATTGTAACGCAAGTGCCGGCTACCGGACAATCTGCAGTCACACAACTGCAGAACATAACAAGTGCAGGGGGTGCGGTACCAAATTCCGTTCATTTGACCAGAGACAATGTGGACGATGAGTCCGATTGGTTGCACATAAATGATGCGTACCAGATGCACCGGAATTCAAGACGACTGATACCCACACTTATGTCACTAGATGAGAACCCCCAACTCAGTACAATCGACAACCTACATATGCCAGAAAAGTCTTCTAAAAAAAAGGGTTAGTTGTCTGATTTATTAATGGTGCTAAATTATCCGGTGTTTATTTGTTCTCTATTTTGCCATTCTATTTTTGTTTCAGGTACAGATCCTTCTTATGGCAAGAAACCTCTACCGATCCAACGTAATGATATTACTCCAGGGATGGAGCCGTCCCCAGATGCAGGTCAAACCCCTCATAACCAAATTGGTACAGTCTTGTGGTACCATCCTGTGCATAAAAAGGGTCCATCTCTTTTGCTTACTCTTTTGTGCCAAATAAATGTTTTCAGCCAGCGACCACGCCGAAGATGCTTACGGACTACTGGAGCCTGATGTCCACACGATAAACATTGATGGTCTGCATAATGTCATTTTTAGTTTCATCTCCCCAGTATGCATAACATCAAATGAGCATCATTTACTACTCCTAACGCACTACTATTCAATATTCACAAATAGAGTGCTTGGGAGACGGGAACCTAGGAGAAAAAACTGGAGACGTGGACCATGATGAAGAAGCTAGGATCTTCGCCCAACCAGGTTTATTGTTGCTGACATGAGTTACCAGTACAATATAGTATTAGTAATATGGTTTCTGGGTGAACTTTAATTAATGCATTCTGCTCCAGATGTTTATTTTCAATCCTACCGAGTGGAGCAAAAGTATGGTGATGGAGCTCCCAATAATGATGCTCACAACAGAGTTCACATGAACCTGCCCAAAAAGCATCATGTGCTTAGAAAAGTTACTGATTGCCGCCATTGTGGAGCTTTGCGATTTCAATACGAGGGGCCTGCGTTTTGCTGCAGAAACGGGAAAGTGGATGTATTTACTCCATATGTTTGTGAGGAGTTGAAACGGTTGTTTACAAGTCAAGATGATGAGGATGCTAGATATTTCAGAGAAAATATACGGTATTTCAACTCCCACTTCTCATTCACAAGTCTGGGAGTCACCCTTGATCGCCGAGTCAGCACCGCAGCAGGAACCGGCGTATATACATTTCGTGCGTGTGGGGGGTTGTACCACGCTCTTGATGATCTGGAGTCTGGTGATAATGGCCCTCGACATTTGCAGCTATATATTTATGATACAGATGAAAACTTGTTTCACAGGGTTAAGAGGTCTCCAAATCTTAGGTTAGATCTCATACGGAAGATTCTGGCAATACTAGAGCATAACCCTTATGCTCAAGTATTTAAAAGCCTTGGTGCTGTTCCAAATCTAGATGAATATAGGATCTCATTAAATACCGATATCAAGCTTGATCAACGAAGGTACAATGCGCCAACAACTTCTCAGGTAGCAGCAATATGGGTTGAAGGGAGCGACCCACAAAAACCTTTGATAGAAGTGTTATCGTGTACGGGAAAGGAGAGCGTCCTCTGTATATTAGAGCATACTATGGGTGCTACGACCCTTTGTCATATCCACTATTCTTCCCACATGGGGAGATCGGTTGGAATCGTTTGATGCCATATATTGGGGCCGCCGATGACACAAACCAAGATTCAGTGGATGATTCTGCACGACAAGAGTACCCAGCCTATGTTCTTCCTTCAGGTATAATGTTCATAATTGATCTATACATTTTAATCAAAGTTAAACTTATTCAGTAATCCATCTTGCAGACGATAACATGATTAGCGAACAACTTGGTCATGACGCAATACATGAAGACCAGGCCACTGATTTAGCTGCAGGTATTGGACGTGATTGCTGTTTTTGTATTCTTATGGTTCTATTATACCTGATTTATGTTCATTATTGATTTATACATATTAATCAAAGTTAGCCTTATTTAGTATTTCATCTTTCAGACAATAACATGATTATAGAACAACTTGATCATGGCCGCCGACATGACGACCAGGCCACTGATTTAGCTGCAGGTAGTAGACCAAAATTATGTTCATTACTGATTTATACATATTAGTCAAAGTTAACCTTATTTGGTATCCATCTTTCAGACGATAACATGATTAGAGAAGAACTTGGTCATGGCGCAGGGCATGAAGACCAAGCCACTGATTTAGCTGCAGGTATTGGACACGATTCACATTTTTATATTCTTATGATTCTATTATACCAACTTTAATGTTGTTAAACAATTTTTAGATGACTACGAGGATAACCCGGATGAGGATTTTGGTGACAATGAGATGAATGCCACAAAATCAAGGAAATTTGTTAGCGCGAGGGAGTACTATGCCTTCAAGCTGCAGGTCCGGAAAAAGCTTTTTAACATCGTCTTGTTTGGGGGGCGCCTTTTACAACAGTGGGCGGTTGACATGTACATCAAGATTGAGACAATGAGGCTTGACTGGTACTCAAAGCCAGCAAATCAAAAGGTCATACGCGCTGACCTCTACCAGGTAACATGCTTGTGTTTATACTATTAAATTGTATTACAGATGCCACTCTTTGCTTCAACATGGTATACTAATTGGCGTCAAATATTGATTTATTATAGGGCCTTGTTGACACCGTCATCGCTGGCGAGTCACGCGGTGATCGTATTGGCAAGAGAATCGTGCTTCCACGTACCTTTCTTGGTGGTGATCGTGACATGCAACGCAGGTTCCTGGATGCAATGGCAATAGTTCAACGATGGGGTAAACCGGATTATTTTGTCACGATGACATGCAATCCCTATTGGGAGGAGATAACTATTGAATTGTTGCCTGGACAGCTGCCACAAGACCGTCCAGACCTTGTGGCAAGAGTATACAGAGCTAAACAACGATCCATGATGGACTTACTGATTAAGGGTAAGCATTTTGGAGAAGTTGCGGCTTATGTACATGTCACTGAGTTTCAGAAACGAGGCCTCCCTCATGAGCATATACTTCTGATCATGAAAGCTAAAAGTAAGTTAAGGACCCCGGATGACTATGATCGGGTGATATCGGCAGAGATACCCGACAAAAATAAATATCCTGTTCTCCATGATCTGGTGGTCAAACACATGTTGCATGGTCCATGTGGCGTGCTCAAGAAAAGTTGCCCTTGCATGATAGATGGACAATGTCGGTTTCATTACCCGCGAGATTTCTGTGATGCTACATTACAAGGGAAAGACTCATATCCCATCTATAGAAGGAGGGATGATGGGGTGAGAGTTAGGATCAGAGGAGCAGATTTGGACAATAGATGGGTGGTCCCTTACAACCCATTTCTGCTGATGACATACAACTATCACATTAATGTCGAAGCATGCTCGAGCATCAAGGCAGTGAAGTACTTATTCAAATACATCTACAAAGGGCATGATAAGGCATCATTTGTATTCGAGCAGGATATTATCAATGATGGGGGAATCATCGATGAAATTCGACAATATAGGGATGCACGCTATATATCTCCTCTCGAAGCTATCTACAGGATTTTCGGCTTTAAAATGTTTGGTGTCAGCCCAGCTGTGTTGCAGCTCCAGCTTCATTTGCCAAACATGCATACAGTCGCATTTCAGGCTTATGAAAATCTGGAAGATGTTGTCGCTTGGCCATCTTCTTCCAAATCCATGCTTACCGAGTACTTTGGGATGAACCAAAAGTATCCAGACGCATGGAAATTGTTGTACAGAGAGTTCCCAGAACATTATAGGTGGATAGCCGGTAATAAGAAGTGGCAACTGAGAAAAAATAAGAGATCACAGATTGGAAGATTGGTGCATGCACACCCTGCTGAAGGAGAGCGGTACTACTTGCGGGTGCTCCTAAACCATGTCCGAGGTTGTAGGAGATATGCCCTAGAGGAAATAATAAATGTTATTGATTATCTCCCTGTTCATAATTAGGTTTATGTTCCATGCTATAACTGCTATGGTTCTCGAGTCTGCAAATAAAACGAGGCTCGGAGGAAGACTCATATGCACGTGTGGAATAATAAACGGTAATATGTATTCCTAGTCTGGCCTCTAAGACTAGCTCAAGTATTGCATGATGGTTCTGTTTTCCTGATCATGGGCATGTCTATGCCAGCAATTTTGAGGGCACAGTGTTAGAAGAACATTTGTGTTGAATCGACCCAAATTGATGTTATGCTATGAGTTACATTCGTCACATATTAATGGTTAATAACACAGAGATGGTTAATGTTTGCAAAATTCCTTAGACCATGAGAGTGTCGAGTTTCTTCATACTTGCTTCATGAACTTTGGGGTTTGTTAACCGTCATCCGTAAATGGGTGGCTATTACGGCGGCTTACGGGTTCATGGAAAAGTGTGTCAAGTAACTTGATAGCTCGAGATTGGGATTTGCTCCTCCGACGATGGAGAGATATCTCTGGGCCCTCTCGGTGTTACGGTATCCATCATCGTCTGGCCAGACACTTTGTGATTTGATCACAGGGATGCCGGAACACGGTAACGAGAAAAGAGAACAATACCGGTAACGAGGTAACTGGCATAGTGGACAAGTTGTTGATCCACGGAAATGCCTACATGTCTAACCTAGGGTATTTGTAACATATCGTGAAGCAACAGGAATAGCACACGGCAACTGGAGGTTCACTCGAATATTCATTCGTGTGGGTATAGGGGTCAATATGGGTGTCCACGGCTCCGATGTTGATCATTGATCGGAAGGTGTTCCGTGTCATGTCTATACTTCACCGAACCTATAGGGTCACACGCTTAAGGGTCATCTATCTGCTGAATACTAGACAGGGAGTCTGAGAGAAAATCACCGAAAAGTTTCGGAGACAACGGAAGAGTTCCGGAGAGAGAACACTGAAAAAGTTTTGGTAAAACCGAAAAGTTGTTTCGGATAAAACCATTGATCCAAAAAGGTTTCGGCAAGCACCGGGAATGTTTTGGAGGTTGCCAGATTGGTCTGGTAATTTCTGGAATTTTTCTGGAGAAAAAACCGAAAAAAAAGTTTCGGAGCTGCCGGAGTTGTTTACCGGGTAAACAAAGATGGTTTTAAATTAAACCACCATACTGGAAATGTTCCAGAGCGCGTCCAGATAATTTTAGAGGGTGCCGGAAATGTTCTGGGACCTTCTGGAATTTTTCAGAAATAATAGTCGCGGAAAACATCTTGTCCCAGCGTGAGGGGACAAGATCCCACGGATCGTGGGGGCTGTTTTTGGGCTGTTTTTGGGGGGGGCCCCTTTGGGAGCAGCCCCCTTGTGGCTGGACAAAATGTTGGGGGGGGGCCCCATGGTGGGGGGGCAGCCCCCACAAATGGTGAAGAGTGTTGGGAGGAAGGTGGGGCCCCATGGGGGAACACCATGGACAAGGGAACATGTTTTTCCCTTGTTTGGTGGGAACATGTTCTTCTTGTTTTGTGGGAACATGTTTTCCCCATGTTTAGTGGGCTGAATTTTCAGCCCCCTCCACCCCTTCCACCACTATATAAGGAGGAGGAGAGGTGCTCTCCAACTCCACTCCAACTCTCTCACACAAGCCATGCATGATCTGGCATTCTCTCTCCCTCCCACGAAATAGTTTCGTAGTGCCGAAAGGCTGTCTGGGTTCCGGTGGGAACTAGTTCTGGACGGCGAAGCCCTGCCGGATAGATGGCACCGTATGTGTGCAACCCCGTAGAGAGGTCGTAGTTTCGTCCTTTTGCCCGAGGGGCTGTTCGAGTGTCCGCCCGAAGGGCTGTCCGAGTGACGGTCCGAGTTCTGTGAGTCCTCCCGAAGGGCTGTCCACGACACCGTCCGGGGGACTGTCCGACCGCCTCCCGGAGGGCTGTCCGAGTGGCGGATGAGGGAGTACATCCTCGCGGTTGGGAGGTTGTAAATCCTAGCTGCGGGGATCTGCACCGACGATCGTCATCGACTCTACTTCCGCTGCGCTACGAGTCGGTAACGAAAATGATCAAACCTTGTATGCAGTCTCCATAGTGGTCCTGGGCTGGTGCGTAGGTCGGAAAATTTTTGTTTTCTACTGCGTTACCCTACAGTGGCATCATGAGCCGTGCTATGCGTAGATGCAGGTTGCGATCTAGAATACATGGAGATGTATGGGTGTTGCACAATATAATTAGGTAGTAGATGAGTTCTATTACTGAAAATTATTTGTGCGGCTAGCAGATGAAATCTGTTACCCGATGTTCTTGTTGCTTCCCTCGAATTTGCGTAGTCCTGATCTTGACAGCATTGCGGAATCTGACAAAGTTCTGGCAATCCGCGATCCTTTCATGCTGCTCCTGAGTATGCTGATTGACAGATCAACGAAGTGCTAACAGTTCTTTGGGTTCCACTTTAGTCAATGAAAGATGGATGTTTCACAGATGAAAGGGCAATGCAGATATGATCTGCACGGGGGTCATGCGTATGACGAAGTTCAGTATGGGGCTCGAGATTTTATTATCTCGTGTTTCATACACCCCGCGTTGTTAATCTAGCGACTTGGATAATCATGCTTGATGATGGACGTTGGTAGCTTCGGTTTGTTTCGAAACCTTAGAAGCCACGTAAAACCAGTTTTTGCTAAACCGATTAGAGGCGTCTAACTTGGTTTTGCAGGAGGGTTTGCATGTGCATATGATGTGGTATAGTAGTGCTCATAATAATTTGATTATGTATGAGATGTCTATATGATGTAAACTGATTAACATGACCTGCGTGTCATGATTCGGCATGATGGCTGGAGCCATATGATTGCACATTAATGACCTGCGTGTCAACCTTATGTAATGCACTTATTTTATTAGCTATAGAGATAGCAATATTATCTGGTGCATCGACAAGGTGGTGGCAATCTTCGCAAAGGTGAACACCGACGCGAATGCCAAAGACGAAGAAATACAAGACTTCTCCGTCAGAAAGGGCTATACCATATCATGCTATTATGAATTGCCTGAGATGTTTATCCCTTATGATGCACCCTTCTTGATTGCGCGGTAGTCGCTTTTATTAGGGTGATCTCTCACAAAAATATCAAGTAGTTAGTGTTCTCCCAAGTGTAGCACCGTCACGGCACCTAACTTTTCGGGGCATCACAGGATCTCCCTGGGTGCGAACGATTAGGGATGTGTGAGGCGGGTGAGTTGAGACCTCGCAGCGAGATCACTTGGTTGTCTTGACGTTCTGGAAGGATCTCCCTGAGCTCGGAACACGCCCATCGAAAGATGTACAAGAGTCACATAGAGATGTGATTGGCAAGTTTGCCTACCGATTGAAGTTCGCGCCATCAGTGTTCATCTCGTTCAATGGCGTTGAATGGAAATGCGGGTCTTGTATCACTCACAATCAATTATGAGAGATATTGATTTGAGTGGGAGCGCACTTTGAATTAACTTGTTTAATTCTCAGTGCAATTAATTTTGAACACTGTCTAAGTGTGATTTGCAAAATAGTTGTAGAATAATGGCTCGCGTTTCCACCTTCCCTATTAAAATTGAGTAGCTGTTAAATATCTGGTTAAAACTTTACGGTTGGCAACGTAATGTGAGGATTGTCCTCAAGAGTGCCGAGAAGGACTTTGTCCTATCGCATACTTTCGGTATTCTCTCGCTTATGCTATGGATCATGTGACTCTCGTCCTTCGATGCAAAAGCTGGAATTCCATTTCAGTCAAGTGCAATATGTTTGCTTCCATGAGACCCGAACTTCGAAAGTTTGGATAGTTATGTGATATTCATGGAATCTGAAAATCATTTTCAGAGACAGACAAAGGCTAAAAGATATGAGATATCCAAAGAAATGTTTGTTTGCAAACTATTAGTAAAGGAGTTTACTATGCATTAGACTGATAAGAGAGGGATCCAGAAGAACGCCTGTCATATGATGAAAGGTGAATAAAACAACAACTTAAAGAGAAAGGAAGTGTCCGAAGGGTGTCAGTGAAACTTTCACGCCTAGGAAGTCCAGGGCTGATGCCACTCTTAAGTTGTGTGCTTCTTCTGAGAGTAGGAGAAATACTAAAAGTTAAACTGTTAGAAGTATAAAGGCAATGAGAAAGAAGACTGGAATATCCAGCTCATGTATGAATGTCATACAAGTTTTTGATGTATAGAAGGCTGGTCAAAGATATAGTTCTTGGGAATTATGATTAAATTGTTAATCACTGATTCTTGGGTATTGTGAGTTAATCACAAAGATATCCGCTCGATTGCATTCTGTTGCAACTCGATGTAAGAACTACTATGGCCTGAAAGACTAGCCAGGAATGAGGTTTAGGTATACACAGGGAACATAGTAAATGTTACTGTACCTTCCATCGGTGTATTACCGTCTGTGTTTATTTTCCTAATTCAATTAGAGTTTTACACACTCTAGCCCATTGCATAAGTTATCTTGCAAGAAGGTTGTTCATAAGAGAACTTTTGATGTTCGGTGTTATGAATAACATAAGGGCCATACTTTCATTATGAATGAGATGTATGTTATGAATATTGATAATAATACATTACCTCAGTATTAACTTTGATAATTCATTTTAGAGTTTTACACACTCTAGCCCATTGCACAATGTTTGTTGCAAAAGGGTTGTTCATAGAAGAACAATTGCTGTTCAGTATTATGAATAACATGAGGGCCATACTTCCATCATCGATGGGACGTATGTTATGAATATTGATGGTAATATGATACATCCATAACACTGACGATAAATGTCATAAGACTAAAAGAATACCACACAAGTGTGGCACTGCATTTGGTCACATTGGAGAAACCCGCATGGAAAATTCCATTATGATGGATTTTGAAGTCGTTTGATTTTGAATCACCTGACACTTGCAACTTTCCTCCGAAAAGTGAAGTGACTGAAATACCGTTCACAGGCCATAAGGAACGAGCAAAGAACTTATTGGTGATCATACATTTTGATGTATGTAGTCCGATAAATGTTGTTGAAAGTAGTGGATTTATCTATCTTCAGAAATGACTCAAGTAGATATATGGATATTTACTTGATGAGACGTAAGTCTGGATCTTTTGAAATCATTTGAAAGGTTTTCAAAATGAAGTAGAAGTTATTGTAACAAGAAAATTATGTTTCTACAATTCGATTGCAGAAAGAAATATTTGAGTTACAAGTTTAGCGAATGTCTGATGCGTTGTGAAAGGGGTTTCATAACTTGCACCTCCCGTAACACCACTGCAAGTGGAAAGTCCGTGAAGATGTAATCGAACCATTTATGACATGGTAAGATCAAAGATGACATAAATAAATTTGCCATTATCCCTTTTAAAAGGTGATGCTTTAGAGACTGCGGCTTTTACACTGAAAAGAGCTCCATCAGGTCTGTTGAAATGACACCATGGTATGGTACGCCCAACCATGTTATATCTTTTCTTAACATTTGGAATATGGGGCTTGTGTAAAAGGTTACAAACCTATTCCAAATCAGACAAGTGCTACTTTGTAGGTTATCCCAAGTCATTGGGTATTCCCCCACCACTATACCGAGGCAAAAGTTTTTGCCACAAAATGGTATGCTTTTTGAAGAAAATGGTTCTTTGAAAAAGGTGAGTGGGAGAATAGTGCAACTCGACGAGATAAACAGTATCTTCGCCATCAGATCAAAGGAAAGAGACCTTGGAAGTAATTCCGGAGTTTCCTACTGCGACTGATACGGAAGTCTCTACAATAAAATATATGGACTTCGGTCGAACTTGCAGCTGAACCACGTAGGCAAGGCTCGTGCAAACCTCTCAGGTGCGCAAACGAGATATTGTTGTTAGACAACAGTATACCTACGATACACAAGGAAGCGTTGATGGGCCCTAACTCCGGAATTGGCTAAATGCCAATACAATCCGAGATAGTTTCCATATAAGTGATTCAAGATTAAAACCTTGATACACCTTTCGAAAGACTTAGAGTCTGACGAATATTTATGGAACTATAACTGATATGAATAAAAATGTTTTATCCATAAAGCTCGACTTGTTGCAATATACAAGTTCAAGGAGTTGACTACGATGAGGTTGCTTCATCGTAGCAATGCTTAAATTCGGTTCGGGTTGAACTAGCAATTAATACATATTTCATATCATGAGATATAAAACAATGGATGACAAAAGGATTTCCATCTGATGGAAATGAAACCAAGGACCTGCATGTGTTACAGTCCAAGGTATTTTGTCAATCCAGAGGATGCTAGAAAGGGTGCAAACTTCAGAGTTCCAGCGATGGACAGAAGAGAGCAAAGTGGAGTTGGAATCTTTGTGTTTTGATGAAATGGTCAAAGGAGTTTTGACTTCATCAATGGATAACGAAGATGCTTGTAATTCAAGAAAGTAAGTGGGAGCCTAATAACATTTCTAAAAACCTTGTGTGCTTGACACATTGTTAATTGGAAATAAAATTCTTGACACGAATTAGGACTTCATTTGAAAATAGTTTTTCGATGAAGTGCTTGGGCTAAGTAGCCTTAATATTAGGCATGATGATCTATGAAGATAGATTTACCTAATGGGGCTAAGCAATAAATACATATTGACAAGATGCTAAAACTTTTTAGCATTTAAAACGCCAAGGAGTGATTCTTGCCGAAGTCACATGGAAAGAGTTTTTGCAAGACTCGGTGTCCCAAAAACACTGATGAGCAAAATACATGATGGGGATTCCACACACTCTTGTGTTTGGATTAATCATGTATTCCATGGTATGTATAACAACCAGATATGTCCAATACTCCCAAAGTTGTTGCGAGTATAGATACCAAAGTGATCAAAAGTATTGATCAAGGGACAACAGTGAAAAAGGGTCATTGAGTACTATAGTAGCACTGATGACAAGTTTTCTCGCAAGTAGAGATCATGAAGAGTTCGTTGTAAAAGGTTACATCGATACAGTCTTCATCATTTCTCCATGCGATTTTTGATTTAAATTGACGGTTTTGTGTAACACACAATATGGTGGCACAGTTAGTTGGAATTTGTTCAAACAAGTTACTGTGGCGAATTCTATAACAGAGGCAAAGTATGTTGCCGCTTTTAAAGCGACAAAGAAGATGTTGAATCATATAGTTCATTCATGAACTTAGTATGGTTCCAAGATGGCTTTTGTCAATGGGACACTACTGCAAGTAGTTGCTCCATAACTCAGTCTGAGGAATCCAGGTTCGACCTGTGATTCGCATACATATCAAGACAAGTCCACACAAAATATGACTTTTGTGAAAGCGTGAAAACGCGAGGATATGCAAAGATACACACGGAGCTGAAGTCGTCAGATCCGTTGAACATTCAGGCTATACCACAAGCGAAGCATATTTACACCGGTGTGCCACAGGTGTAAAGTGCATTAGCATTAACTAGATTATTGACTCTAGTGCAAGTGGGAGTCTGTAGGAGATATGCCCTAGAGGCAATAATAAATGTTATTGATTATCTCCCTGTTCATAATTAGGTTTATGTTCCATGCTATAACTGCTATGGTTCTCGAGTCTGCAAATAAAACGAGGCTCGGAGGAAGACTCATATGCACGTGTGGAATAATAAACGGTAATATGTATTCCTAGTCTGGCCTCTAAGACTAGCTCAAGTATTGCATGATGGTTCTGTTTTCCTGATCATGGGCATGTCTATGCCAGCAATTTTGAGGGCACATTGTTAGAAGAACATTTGTGTTGAATCGACCCAAATTGATGTTATGCTATGAGTTACATTCGTCACATATTAATGGTTAATAACACAGAGATGGTTAATGTTTGCAAAATTCCTTAGACCATGAGAGTGTCGAGTTTCTTCATACTTGCTTCATGAACTTTGGGGTTTGTTAAACGTCATCCGTAAATGGGTGGCTATTACGGCGGCTTACGGGTTCATGGAAAAGTGTGTCAAGTAACTTGATAGCTCGAGATTGGGATTTGCTCCTCCGACGATGGAGAGATATCTCTGGGCCCTCTCGGTGTTACGGTATCCATCATCGTCTGGCCAGACACTTTGTGATTTGATCACAGGGATGCCGGAACACGGTAACGAGAAAAGAGAACAATACCGGTAACGAGGTAACTGGCATAGTGGACAAGTTGTTGATCCACGGAAATGCCTACATGTCTAACCTCGGGTATCTGTAACATATCGTGAAGCAACAGGAATAGCACACGGCAACTGGAGGTTCACTCGAATATTCATTCGTGTGGGTATAGGGGTCAATATGGGTGTCCACGGCTCCGATGTTGATCATTGATCGGAAGGTGTTCCGTGTCATGTCTATACTTCACCGAACCTATAGGGTCACACGCTTAAGGGTCATCTATCTGCTGAATACTAGACAGGGAGTCTGAGAGAAAATCACCGAAAAGTTTCGGAGACAACGGAAGAGTTCCGGAGAGAGAACACTGAAAAAGTTTCGGTAAAACCGAAAAGTTGTTTCGGATAAAACCATTGATCCAAAAAGGTTTCGGCAAGCACCGGGAATGTTTTGGAGGTTGCCAGATTGGTCTGGTAATTTCTGGAATTTTTCCGGAGAAAAAACCGAAAAAAAAGTTTCGGAGCTGCCGGAGTTGTTTGCCGGGTAAACAAAGATGGTTTTAAATTAAACCACCATACTGGAAATGTTCCAGAGCGCGTCCAGATAATTTTAGAGGGTGCCGGAAATGTTCTGGGACCTTCTGGAATTTTTCAGAAATAATAGTCGCGGAAAACATCTTGTCCCAGCGTGAGGGGACAAGATCCCACGGATCGTGGGGGCTGTTTTTGGGCTGTTTTTGGGGGGGCCCCCTTTGGGAGCAGCCCCCTTGTGGCTGGACAAAATGTTGGGGGGGGGGCCCTCATGGTGGGGGGCAGCCCCCACAAATGGTGGAGAGTGTTGGGAGGAAGGTGGGGCCCCATGGGGGAACACCATGGACAAGGGAACATGTTTTTCCCTTGTTTGGTGGGAACATGTTCTCCTTGTTTTGTGGGAACATGTTTTCCCCATGTTTAGTGGGCTGAATTTTCAGCCCCCTCCACCCCTTCCACCACTATATAAGGAGGAGGAGAGGTGCTCTCCAACTCCACTCCAACTCTCTCACACAAGCCATGCATGATCTGGCATTCTCTCTCCCTCCCACGAAATAGTTTCGTAGTGCCGAAAGGCTGTCTGGGTTCCGGTGGGAACTAGTTCTGGACGGCGAGCCCTGCCGGATAGAGGGCACCGTATGTGTGCAACCCCGTAGAGAGGTCGTAGTTTCGTCCTTTTGCCCGAGGGGCTGTTCGAGTGTCCTCCCGAAGGGCTGTCCGAGTGACGGTCCGAGTTCTGTGAGTCCTCCCGAAGGGCTGTCCACGACACCGTCCGGGGGACTGTCCGACCGCCTCCCGGAGGGCTGTCCGAGTGGCGGATGAGGGAGTACATCCTCGCGGTTGGGAGGTTGTAAATCCTAGCTGCGGGGATCTGCACCGACGATCGTCATCGACTCTACTTCCGCTGCGCTACGAGTCGGTAACGAAAATGATCAAACCTTGTATGCAGTCTCCATAGTGGTCCTGGGCTGGTGCGTAGGTCGGAAAATTTTTGTTTTCTACTGCGTTACCCTACAGAGGTGCCACTTCATTTGATGATTTAAAAACAGTAAATGGCAAGGCATGCGGGTCCTTCAGAGAGGCGTGTGAGCAATTAGGTCTCATTAAGCACGACAGGACACTTGATGATTGCATGACGGAGGCAGCAACATTTCAAATGCCTACTGCTCTTAGACGGTTGTTTGCGACTATATTGGTATTCTGTGAGGCAACACAAATCCGTCAGTTATGGGACAAACATCTAGCATCCATGTCTGAAGATTATCGCCGTACTCAATCGGATGATGCAGCACTTGAGCAAATGGTCCTTAGGGATATCAGGGATCTGCTGCAATCCATGGGAAAGGATATTAAACTCTATGGACTTCCAGATCTGGTTGACGCAGATGGTTCTTCTAACTTTGACAATACAGAGGTAACAGAGGAGAGACAGGTCAAAGTGGACCAAGAACATCTAGATCTATTCAGCAGTTTGAACAATGAGCAACTAGCTGGTTTCAATGACATAATGGATCATGTGACAAACCAAAAAGCCAGATATTCTTTGTTGACGGTCCAGGAGGCACTGGGAAGACGTACCTGTACAAGGCGTTGCTTGCAAAGGTCCGTTCGATGGGTCTAATAGCGATCGCAACTGCTACATCAGGTATCGCAGCGTCGATAATGCTTGGAGGCCGGACTGCACACTCTAGGTTCAAAATTCCAATCAAGCTCACTGACAACAGCATGTGTAGCTTCACAAAGCAGAGTGGTACGGCAGAGTTGCTTAAACAGGCGTCCTTGATAATTTGGGATGAAGTTGCTATGACAAAGCGTCAAGCAGTTGAGACACTTGATAGATCGCTGCAGGATATAATGGAATGTTCTTTACCATTTGGTGGAAAGGTTGTCGTCTTTGGTGGCGATTTCAGGCAGGTCCTCCCCGTTGTGACCCGAGGGACAAGAGCACAGATCACTGATGCTACACTGTTGAGATCCTATATGTGGCAGAAGATCCGCAAGATACGCCTCACACGCAATATGCGGGCACAGACAAACCCTTGGTTCTCGGAATACCTCCTACGGATCGGCAATGGGATGGAAGAAACAATTGGCGATGACTATGTGCATCTCCCTGAAGACATTGTGATTGCTTATACTGACGATGATGAACCTATTAACAAGCTTATCGAAGATGTCTTCCCATCCCTGCACACCAATGCTAGGTCGAGAGAGTACATGAGCACACGTGCAATTCTCTCGACCAAAAACGAGCATGTGGATGACCTGAATGACAAGATGATCTCCAGGTTTCCGGGCGAAGAAAAGGTGTACCATAGCTTTGACTATATCGAGGATGACTTCCAGAATAATTACACAATTGACTTCCTGAACTCGATCACACCAAATGGGCTGCCCCCGCATGTCTTGAGAGTAAAAATCAACTGCCCGGTCATTTTGCTACGGAACCTCGACCCTCATAATGGGCTATGTAATGGAACACGGCTTATGATCAGGGCCTTCCAGGATAATGCAATCGATGCAGAGATTGTTGGTGGCCAGCATGCTGGAAAGAGGGTGTTCATACCTAGGATCCCTATGTCGCCCTCGGAGGACACCTCACTTCCCTTCAAGCTTAAGAGAAAACAGTTCCCCATCCGCCTGAGTTTTGCGATGACCATTAACAAGGCACAGGGTCAAACCATCCCAAATGTCGGGATTTACCTTCCAGAACCTGTTTTCTCACATGGCCAACTATATGTTGCATTGTCAAGGGGTGTCTCAAGAAAGACGACACGGATTTTAGCCAAGCCTAACACGGAGGTTGATAAATCTGGGAGAAGCACCAAAAACATTGTCTACAGAGATGTTTTAGAGGGGTGAGGTACGTGCAATAGTTCATGTTTTCTTTGCACCTTTGATTTTGTACCTATATAACTAACTCTGAATCTAACACTTTTCTCTTGTTTTATTTGCAGGTTTTCATAACAGCGCGCTACATAATAGGCATGAAACACAAATGATGTCGATGTGACCTCCGACTCTTTATGTCAGAGTCGTTTATTAGTGTGATTTATTTGTAAAAATCGTTGACATATTAACTGTCCCGAAATGAAAAAGTACAGACTTTAAACGTGTCACACTTGTTATTCCGTTCATGTTCAGATTACTTACAGCATTCATTTGGAAACGTAGAAATTTCAATTTATTCTGTCAATTCCAGAACATAAGATTGCTATACCAGCAAAATGTAAGCTGCTGGGATCATTGACAGAAATAATGAAATATTGCAATCTTATGATGGCTGTCTTTCTCTGAAGTGCATATGTGATTGTTCGACCTCAGTCTCAAATATAACTGGTTGAATTGCCAAGCGCACGTGAACTAACTAAATTGAAACGATCCATCTAACATATAAATGGAAGAAAGAAGTGTCAATTTCAGTCTTGACTGGACGTGGTCATCATGGAGTACTAAGTATTCTCAGTCCCTAACACTAACAACCGTCGATAATAATGTGTAAACACAAAACTAAAGACAGCATAAGCAACAATGAACAAAAAGAGATAAAGGGCCAAGAAAGCAATCAATTTTTCTGACCACACGTGAGCAGCAATAATAATAAAACATAAGTACGGAACTCACCTTGATGGTTTCTTCATAAAATGGAAACCTATGATGTCACCAGTCCCAATAGCTTTGGGCTGTAGTACAATATTTGCAAGGTTACATGGTTTGATCTCAGGAATAGTGGATTATGCCGTTTTATCAAGCTCAATCTTGAAACAACCGAAAGCACTTCCTTGGGCCCTCCTGTCAAACACGGCCATTGAGGGCACATAATTAACTAACTGCCAAGACAAAGGATACAAGAATTATATTTCTGTAGAGAATGATGAACTTTCTGTACATAATAAAAAGGTATAAGAGAAAGCACACAAAAAATAGATAAATGTCTGATGAGCCGAGCCCAATATTTCTGTATAAACATGTATTACGAAAATAACTCAATTAATTCTATGTGCGTAGGGTATAAAAAAAGCAAAAAAAAAAATGCGTCCTGAGATAAATCAAAGGAGTTGCCAAAAAAAAAAGATAGATCAAAGGAAAGCGTGGGGCCTGAGATAACAATCACGATTCCCTTGCCTCCTCATGCTATGGAAGTCCTTCCCCTGATTTCCGCCTTACATATTGCCTACAGCGAACGATCTTTCAATCAGGAGCCCACATAAGCAACGGGTTTTGCACCGTAGGTTTCCTTCATCCTCTCTCGCGAAGGATTGCCACAGCCTCACACCCCTCCGCCGCGCCGGCCTCCTCCACCGCAAGTCTGCCCAGCTTGCCGTATACATGTGTCCGTGGTGAACTACTATCGTCCCCCCCATGTCTGCGTCACAATCCCCGGTGGCCTCTACGGATCAATCTGCTATCATCGTGGTAATAATGATATCTCTCTATAATTACATCCTATTCACGATTTCACATCTACAAGGCAACATAGTCGCTAGAGGTGATCCAACGAAGTGAATCAACATGCCTTGTGTTACCCCGCAAAGTTACAGAGATTTCATTATGTGACTTAGGAAATTCTTTGGGCAAGATCCACCTGATTACTAGAGAGAATAGTCACGCAAGTTAGTCTCGAAAAGTTTATTGAACAATTAAAAAAAGAAATAGATACTGAAATTTAGTTGGAAAGGATGTCCTGATACCACTATGCTAAGTAAACATGAGCAGATATGTGCATACAGTTTTGATGTACTCCCTACGACCCAACATATAAGATCGATTTTCAACCTAACAAAACATAGGGGCTGAATGTGTATGACGTGAAAATAATATATGCTTTGATTTTCAGGAAAACATCGACATAGGAGCGAAGGACGAGCATACACAAAATATGCAGATTGAATGCATGATAACCAAAGATGAAGATATGAACACCAAGTCAACAAATGCAATAGAAGAACAAGACATCATGGAAGATACAGAAAATATGCAGATTGATGAGGTGATATCCTAACACAAGCATACAAACCCCAAGCCAACAAAGGCGGTTTTTAATTTCACATGCCATTATTATTATTCTTATTCAGGGGGGACAAAACAATATGTAATCTATAGTATAATAATATCATACCTACGATTCTTTATTCATCTTCATAATATTTGCTCTTCTATACGTACTGAAGAATATTATATTATTGTGTGTTTCAGTTACTAAGCGATGAAGAACCAGTAAGTACCGGGTAATATTATATTATGTGTGTTTCAGGTACGAAGCGAGGAAGAATCAAATGGAATAGACGACGACGATGAAGTACAGAAAAAAAAAAGCACACAGGCCACAGATTGCGAAGTGGCAAAGGCATGCTTCCGTTTCAACTATCCCAAATAATTCTAATTCTCATTATATTATAATACTACATAGGGATTATTCTTTGTAATGTTGCTCTCAGGGATTAACCGTCAAGGAAACAAGTGAAGAAATGCAGCCAGCTCAAGACAATGAATTAGCACAAACATTCGACACCGAAGGGGCAGAAACTGTAGGGGACAAGCTTGCAGAATTAAATGGAATAGCCAACAAAGATGAAGTGGAGAAAAAGAAGAGCACGCGGTCCACATATTCCAAGGTGACAGAGGCATATTTTCTTTTCCAACTATATGTCCCAAATAGTTCTAATTCTAATTATATTAAACCCTGCATACTGATTGTTCTTTGTAATCTTGCACTCAGGAATTAACCTTGAACGAAACAAGTGAACAAATGCAGTCAGCTCGGGATGAGGAATTAGCACAAACATTTGGCACCGAAGGGGCAGACACTATAGGGGACACAATGAGAGAATCAAATGGAACAGCCGACAAAGAAGTGGAGAAAAAGCAGAGCACGCAGCCAGTGATTCCGAAGACTCTGAAGTGACAGAGGTATCTTTTCTTTTCCAACTATGTCCCAAATAGGTCTAATTATAAGTATATTATATCCTGCATACCCATTATTCTTTGCAATGTTGCCTCCAGGAATTAACCTTCAATGAAACAAGTGAACAAATGGATGCAACTGAGGACAGAGAATTAGAACTAACGTCTCGCATGGAAGGGGCACATACAGGGAAGCCTATCCGACTGAATAACAAACCTAAGAAGGCACAAGACTACGTGGTGGCTCCAGAAGGCACGGACAAATCCTTCTATGCCCTGCTTTTGCTACATTTATTTTCTTTGTCATTAATAAATGTTGTTACTTACATCATAATAGATTACGCCTGCACTGGCGATGATTGGTCCGTGATTGAAAATATCATGTCTGAACCAAACGATAAAAGAAATTTAGTGAGCATCGACGACTCACATCTCCAAAGAAAACAATTAGAACGTCTATTACTCCCCGAAGAATTTCTTGGCGACGAAGTAAGTATATGTAGCTTTCAGACAAGACTATGCTGTTTTAACATGAGTTTCTATTCTCTCCTCTGACTAAGGTGTGCACTTCATATTGCAGATCATAGACGCATACATACATTGCATAAGTGCTAAAGAGCATCTACAGATGAGGTCAGGTGGAAGTGTGTTCTTAGAGAGTGCATGCATCTCTAAGATGATAAAGGAATTTAGCTCTATACGGGATGACGCACCAAGATGGGTATTAAACAGAGCTACAACTTATTTGGAACATGATATGGTGAGTCTCAGTTCCATATAAATGTTTGTATAGATGGGACCTAAACTAACAAAAACCCTATTTTCAGATATTCATTCCAGTTAACATTGAACACTTCCATTGGTACCTAGCAGTTATAAATGCCGGCCAGCGATGCATCCAGGTGCTCGACTCGCTAGGCCCAGGAATGAGCCGCAAAGACCTCACCGCTATGGTTAGTCATTAGTCCCACTACACCATCTTTTGATAAGACGATTTCTGTTATTGTTCGGTTGTGATACTAATACTTTGTCATTTATTCATTCAACAGCTCAAAGGACTAGAAAATGTATTCGAATATGCATCGCTTCAAGTGGAACTAAAAACTGATAAGTGGAAAGACTTAAACATCTCATCATGGCCAAGGGAAGAGTGTATTAAGAGCAAACTGCAAAGAGACTGGTATACCTTCTAACTCAAAGGCTCAAAGTAATTGACTTCCGAAGACTCTGAATTTAGACTTATTTTGACAGCAATCTGTAGGAGGAATTAGTTTAAATAAACATGGAGTAGTTTAACAATCTTGAAAGCAAGCTGCGCACACATCTTACTGAATTTAGGCTCATCTTTCTTGAAAGCAAAGTTTTGATAGTTTTTTAGCTTTCACATACAATTTTGACAGTTTGGGGACAGATTTAGTCACTGAACCAATTATGACCAGCAAATCATTAAACATTAGTCTCAATATCTGAATTTCTATCTCTGGACCATGTGGCGGCAAGCAAGCAAATTAAATTGGTAAACAGTACAGTGTCCAACTGATTCAGCACTAGAGGCCGACAGTGATAGCACCAAGCGAAATTCAGTAATTATCTACACCAAATCATTAAACTTAGTCTGAATATCTCAATTCTATCTCTGGACCATGTGGCTGTAGGCAAGCACATTAAATTGGTAAACAGTGCAATGCCTATCTCATTGAACACTAGGGCCTGAGAGCAACTAGATTCAGTCAAGCATGCAAGTGAATCTAGAGCAGCAGAAAAATCAGGGAACCAGACCTATGAAATCAAAACGAGAGAGAGGTAGAGGGAGGCTTTACCTTGGGTTGCTGCTGCCCCATGGCTGGGCGTCATCCCGTGAGAGAAGCCTCACTCCTCCTCTCCCTACATCAAGTTGGTGCAGGTGCGTGGTGAGTTGGAGGCTGGCTGCATCCATTGGCGTGTTGAGGTCTCCTGCAGCCCAGCACGAACACCATCTCAGGGAAGGGAAGAAGAAGAAATCCAAGAGGAGAGGAGAAGGGGGCGGACCTGTATGTCGTCGGGGTATCCTTCCTATCCCGGAGCCACAGGGTAAGGTCGCCGGAGCCACGACGGAGCAGATCAAGCGCCGGCGCACGCGGATCCAGCGCCGGCGAAGGCAAATCAAGTGCCTCCTCGCCCAGCAGCACCCCCAGCAGCACCTCCTCGCCCAGAAGCCTCACTCCTCCTCTCCCTACGGGGTGTGAGAGAACTAGGGTTGGGGGCTGCCAGAGTCGGCGCAGGTGATGGGGAGCAAGGCGGCCATGGGGAGGAAGAGGAGAGCCCACGTGGTGGATGGCCCCGGCGTCGCCAGGAAGAGTGAGGGGCGGCGCAGAGCAGATTGCCGGCCGCCGCCTGTGGATGGGGATGTCGTGGCCACGAATGAGGGAAGAATGGGGAGGAAAGGAGAAATGAGGGGGCGGTGGGAGTTTGACTGAGCTTTGAGTGAGTGTGGCGTTGTCTGAACAAAAATACACTGTACTGTATTAGATCTTCTAAATACACATTATATTTCATAGGGCATGTCCGGTTCACTAAGTTTGTGAAATTTTTGTTTTCATCACGGCTTGTTTCAGTCATGATCATTTGATGAGTCTAAAAGTTGTTTTATACAAATATCTATAAATTTGATTAAAAAATGATTGAGTTTATTTAAGTTTTATATTTGTAATCATGCAGGTCATCTTGTGGTCTGTGGATGGTAAATTTTATGGAGTACTTCACAGGAGATATGTTGTCTGACATTCCTACACAGGTATTTTTTACTGTGTATCATTATATTTATTCTATGTTGTATCACTATTTAACTCTTATTACTGTTTTAATAGGAACATATGACAGATTTTAGGACAAAACTAGCTGTCATTTTAGTGGACTCAGAATTGAATGATGATAATATAAGAAATCGAGACATGGAAGAGGACGATAACAACACAGATCCCACAGAATGTATGATTCTGGATAGACCCCCTGAGAATTTCAAAACATCAAATACATCAACAGAAGTTGAGCTCATCTCGCGGTCATTTATTCTTTCACCGTCTGTCAACCCAACAAACGATGATTTAATAGATGAACTTTGCTTGTTCATCAGTATGGTTGATGATGTCGCTCTACTAAAATAAGCCATATTTTTTATTTCATTTTCTATTCCAACAAATTACTCTGATGTCATTATAATTTACAGAATTTTGATTTTACAGGAGCGAATGGGTGAAAAGCTCTGATCCGTACCCTATTAGCTTAAATTTGAGACAAATTAAAAACATATTAAGCAATGATGAATACATGGATATTCATTGCTTTAATATGGCTGTGCGAATACTAGCGCGCCACGAAGTCCAGCTTCTCAGAGACATTCCATCTCACTATATGGATCTGAACTTTTGTGTAAGTTACTATAATCACGTACTACATTTTTTTTCTCATTGCACTAATATTTTCTCATTCTTACTTTAGTCCATGTTCCACTATGCACGAGACTCAAGTCATCGTGAACATATGGAAATTGCTACATTGAAACGGTTGTTTCATAGCTGGCCTAACAGTAATGACTATCATATCTCTCAATGTGATATGGTAAGATTTTTTTTCATTTGTAACAGTGCTTTACTTGGTCTTAATTAATATTCTATGTATTTCTAAACTATTTCATCATTGCAGATTTTATTGCCTTGGGATATGTTTGGATTATTTCTATTGTTTGTCTTGGATCAAAATAGAAAAGTTGTCTCAATTTTCGATCCGATACCAATACCTACTTTCGGAAAGAATGTACTTAAAACCGTGGCCGACAATCTAAACCTTGCGCTTGAAGTTGCAAACCCTACATTCAAGGATGATATCTCTAAATGGGAATGCATAGTTCCTGATGCTCCAACAAGCTCACACTGGTATGAATCTTTTAAACGCATTACAATATTAATTGATTCATTCAACGCACATTATGTGTTTATTTCATATATGCAGTGCCTTGTCTGGTTATTTGGTTTTTAATTACATGCACTCATTGTGCGATGGAAAGCTATATTTTCCCATACCCCAGGTGACTATTTACACCATGCTTATTTGTATACACATTGCACATACAACTTGTTATAACAATGTTGTATAATGCCAATGTAGGATGGTTTTCAACTGAGGAAGCAATTTTTGGTGCATATTTTAAAGTACGAAGAGAATGAAGCTCAAAACAATATCCCATACATTGAACGAAGCATCATTGATCGCATCTATAGATGGACCTTCATTGCTTCAAAAGATGGACCTTCAAAACATGCTTAGTTGCGGTTTTTAGAATATGTTCTTGTAGCAATTATAATACAATTATTATGTGACAGTGAATTTTATGCGAAGACATGTTTATGATATGTGTGTTGGATCACAAATATGTCGCACTTTTTAAAAATACAATTTGAGTGACATGATAACATTTAGTAGCGATCTGAATTTTCTGTAAAAATCATTTTAGTATTATATCATGTGAACATGTTCTGTTTGAGACGTGCGTTGCACGTGCATGCTTACTACTACTATTAAACAAGCAAATATATTCATCGCTAAGTGCACCTAGCCTGACGTACACATAACAACACGGAACAATTACACCCCACGATCAGACCACTTTATTTGATCTAACCGTTAAAATTATATTAACCCTCAGCCAAATCTGCGTTTAGCAATTTACTCGGGCAGACGAAAACTCTGCCAGCGAACGGACGAGAGGTTCAATCGGCAACAACCTAATCCCACCCTCAATTATCGCTAACCTCCCACCTAATCGCACCTCGAAATTAGCGCTAAGCCAAAATTTAGCCCGGCGTCCTAGCTCTTCCAAACCTTGGCCTCAGGAAATCCACCGGGGCGCCCGTGCCCCATCCTACCTACGCCACTGGCTTCCATCCCGCCGCTGCCTCCATGGTGAGAATCGTGGCCAGAAGAGGAGGATGAGCACGGCAACGACGCCCCCGTCGTCGTCTCTCCCCGTCCTTAATAGGTCTGCCGACACCCCTCTCCATCTCCGTCTTCTGCTACCGCGACACGGCGGCATGGATCTGACGTCTCCCGGTCATCTTGACGTGGCAGTCCATGGGATCCGAGCGATGAAGGGGCCTCGCCATGGCCTTCGTTCTCCACTTATTCATCCTCTCATCCGTCGCAGCTAGATCTTGTTGGCCTCAAGCACCACCACCAACAGGATCCAGGCGAGCGTACGGCTGCTCCTCCGCCGTCCCGTCACGTGTGTAACCGCCGGGCGAGACCGAGCTGCCCGAGCACCGCCACTTGATGTGCAGGTACGGCCAACCACCCCATCTCCCTCCTAATCCTTTTTTTCTGCCTCACATGGCTGCGCAGAGGTTGAGACTAAAGAGCGTGCACTTGCTACCCTACCGTCTAGAAGACATGTCTTGGAATCAACTGGTTCATGCTACCATTATGTTACTGTTCGTGTAGACATCTGCGTATTACTGTTGTCACTGAAACTCACACTCATTGCCTCAATGCCGCACACGGGAGCTGCCGCCCCCACCGGGGATGTGGACGCACACAGGGCGGCCGCTGGCGAACGTGCTGCGTGTGGCGTCGCACCTCCACGCCGCCGTGGGTGCACAGTGAGCGGCCACATCAGTTGTACGCTTGCTTCGTTCTAGGAGTTGTACTGAATTTAGCAGCTTGCCTAATTTCTGAATTAACGATTTTGCATGAGCAGTCGTTCTCTGACTGACATGTGTTTGCTTAATTTAGTGAGGCTTATTATTTGGTACGTGCAAAATTCAGCAAAGTATATTTTGCGTGCAGGAAGTTACCGATGTAGGCTGACTTAGGTAGGCCCTATAGATGCAAAATTCAGTAATGTATCATACATCTCAATATGCATTCTTTACATGGGATTTACTAGATTGTGCAGTAGAAGGATTGGATTATTTCATAGACTTGTTTGAGGACATGATTTAGGCTCTGTTTGTGTCACGCCCTCGCCTCTCACTACAGCGACGCCGAAGGTCCACACGACACTGACAAGTGGATCTGCGAGTGACGAGGAGGAAGCAATAGTGTGACGTGGTGGGGTCCCACCTGTAATGCATGGGGTGAGTGTGTGGCTTCGGTTTTCAGCAATATTGTGAAAACCACAATGTGTTTGGCAATCATAGTATTTGCCACTATATTTGGTGATCCGGTCATCAATATGTTAGTTCATGTTCTACCACACGCCCTAGCAGGCAAAGAGTCACACATGTTATTATAGACGAGACTGTTCGTGGCTATATGCAAGTGTGGTCGGCTGGTCGCCGACACCCAGGCAGGCTCAACGTATAGCATGCATACACACGCTCCTTCCTTTATACTATGCACCTTGGATTTTGTGAGATATACATGTACATTGCTCCCCAGTCATATATAGAGGTTAATGCTCAATTCTTTATTTTAATTTTAAGAAACTAATTGGTGATGCTTTGTACATAATAGTCAGGATCTGGTTCACATGACTATGCTGCCCTGCCTAAATGATCTTCACCACTCTCTCTATACCCTTCTATATATTGATTGACATTTGTACTTTTCTATCTGCAGGTGAGTAAGAAAATAAAGGACGTGCCACCGTTTGCATCAAGAGAATGTTCCCCATTTAAGGACCTAACAGACACAGCTATGGATGGTAGTGCAAATATCACACATAATCGAATGGACAGTCCTAAAAGGAAAGTTTTCAATCATGATATGAGAGAATGTCTGATGAGAAGAAAGCAGAATACAACGCGAAGCATCATATATCCTGTCAACAAACGAGAGTTGCGGCTCTAGACTGTCTTAACCAGGACCAATTATCACAAACATGTGTTTCTCCATTAGACTGTGCTATGGTTCATCTCTGTACAACAGTTCTCATATCTAATATCATGTGAACCTAATTGTAGCTTTTGGTCAGGCCCCATTTGTTTCTAGCGATCCCAGGTTCCGGTTAAATGCAATAGCATATGTAATGCTTATTTGCCGCATTCATTCATTATTTATTAACTCTTCTCTCCTGTTACATCAATGTAGTATAAATTCACTGAAAATTGTGCCACTCCCTCCTGATGCTCCCTCATGGTGCTAGAAAAACTCGCAGGTCAGAAAAATTCTCATGATTGCTTCAACATTTATCTCTTTAAGCTGTAATAAGACTTCTGCGACAAGGCTGCCTTGTGATATTTTAGAAAACCGTATCATTTTCTGGAGATTTTATATTGCCTGGCCATGAATTTGGCTTCAAATGCTGCTGATGAGGCTTGAAAGTTGTTTTTTCGACGAAGGCTTCAAAGTTCTTGAAGTGGTGGTAAGACCCACTCTCACATTCAGGTGTATTCACCATTAAATTTCCATAAAGGGGCTTGCCAATCCACCTCACACACCATACCGAAAAATAGTGTTTCCAGAGAGCATGACAACTGAAATGCATTTTTTCCTAGATTTCTAACTTTTGGGCAGGGAATTTTGTCAAACACGGCATGGTGATGAAAATGTCTTCTTAGAAAATGAATTTATAATGAGAAGTTATGTTCTAATTTGCTCCAGCTTTAGAATTATTGAAGACTGGTAAAGAGTTGTGTCTTTTTAATTAGCAATAATTAAATAGCAGGCTGGCGTTGAACATAAATTATGCCCTCTTGTGCACTGATTATCCATCAACTGAGGATACCCTCATGTACGACGTTGATACTCATATGCTGGTTGTGCACACATGCCATTAGCTTCTCCTTTATTACTTTATTTTTTTAGTTTACTGAAATAGAAATATCAGTCGAAACTTCTATGCATGTGCCACCTTCGATCTTCGGTTCATTAGCCTTTCATATGCTGGTGATAGAGGAGAATTGTCTTGAGGTCAAAGTCGTAAATTATCCTTTGGAGTTCTTGCTTTCTTTAAGGTGTTTTTGTCACCACGAATGGTATAATCATGTCTTTGCAATTTTACCTCCATGCACTCATTCATCTGGAAGAAAGTTTCACCAGTTGCAATTCATTCATTCTCCATGACAGGAGTGGCAAAGAGTATTCTTATCAGCAATATGCATTCTCCCATTCAAGTTGCACTGTGTAGCTTATTTACATAATTTTCATTCTTGTCTGCATATAGTCTTTATTTTGTTTGCCTTGCTTCTCTGAACTGGAGTGATATTTGTGTATTGGTTTCTAAGCAAACAAATACTCCCTCAGTTCCTAAATATAAGCCCTTTTAGAGATTCCAATATAGATTACATACGGAGGAAAATGAGTGAATCCCACTCTAAAATATGTCTATATACATCCGTATGTAGTCCTTAGGGACATCTCTAAAAAGGTTTATGTTTGGAAACGGATGAGTAGATGATAGTACATCAAGTGTCTTAATTTTCGCACCACAACTAATATTTGAACTTTTGCTTTTCCTGAAACTCTCACAGGTGTAGCATGCGAGATTTACAAAATGGTTTGGGATTTTAGAATTGATCTATGGATTGGAGTGTAATTGCAGCTGGAGTGACCATACGCAGATGGACATTGCAATTTAAGACCTCAAAAACAATGGCCTAGCAAATTCTTCTCCTGATGTCAGCTTTTGTGTCTTGAGTAAGCGTCAACGGCATCCCTAGGCCCAACAATAATCACACAAGAGCAATCTATGGTGGCAGATTTTTGCGTAATGTAACTTGAATTAGGATATGACTGTTCGATTTAATTATGTATCTTGCTATGTTTGCAACAATGTTTCTGAATAATGTAACTTGAAATGACTTCCTTGAGACTCACCTCTAAATAAACAAATCGGTGCATCTCATACTGACATTTTATTGAACATTTTATATTTTCCAAGTTCTCATTCAGTTGTGTTTCGTAAATAACACGCTAGAAGTCATGTGCTTTGTCCTCGAAAACTTGTACAACTTCTATTGTGCTAAAGACACTATATGTTCCTATAGGCTCATTTGTTCAGTGTTGTACACCTCAAGGGTCTGTCGTAAAGAAAGAAACAACTTCAGCCTCTGGAAGATACTATGTACATATGTACATTCTTGAGACAACTTTAGTTACTAGGAGATATTATGTACCATCTTTGTTATTTTGGCAAGTTTAGTTTATTTATGGTTCACATTTACTTTTTGTAAGATGTGATCTTATTTTTTTTACATGAAGTTGTGATTATTTCCACAATTGTTGAATGTCTTTATTAACAAGCTTATATTTTTTGTTCATTTTATTGATATATTTTCTTCCTAGGACGAATGATAATTTTTTTTTCTCATGATGATACGTGCGGTGCACGTGCACGCTTACTAGTGTATGGAAGGAGAAGGCCCATAGCCTGAAAAATTGAAATGCTCTCGTGTAGGAGAAGGCCCATAGCCCATAGTCAGAGTAGTCTACGCTTTTAGCAGTTACAGTAGGAATTTCGTAATGAAATCCTGTGATTTAAACAGTTACAGCATGCATTTTATAAGGAATTGCTCAGGTAAAGCAGGTTATTGCTTGATGAAAAGCCTTTATATATAAAACACTTATCTAGGTGAGTAAGTACATCAAAATATAGTTTGACAGGACGAATAAGGAACAACATAACACAAACAATCCCTACCTCGAAGACTAATTTCGAAGTCCCTCCTTATGGCCTGAGGAGAGGCCATAAGATTGTAGGCTTTGAACAAAAATATTATCCGTGTAAGGGTTATCCCCTGTTCGAAAAATCAGTCGTATAAAAGCTGGGTAGGCAATCAAAGCTCTTGGGGACATATGAAGAACTGAAGGTTTCGGTCATACCAAGAATAAAAGCGAGAACTCCTCCATGGATTGGTCGAAGGACTTGTCAAGTGGTGGTAAAGATGTTGTGATCAAATCATTTATGCTCCATACGTATGGAATGAGTGTGTTTCAATTCTCGGATGAGATGTGTGCTGGTCTTTTGCAAATTACGAGGAGCGTCTGATGGCACGAGGAGAATGATGGGTGATGTACCCTTGGATGGGATGAGATAAGTTGATCCAACAGAAGAATCAAGGAGGAATCCGCTTCAGAAATTTAAACTTTGTGAGCTATAATGCTTGAGCGCTAGGATAGTGTCCAAACTATCTAAAATGATGTTGGACAAACTACCCCAACTCTATCACGTATATCATTCCGAACTGATGTTTTCTTGTGTACCTATCCATCTCAGCATGCGCATCTATGCTACACCTAACTGTTAGACATACCGCCTTTTAGTTGGCTAACATTCTGCCCTGTACATCTTCTTACAGATACTGAAGATGCTGAAGACCTCCCAGCTCCGGAATCAGGGGGCCAGAGACATTGCTGTTGCACGTACACTACACCAGGGATTGACCTCCTCATCTTTGCATGTAGTGAGCTGTATGCAAATAACATCACCGGATCGATACCAGCGACCTTCAGCAACCTGACAAGCCTGATCACTCTTCATCTCTATGACAACCTTCTCACCGAAGCCATACCGGCCTCGCTCGGGGCTGTCCGGACGCTGCGTTATCTGTATGAGTTCTGGTCACATTACAAGTATTACACAAAGATGAAGAAATGATATTTAGCATGCATTGCATCATTGTATGTTAAACCACCAATACAGACAAGGTGCAATCTTCTAAGTACAGAATGACAAGTTTTGTTTGTTCCTTGCAGGTGGCTGAACGGGAATATGCTGACTGGCACAGTTCCGCCCGAGATTCTCTCTCTTGTTCTTGTGGGAAACTTGGCTGAATTGTGAGTAGTGCAGCTCATTTCAAACACCACATTACTTTTACTAATGTTCCTATTTATTCCCGGTCAGTTGAACTGAGACACCATATTTCTTATTCATTATCTTGCAGAAATGTTGCCAAAAACAATCTGGAAGGCACTGTCAGATCATCTCGACGGCGGAGAGGTATATAAGCATATATGCACTCGTGTATTTATTTGTGGCCGGGAGAAGTTCTAGTGCGACAAGGCTGATGGTACTTCGCTACCAATAATGCATGATATCACCACTAAAAAAATGATAAGAAAATCTGAAAAATTGCGTGTAGACACTACTGTACAATGATCTTTGCATTGCAATAAATTTTATTTTAAAAGATAACATGTATTAGGTGATACACAAAGCATAAACTCTTCTGCCCGCCAAAAAAAGATAAACTGTTCCATAAATATTAGTGGTAGGCCCAATATCTCTTCATAGCAACAAAAAAAAAAGACCATCTCATACTATGAATGTGTAAACTAAATTTGTATCTGAAATTTTCTGACATGGCATATGAATTTTAGGCTGAAATTTTGAAAATAGATCAGAAATAACATTTGGTAGTGCTCTTGTGTGATGTTGCACTCCTTTTGCGATCTACACCTTTGATGGTTTAGGCTTTCCATGTGGTTATTCCTTTTGTATATGCATTTTGTGTGTTCACTCAGCTTGGCATCCTTGCACTGGCCTTCATCATCCAGGATACACTCAAGACTGCAAGCTAAGCAGGATCTATAAATAATGGAAATGGAAGCACAAATTGAAAAGATTCGTCTTTTAGAGCTGTTAGCCGTAGGGACAGCTGAAGTTTATAGACCTAATTATATGTCATTATTTAAAGAGGAACCCATGAGGATACCTCTGTATTGGAGATATATTTGGGATACATGTATTTGGTAGTCTAGAATTTGTAATCTGTCTTGTACCTTATCTCCAGGAGAGGCGTCTTGCCCTTCAAATCTTATACTTAATATATACTCGCCCTTGAGGCTCAATAATACAATCATCATATTCCGCCAATCCCTCTCTCCCCCTTCTAACATGGTATCAGCCTAACCGATCCAACCCTAGCCGCCGCCCATCGCTTCCGCTCCGCGAGTCGCCCCCGGGGCGGTTGGTCTCCATGATCGCCGCCGGGGGCCGCGCCGCCCGTACATAGGGCTCGTCCACCGGTCGTGTTGACCGGCTGCCCTAGAGAGTCTTTTTCCCGACCCCTTGCTCCGGGTTTTTTCTCCCTCCCGCCGGTCACCTTAATCGGCGTTTTTCTTTTTGGTTTTCTGATCTAAGTTTGATCGGTTTGCGTCGCCCGCCGCCGCCGTTGACCCCCATCGCGCGCCTCTACTCCAACACCGGCGCGACCGGCCAGCCTCTCCTCTGACCCGGCGGCCACGCACGGCGAGGCAGCCTATCAGGGCCAGCCGCCGTTCGCGCATCGGCCCGCCGTCGCCCTGTGCCGGCCGTCGCCGCGCTGCTCCGAACGGACTCCTGCATCGTCCTGACCCGGCGGCCTCACGGGATGCGGCGGCCCATCAAAGCCGCAGTTCGCGCACCGGCCCGCCCGTCGATCCACGCCGTCCATTGCCACCCGCCTCCGCCGTGTTTGCACGGTGGCCCTACGGTGTGCCTTATCGGCCTCGTCCCTGGCTGCGTCGGGCCGGCTGCGTCAGGCTCGTCGGCTGCCTCGAGCTCGGGCGCCACTGCTCCGTTGGTCGCTTGGGCCTCGCTGCCCGGGCGCCGGCGCTGCTTTGGCAGCCCGGGTGCCGGTGCTGACGCGCTCGTCTGCACGTCGTCCCACGCCGTCCGTCGTCGCCGGCTTCATCTCGGACGCCCCCGCCACCCCGCCTCCAACGAGCGGCGTCCCTGACCTCGCGCGCGATCGGCTTGATCACCCGCTCGCCGCGGCGATCCGCCCCATCTATGCCGCGCGACCGACCGGGCCCGTGGGTTGCGCACGCCTTAGCGGGTCCCGTGAAGACCGTCCTGAGTACAATGCGCCTCTCCACCGATCGAGCATCGGGTTGCCGTTGCGTCGCCCCATCGGGCCACAGCGCCGCCGCCCCGTGGTTCTCCCCACGGCTGTATCGACTCGTGTGTC
Organism: Thinopyrum elongatum; assembly: GCA_011799875.1. Taxonomy (NCBI): domain Eukaryota; kingdom Viridiplantae; phylum Streptophyta; class Magnoliopsida; order Poales; family Poaceae; genus Thinopyrum; species Thinopyrum elongatum. Next base: position 16,850,247 of record CM022298.1, on the reverse strand, counting down.
AGCTGCGTCGCCCCTTTGGGCCGTGGTGCCGCGATACGCGGTCCCCACCACCACCCCGAGGCCGTACCCGTGGTTGCATTGACCCGCGCACCATCGCTGCGCCGCCCCTTTGGGTTGTAGCGCCGCAGCCCGCGGTCCCCGCTACCGCCCCGAGGTCTTCCCGCCGTCGCCCCGACATGCCGCCGCCGCCGCGTCGCTCCTTCGGGCTGTAGCGCCACGGCCCGCGGTCCACTCCGCCATCCCCGCGCGTGGACTTCACGTGGTATTGACCGCGCCGCCTCCCTTGGCGCGGGAACGCCACTGTCCGCGCCGGTCTTCGTCATGTTGTTGGGTTCTCCGCGCCTACTTCGAGCATCGCCGTCACGCTCATAACCAAGCCACCGCCGCCACTCTTCTTCGGTGCCGCTGCAACTCACTCATCCGAGCCGCGCCGCCGGTCCACCCCCTTCGTCTTCGTCCAGTACCAGCTCGTCGCCAGCGTCACTGTCATCTACCCCGACCACTTCGTCTACTCTGACCACCGTTGGTGACATCGGCCCCCCGCTGATTGGTGCCACGACCGTCGTCGAGTCTCCTTCTCTGCTGGCCCCTCCGACTCCTCGCAATGGCTTACAGCTCGTGCACGTCCCTCGTCTACGCATGCCCGGTGCTGGCAACACCGATGCGTGCCTTCGTCCACAATGTGTCCCAGGGCCTGGCAAGCCTGGTGCGGCGATTCGTCAACTTCGCCTTTGTCCGCCTACGCATGCCCTGTGCTGACAACACCGACGCGTGCCTTCGTCTACGATGTGTCCCCAGGTTTGGCAAACCCGACGCGACGCCTCGTCAACACCGTCTTCTTCCCAGCGCACCACTACTTCAACACCGTTGCTTCCATGACTAACTCGGCGCCTCCTTGAGCCCGCGGCTACACAGCGACTCCCTCGACACCGGCTACCCCGACTCGACATCGACCACGGTGTTCTTCGCACGACTACCTTGACCATGGCTACACCACCCTACGCTCTCGGCTACCTCGACATCGGCACAAAGGGTTATCATCCACTTGAGCAACTTGTCGGCTTCCTCTACAATCAACGTGTCCGCGACGCGACACCGTCCACGATGCTACCGCCATGACTGCGGGGGGATGTCAGCCCGTCGGCTGCTATTCTCTCCAGTCTGACCGCCCGCGACGCTCCTGTTGTTCGCAACGCTACCGCTACGACTGCGGGGGGATGTTGGAGATATATTTAGGATACATGTATTTGGTAGTCTAGGATTTGTAATCTGTCTCCTACCTTATCTCCAGGAGAGGCGTCTTGCCCTCCAAATCTTGTACTCAATATATACTCGCCCTCGAGGCTCAATAATACAATCATCATATTCCGCCAATCCCTCTCTCCCCCTTCTAACACTCTGTCCCCGCAAAATGAAATGTGTATGAACATATGAACCAGTACAACTTTGTTTATGCATGAACATATGAAATGAGTATGAACATATGAAGTGAGTATATGCAAAATGAAATGTGTATGAACATATGAACCAGTACAACTTTGTTTATGCATGAACATATGAAGTGAACATGTGAAATGTGTATGAACATATGAACATATGAAATGAGTACGAACATATAAATACTCATTGCGGGCTGCACGGGGTCAGTCAATCCTCTCACCTCTCATGGCCATTGCATCCCTCCAGCTCGACGTGCGTGATGTTGAAATTTTGGGGAAGATGCAAATATCATTGGAAAAGCGGGTTCAGGATAGACCACCCGAAACTTTAGGATTCTGGTTCATTTGTGTTTCTTTTTTCTATCAATTTCTCACTATGTGTGTTATGTTTATTTTTTAGGTGGCACACCCTATAAATATTCGGTGGCTCCACTTTCAATACCATTTGAAAGAATTATGAAGACCCACATTCATTGAATCCATGAAAAATTGAGCAAACTAGAATACGAGGACGCAACATGCTGAATAAAAAAATGGATATGCACTTGTAAAGGCAGGTTGAATGAGTCGTAAAATCAGGGTTGAATAATCGACGAGGAAGACCTATGAGTCAAAAACAGCACCATCGGAATTGCTCGCCGGAGTGGAGCTACGAAGGCGGGGATTCTGAGCTTCGGCGTGGCAGCTTCACGGCAAGTAGGGGTCCGCGAGCTAGGGAAATGAGAGGAGAACAGTGGGTTTAAGGATGGGATCAGTGGGGTTGGTCTAGGGGCATAGTTGTGCCTCTCGCGGAAGGAAATATGTGCCTCCACGAGAAGCAAAACCATGCCTCTCGCAGGGAAAAAAGAAAACACATTTTTTTGTGCAAATATATTTAATTCTTTTCTCCAGAACTTAGAAAATAAGGGGCAAAAGCGAAAAAAAACCCATCCAAAACACAAAAACGCATATTGATAAATAGAAATAAATAAAATTCCGACGGAGCGACCAACACGCGCACGTGGCTGCTGCTGAGAGCTTGCCAAGTGATGCACTCTCAGCCCACCAAAAGTGACCCTTCCTGGGCTCCCGCAATGAGTACTCGGTAACTAGCTGCTCCCCTTACTCCGGCGGCCTTGGGACCAAGCCGTCGCCCGTTGCCGGGTAGACTCCCTCGTCGATGGTGGACCCATGCCAAAATGCGTTGAGCTGCTCTAGGTAGTGTTTTTTTTCCTAAATGTGAAATGTTCTTATAATTCCATGCGGTGATATATTTTTTAGATTGGTCGAATAATATAAATAGCCATGTCACCTGCAAATAGAGAACAATTGAATAATTTTTATTTTACACATGATTTAAATAGGACAATATTTTACGTATATGCAGTTATGCACAAATGGATTGCCACATCGGAGTTCATATACATGAAACATAATTATTGCATAATAGATCATAGGAGGAATACATTCATAGACTCAAATATTTAACTAAACCTCCCTCTTTCATAACCTTGCGTGTTCAGATGTTCTACAGACTAGGTAGGGAACACAAAAACTAATTGACGGACTAAGATGGAATGCTGGAGTAACAACGGTAGCCCTAATGTGTTGGTCTTTGGCCACACTAATATACATCCTCCAAAAAGGCGAAGCCATCGTCCACGTAATTGCGCACAGGTCGTGGTCGTGGGCTCTCAGTGTTCATATCTGGGGCTGAAAACTCAAGATCGTAATCGTCAGTAGAATCATGTGGGAGCCTTAAAGTCTCAAACTTAGAACACCTTGACATTAACTCATCTCCCATCTCAACATGGAAACAATGGCGAATGTCAAGAGAATCTATTTGCACACAGCTATCGAGGATGGCTGCCAAACCAGTTGTGCTAATAGTCTGAGCAAAGAGCTGCAACGAACGTAGCCCACGCATCAGGGTGATCCCCTCAACTTCGCAATCAATCGCGCCCCAGACGGTCCGTTTAATGAAGCATAAACTGCTGAGACGAAAACGCTTCAGGTGCGGAGACGAAAACGCAATCAATCGACATAAACTGCCGTTTAATCCAACAGCGAAGCATGTGGAAGAGAACTTGTCGGAATTACAGTTTGAGATCTCTAGCTCCTCAAGCATAACCAAATGTGATATGTTATAGCAGATCCTATCATTGATCCAAATACAATTGATGAGTCGAAGACTCTTCAACAAGAGCGCCCTGAAAATAAATTAATGTAAATAAATCTGATTCAGATTACTCTGATGTACATATCATATTTGAAATGGATATAACAGAAAGGTGTAACAGCTCCCGGGTGCCTATGCATCCTCTATGAACAGTAAATTGAAAAAAAAAATAGAAAAAAATTAAAAAAAATCTGAAACTTTGCAACGTCAAAGATGGTCAAACATGTAGGTTCTTGCAACTTTTCATGCCAAAATATCATGTAAAGAAAGGTGCACAAACGAGTTTCAGATTTCAGTACTAAAAGTGCGCAAACTTCAAGCACTGAAATCTTTTTCGTGTGTAGAGCTCCTCGAATGGTTCTTTGGTATGAAAACTTACGAGCACCTACAAAGTTTGATCATATTTGATGTTGCAAAGTTTCAGATTTTTATTTTTTATTTTTTATTTTTTGATTTTACTGCTCATAGAGGGTGCCTGGGCACCGGGAACTGAAAAACCACTCGTGGATATAAACATTGGACGTGTTAATGATAATTTTCCATACGAATATGTCTCGTGTAGTCAAGTGAAGAGAAGAACTTACGACTCTTCCAGGAGAGATATGGCCTCTTCATCGATGCCGCCCTCGCTGTACACCGCCTCACAGCTCCCACGGATGCGCCGGACAGCAGCACAGCCCATCTCGCGGAAGCGCCGGACGGAAGAGGGGTCGGGGAAATGGCTTAACCGCAAATCTATGCGGCGCCACAAGGACGGTTCATCGCGGGCAGCCAGGTGCCATGGACGACAGACCAGCTCGGGTCCCCGGAGAACGTCGACCTGGTGCAGTTTCTCGAGCACCAGTAGCAGCGCATCACGCGGCAGGTCCGCCCAGTCTCTGGTAACCGCCTGCGGCTTGGTCTTCTTCTTCCACTCTGGCGGCGGCCAGAGGCCCGGAGGGCGGCCCTCGAGGAGGAGTGAAGATGAGGGCGAGGGCGTAGCCATGTCGTGCACCTCCCACTTCCTCCCTGGCTCTGCTTCGTCGCACCACTCCGGCGGCGGCCACAGCCCCGGACAGCGGCCCTCGAGGAGGCGTGAGGAGCAGTGTTTTAAATAGCGGGCTATGGCATATAGCGGCAACCCTCAAAAACAGCTATAGCTGGGCTATAGCGAGACTATAGCGGCAAATTGTACATGAAATCATTTAGCAGCAACATGCTCAAACAGCTATAGCGGAGCTATAGCCGGCTATTAAAAACTATGGTTAGGAGGCAGGTGTCGCCATGGCATGCACGAGGGCGAGGGCTGGCTTGGGAAGATGAAACGGGTCTCCTTATTATAAGCAGAGAATGGCTACTGATCAATCAAAGGTCGGCATCAACGTCGGCGTTACGTTCTTGCGATCATCTTTTAATTATGTACGGCTGGCTAAGAAAGTGACGTTGATTACTTCATTCTTTGTTGCTGGCTGAGCTGCAGCGTTGTGATCGAGGTGTGTATCCAATGTGAGATATGAACGAGTCAAGTGGAATATTTCTAGTCTGACTATATCTCAGATAATACCTCATCTAAGTATGGCATCAAAACTGTTTGTGGCTCCGTTGTTTGTTCAGTTTTGCTAATTCATATTCTTTTTTTATAAAGTGAATACATAAATATCATGAAGATATCAATTACACCCAGCGACTGCACCAACAATCTATCTAAGGACATCAATGATGCACACAACAAAAAAAATAAAAAAGAAAGAAATAATAAACAAAGACTCCGTAATGGTGATGACATTCGCAACAACAACACTCTAACCACCACCGAAGACAACACCTGGACCGTAAAAGAGATTCTCCAAAGACGACACCTCCAATAGGGAAACAATGCACAAGCGCTGTTGTCGTCCCATCAAAGATCTTGAGTTTTCACCCTGGAGAAAGTCCGAGTTCACAAATCAATGCCTTTAGCAAGGCCATTGCACGGCACAACCAATGAAGGCCAGACCTTGCGCTTTGACCCTGGAAATCATGACTCGGTACTCGAGGAGCATCACCCAAAATGCAGACCACCTTTGCTGCCACCCCCTCTTGCCAAGGCCGCTGCTGCAAGTCACCAACACCCGACACACAGGAAGAACCTATGCCGCCAATCTTCATCACCACCAATTCAACTCTCCGCCATTACAAACCTTCGATCACAGCCACCATGACTTTCTCCACCTCCATCAATACAATGAAAATCTATATTTAGACATGTCCCAAGGCACCAACAAAAAAACGGAGCTTCTTGCCACGCCCTCATGAAGTCTCACTGGACGAAGATAAGGGAGTGCACGACCGGATCGATTCCCATGTAGATATCCAGTGACGCCATGCGCCAATCAGCGAAAATCTCCGGAAGGAAGACCAGAACTCGTCGGTGTCCAGATCGAGAAGGCTAGCATGAAGCAGATCGACGACTTGGCGCTTGAAGATCAGCAGGGCCAAACCACCGTCATCTCCCTGCCGGACTGGCCGTAGAGAACAAGGCAGCCTCACACATCCGCACTGGCGCCGATCAGCCCTGAGACCCAGATAGGGCCCTGGGGCCAGATCAGATCTGAGCACGGCCTACATGGCCGCGCCGCTCTCCGCTGCAGCGCCGTGGCACCTGGGCAGGGCCATCTAGCCGGGAGTGGACACCACCACATCCTGAGCTCGGCAGCGCCGCCCCGCCGGGAAGGACCCCACGGCCCGCCTGGCTATGGATCTGCACCGTGAGCACCACACGAACAGCAGGACATCGAGGTAAGATTTTCGTCCAGCCTTGGGAGCTTCCCGTCGTGATGTACGGGACGCAGCAGGAGCACCACACGTCATCTACTGCCAGGCCGTCTATCTGCAGCATGCAGATCGCGAGTATGTGGCACAATCGCACGTCGGCGCGTACAGATCAGGCCGTCCATGGAGGTGACTAGATGGGAAAGAGGAAGAAAGAGAAAAACAGGCGTCATGGGGAGGCCACTGCAGGCGGCGGCGAGGAGGGCTCGAGGTTGGTGCGGTGGGGGTGCCTCCAGGAGGCATGGGATCCCATGTAGTATATTCATATCTAGATGTGAATTAGTTATGTCACATTTAAGTTGTACATCACAAAATTAATGGCCATAAGATACGTGCAATTTTTTTTTTTTGCCGTGTTGATGTGCGTGAGATCGCTTATGCTACCTTTTTTTTCAAACTGTTCGTGCTGCCTTGTCGTCTTATACAGTGTAGATAAATGGTCGATTTTTTTGTTTTCATTATATCCGCTGGTGCCCTGCTGTTTCTGTTCTTTTTTAATTTTGTTTTGAGAGTTTTTGTGTGTTCTAACCATTGTTTGAATGTGTTTTCTTTCTAAAAACTATTACCATCTTTTTTGTTTTTCTTTCTTTTCACTATTTTCTCTCTCTCATTTTTCTTTTGGTTTTTTTGTTGTTTGTTTATTTTTCATTTTGTCTTTTATTTTTTTATTTTTCAGTTAATAAATAAGATTGTGAATATTTTTTTATAAAATTCGAAAATTCTTTTTTAAGTTTTGTGAAGACCTTCTGAATCAGTGTATTTTTTATATGGAATTGCTAACTCAATTTTTTTACAATGTTTTGTCTAAGTTTGCCATTATTCGATTTAGTTTCTACAAGTGTCATGTTAGAGCTCGATCCCCCACCACACTGGTCGTTGTTTGTTTGTCGCACATTGTTTTGTTGGCCAGTTTGCCTTCACTTTTGACAGCGTATGATTTGCGGCGCCGGCGGCCTGTTTGGTTGCGTTGCTTCTAGGTCACTAAATAGAATTAGAAGAGATAAGAAAAGGGAGCTCTATCGTGGTTGCTGCCTTACCTGTTCATTTTGACACTATCTTTCACTCTTTCTAAACTTCATCAAGAAGAGATTTAGCAATGTGTCCTCTAAGGTCCGTTGGATTTTGTTGTAATTTTTGCGCAAAGTCTTGATCACGCGTCGTGGACCGATATTTTCCCATGTCGCCTTGTTCTGCTTTGTCCACTTGTCGGCCAGTTCGCATTAGATGTCTGTTTTTTTATGGGCATTTTGCTGATCGCGCTTTTGGGGCTCATTTCATGTGGCTTGCGGTGTAGAAGTCGAGGAGACAACCTATGTCACTTGTCATCATATCTCTGTTTCCTTTCCAAGTTCGATATTGAAGAGACATGCTCTGACATGTGAGTCCACCCTCGGCTAGCAACTAGCCCCTTTTTTCTACCCCAGTTGCAAGTTCACCCTCGACTCGCAACTATCCTCGAAGTTTTCTTGTCTCAGTTGCAAGTTCACCACCTACTTGCAACAGGGCTCGATCTGTGTTCGACCCATTTTTGTTGCTTTAGTTGCAAGTCTACCCTAGACTTGCAACTGAGCCCGGTCTTTTTTTCTTTCTCAGTTGCAAGCACACTCTCGACTCGCAACTATGGTCAGGCCTTTTTTGTCCCAGCTACAACTCCACCATTGACATGCAATTGGGGGCCCCACCTTTTTTGTCTCAATTCAAAGTCAACCCCTCTATACACAACTGGGCCTGAACCCCATTTTGTCCTAGTTCCAAGTCACACTCGACACACAACGGAGGGCCCGACCCTTTTTGTCCCATTTGCAACACCACCCCGACATGCAACTAGGGGGCACCCTTTTTTCTCCTAGTTGCAAGTCCACCATTGATATGCAACTGGCCCCTACCCATTTTTGTCCGAATTGCAACTCCATCCTCGACAGGAAACTGTGTTTTGGGGGGATCTATTTTGTCCCCAGTTGCAACTCCACCTCTAACATGTAACTGGGGGTGGGCACATGTTTTGTCCCAGTTGCAAATGCAACCTCGATACGCAACTGGGTCCTATTTGTTTTTTGTCCCAGTTTGCAAGTGCACCCTTGACAAGGTGGGGCAACCCTTTTTACCTCACTTGCAACTCCACCCTCAACAAGAAACCGGGTCCGCTTTTTCCCTAGTTGCAAGTCCATACTCCATAAGCAACTGGGGCCGACCCAATTTTTATTTCGTGTAGTTGCACGTCCATCCTTGACTTGCAACATAGTTCAACGTTTTTCTCTCCCAGTTGCGAGTTGACGATCGACTCGCAACTGGTCTCGATTTCGGCCCGCCCTTTTTATTGCCTCAATTGCAAGTCCACCCTAGACTTGCTACCGAGTCTGACGCCAATTTTCTGCCTTAGTTGCAAGTCCACCCTCGGCTCGCAACTGGCCCTGAAGATTTTTTTTGTCCCAGTTGCAAGTTCATCGTCGACTCGCAACGGGTCTTGATCTGGCTCCGATTTTAGGAAATGGTTTAAGAAACCTTTGTGGTGGTTTTGGGATGGTTGGAACCTTTTTCTTGTTCTCTTATTTTTTATCTATTTTCTCTACTGTTTATTAGAACCCCGACCCAGTTGCATGTCCACCTTCAACACACAACTCGTAGCTTGAACACAACTTCGTGCTCATCATCAACATGCAACTTGCTCTCATCCGTGATCTAATTGCATGTCCACCTCGGCATGCAACTTTCCACTGGCCTAGTTCCATGTCGAACCTCGACATGGTACTTGTTCTCAAAGCCTATCTTGTTTTATACCGACATGCAACTTGTCCCAGAACCCGATCTAGTTGCATGTGTCGACCCTCGACATGCAACTTGCGCCGAACCTAGTTGCATGTACACCCTCCACATGCAACTTATACCCAACCCCGATATAGATGCATGTCAAACCTCAAACATAACTCACTCGACTCTGTTGCATGTCCACCCTCGACATGCAACTCGTGTCCGACCCAGTTACATGTCCATCCTTCCTAGATCAATCATTAGAGCTCGTGTGACATGCAACTAGGACTCTACCTTTTTGTTTGTCCTAGTTCACTAGTAGAAAACAGGGCTTTGGTCCAGGCCTGCCCAGCCCATTAGTCTCGGTTCAGTCAGTAACCGGGACCCATGGGGGCATACGTCCCGGTTCGTGCGCCCAGGGGGCCGGCCGGGCCTCGTGGGGCATTGGTCCCGGTTCGTCTGGACCCTTTGGTCCCGGTTCCAGACACGAACCGGGACCAATTGGCCTCGCTCCTACCCCACATCCATTGGTCCCGGTTCGTGGCTATAACCGGGACCAAAGGGTGGCCTTTAGTCCCGGTTCCAACCACGAACCGGGACCAATATTGTGCCTATATATACCCCTCGCCCGCGAGCAGAGCACTCCACTGCTCTGTTTTTTTCTGGCCGGCGAGGGGAGGGCTTTGTGGTGCTCTAGCTCACCTCCTATGCACATGAGGTGTTCGATGAAATGCCCGAGCCACACTACTTAAGCTTTCTCCTCTCCAAACTCGACCTCCAAGCTCCATTTTCCTCAAGATTTGTCTAGGTTTAGCGGTCCGTCACGTCCCGTCCCCGTCTTCACCGCCATCGATCGCCCGCGCCGATCTCGTCGCCGGTACCACCGTGGTGAGCCTCTTGTTCTTATCTTCTTTCTAAAAGAAAAAAAATCTTGTATGATTTAGATAGATACTTGTATAATTTTCTTACTTCTATTATTGTTTGTTATTATATAGTGCGATGGTTTTGGTATCCGCCCCCGTCGGCCCTCGTCCTGTCTATGATTCAGATGTGGTATATATTATATTTTATAACTATTTGGTTCATTTATTGTTTATGACAATTATGCCGACCAACGTGACATAGATTTTTTTATCTAGGAGGTATGTGAACCGGAAATTCCAACCGACCCTATTGTCGAGAGGTTAAATTTAGTTGAAGAAGAAAACAATTACTTGAAGGAAAAATTGAAAAAAATTGAGGAGGAGAAGATGATATTGGAGTTGCATGTTGCAGATGTCGTCGATGATCACAAGATCAAGATGGATGCAATGCGCTTCAAGATTAGAAAGTATAGAAAATATGCCATTCATACCGAGGCTTGGTATCATTATGCCGTTGGATCAATTGTTACCTTGGTTGCGATTATGATCGCATTTGTTGTTGCATTGAAATGTTTTACATAGTTTCAATAATGTATGGTTTAATTAGATGCTCTGGAGAGGCTATATGTTGTTCAATGAGAACTATGTATGTACTTTGGTTTTAATGTGATGATGAACTTCTATTAATTGATCACTTATCTATTCATGATGTTTTGTAATGGTTTTTGACACACTTAATTATATATAATGCACGCAGATGTACCGGCAATGGATGTACGGTGACAGACGCACCTCCGAGTACATAAGGGCGTGCATAATTTTCTCGAGTGGCTGAGGCAAACAAGCAGAATGGTTTTATGTGTTGTCCATGCCCTATATGTGGGAATACGAAGTCTTACTCTGACCGGAAATCCTTCACACCCACCTGCTTTATAAGGGTTTCATGCCACACTATAATGTTTGGACCAGGCACGGAGAAATAGGGGTTATGATGGAAGACAGCGAAGAAGAAGAGGACGATGACAACTATGTGCCCCCTGAATACGGTGATGCTGCAACAGGGGAAGCTGAAGATCAAGAGGAACCAGACGATGTGCCCGATGATGATCTCCGCCGGGTCATTGTTGATGCAAGGAGACAGTGCGAAAGTGAAAAGGAGAAGCTGAAGTTCGATCGCATGTTAGAGGATCACCAAAAAGGGTTGTACGCCAATTGCGAAGATGGCAACACAAAGCTCGGTACCGTACTGGAATTGCTGCAGTGGAAGGCAGAGAATGCTGTGCCTGACAAAGGATTTGAGAAGCTACTGAAAATATTGTAGAAGAAGCTTCCAAAGGATAACGAATTGCCCGACAGTACGTACGCAGCAAAGAAGGTCGTATGCCCTCTAGGATTGGAGGTGCAGAAGATACATGGATGCCCTAATGACTGTATCCTGTACCGTGGTGCGTACGAGGATTTGAACGCATGCCCGGTATGCGGTGCATTGCGGTATAAGATCAGACGAGATGACCCTGGTGATGTTGACGGCGAGCCCCCCAAGAAGAGGGTTCCTGCCAAGGTGATGTGGTATGCTCCTATAATACCACGGTTGAAACGTCTATTCAGAAACAAAGAGCATTCCAAGTTGATGCGATGGCACAGAGAGGACCGTAAGAAAGACGGGAAGTTGAGAGCACCCGCTGACGGGTCGCAGTGGAGAAAAATCGAGAGAAACTACCGGGCTGAGTTTGCAGGTGTCCCAAGGAACGTATAGTTTGGTTTAAGCGCGGATGGCATTAATACTTTCGGGGAGCAGAGCAGCAATCACAGCACCTGGCCCGTGACTCTTTGTATCTATAACCTTCCTCCTTGGCTGTGCATGAAGCGGAAGTTCATTATGATGCCAGTACTCATCCAAGGCCCTAAGCAACCCGGCAACGACATTGATGTGTACCTAAGGCCATTCGTTGAAGAACTTTTACAGCTGTGGAATGGAAACGGTGTACGTGTGTGGGATGAGCACAGACAGGAGGAATTTGACCTGCATGCTTTGCTGTTTGTAACCATCAATGATTGGCCTGCTCTCAGGAACCTTTCAGGACAAACAAACAAGGGATACCACGCATGCACGCACTGTTTAGCTGACACCGAAAGTATATACCTGGACAAATGCAGGAAGAATGTGTACCTGGGGCATCGTCGATTTCTTCCGACCAACCATCAATGTCGAAAGAAAGGCAAGCATTTCAAAGGCGAGGCAGATCACCAGAAGAAGCCCGCCATGCGTACCGGTGATCACGTACTTGCTATGGTCAATGATTTACATGTAATCTTTGGAAAGGGTCCCGGCGGACTATCTGTTCCGAATGACGCTGAGGGACGCGCTCCCATGTGGAAGAACAAATCCATATTTTGGGACCTACCCTACTGGAAAGACCTAGAGGTCCGCTCTTCAATCGACGTGATGCACGTGACAAAGAACCTTTGCGTGAACCTGCTAGGCTTCTTGGGCGTGTATGGAAAGACAAAAGATACACCGGAGGCATGGGAGGACCTGCAACGTTGGCACGAAAAAGACGGCATGCCTCCAAAGCAGTATGAAGGTCCTGCCAGCTACGCTCTTACCAGAGAAGTGAAGGAAATCTTCTTTGAAGGCCTGCTCAGTATGAAGGTCCCGTCTGGTTTCTCGTCGAATATAAAGGGAATAATAAATATGGCAGAGAAAAAGTTCCAGAACCTAAAGTCTCATGACTGCCACGTGATTATGACGCAACTGCTTCTGGTTGCATTGAGGGGGCTTCTACCGGAAAACGTTCGATTAGCCATTGTGAAGCTATGTGCATTCCTCAATGCAATCTCTCAGAAGGTGATCGATCCAGAAATCATACGAAGGCTAAGGAGTGATGTGGCGCAATGTCTTGTCAGTTTCGAGCTGGTGTTCCCACCATCCTTCTTCATTATCATGACGCACGTCCTAGTTCATCTAGTCAACGAGATTGTCGTTCTGGGCCCCGTATTTCTACATAATATGTTCCCCTTTGGGAGGTTCATGGGAGTCTTAAAGAAATATGTCCGTAACCGCGCTAGGCCAGAAGGAAGCATCTCCATGGGCCATCAAACAGAGGATGTCATTGGGTTTTGTATTGACTTCATTCCTGACCTTAAGAAGATTGGTCTCCCTCAATCGCGGTATGAGGGGAGACTGACTGGAAAAGGCATGCTGGAGGGGACTCAATAATATGCAGGGACGGGCATTCTTGGTCTCAAGCACACTACACAGTTCTATAGAACTCTACCTTGGTGACCACGTATGTCGATGAACACAAGAACATTCTGCGCTCCAAGCACCCGGAGCAGTGTGACGACTGGATTAGATGTGAACACATCAGGACTTTCGGCAGTTGGTTGGAAACACGTCTCAGAGGTGACAACACTGTTTCTGATGAGCTGTACTCATTGTCCAGGGGACCATCTTCGACTGTATTGACTTACAAAGGATACGAGATAAATGGGAATACATTTTACACGATCGCCTAAGATCAAAAGAGCACCAACCAAAACAGCGGTGTCCGCTTTGATGCAGCAACCAAGAGGGGAATGGACACATATTTTGGTTACATAGTGGACATATGGGAACTTGACTACGGACATGATTTTAAGGTCCCTTTGTTTAAGTGCAAATGGGTCAATCTGTCAGGAGGCGGGGTACAGGTAGAGCCACATTACGCAATGACAACAGTGGATCTGAACAATCTTGGGTACACAGACGAACCATTCGTCCTAGCCAATGATGTGACGCAGGTTTTCTATGTGAAGGACATGTCTACCAAACCGAGAAAAAGAAAAGATAAGGAAGCGAATACATCATACGATGAGCCAAAGCGCCACATAGTTCTTTCAGGGAAAAGAGACATCGTGGGAGTGGAGGGTAAGACAAACATGTCTGAAGATTATGAAAAGTTTCATGAAATTCCTCCCTTCAAAGTCAAGGCTGACCCAAGCACCCTGTTAAGCGATGAAGAATATCCATGGTTACGGCGCAATAAGCAAAGGACACAAGCGAAGAAAAAGTGAAGACAGATGAAGTCAGAAAGGGTTGAAAATTGATGATGTGGCTTTGAATGGTTCATTTTGAACACACAAAAAGTCTGGAGTTCAAATAAGTTCAAAAAATGAAATCCCTTTGTAACAGATGAGTTTTCGTCCGAAACCCTGATACTTCGAAAGAGATTGTCCATTTTGTACACGAAGTGCATCCAGTTTTGGCCGTAACCCTCTCAACTTTTTAGCACATGCTATGTGGGTGAAATGATGATACCATGCCAATTTTCAACCTCTTTAGAGTTCATCTGAAGTGCTTTTCAATTTCAGGGTCATTTAGCTCAAAGAATGAACTAATATAAAAAAGAATGAACTGAAAAACTTTTATGAAACTCTAATAGAAAAAATAATAAACTAAAAGAATAAAATAGAAAACTTTAATGAAACTCTAATAGAAAAAGAATGAACTAGAAAACTTTAATGAAATTCTAATAGCTAGCAAAAGGAATCAACTAAAAAGCTTTTATAAACCTCTAGTATTATTGAAACTAAAATTATATAAAATTTATGCAATTTAAATTAGCAAAGTATTTTCTGTTCAAAACATTAAAAGCAAAAAGAATTTTCATAAAGAACTTTTTTTGTTAGAAACTTTAATAGCAAAAAGAATTATCATAATTTTTTTTGTTAGAAACTAAAATAACAAAAACTAATGGCACTAACAGAAAGTTTATAATATTTATTACCTAAAAGCAAAAAGAATTAAAAAATAAAGCAAAAAACAAAAGAAAATAAATAAAGCAAAAAACAAAAACAAAAAAACTAGAAAAATATACAAAAAAATGCCACCTACTGGGCCACCACGGCCTGAATACGACTAGAAACCCAACCACGGGCCAAGATTCAGGCCCGCAGAAGGCCCAGTAGGCCCACAGGCAGCGGATAGTCAGGTTAGGCCCGTAAGCCTGCATTTGAGAGGAGCTCGAGAGGGCAGCGGCAGTGGGGTTTATAAACCACTCCGCGCCCGTCTCAACTAGCGAGGTGGGACTAAACTTTTGGCCGCGGGCAGCACAAGGCCTTTGGTCCCAGTTGGTGACACCAAACCGGGACTAAAGGGGTGCATTGGTACTGGTTCGTGGCTCGAACCGGGACTAATGCTCCCTTTAGTCCCGGTTGGTGGCACCAACCGGGACCAAAGGTCTCTGTTTCCCGCCCTTTGGGCTGCTGAAAAGAGACCTTTGGTCCCGGTTGGTGGCACCAACCGGGACTAAAGGGTGCATTGGTCCCGGTTGGTGCCACGAACCGGGACCAATGCTTAGTGTATATAAGCAGCACTTGTGAAAATTTCCATTCAGTTCTTCGATCCTGCGCTCGCTGCCCCGACGGCGCCGACGAACACCTCGACGCCGCCAGGCTGCCGAACCGCATCGTCGCCTCCCCGAGCCCGCCGTCCTCGTCGCCGGCATTCCCGAGCCCGCCGTCCTTGTCCCCGTCGCCGCGTGCCGCCCCGAGCCCGCCGTCCTCATCGCCGGCCTCGAGCCATCGCCGCCCCCCAGTGAGCACCCCCCTTTCCCATGGTCCCCTGCTAGCCATTTTCGCGTGCCCCCGAGCTCGGCCTTGCTCTGCCACTGCTCCATGGTCGCCGCCGGCCCCGACGCATTGAAGAGCAGCAGCAACACCGTGTAGGAGAGGAGAACGAGTGGACAGTGAAGAGCAGCAGCAGCCCCCCCCTTCTGAATTTTCTGAAATTTATTTCTGATTTTTTTTAAAATGATGAACAATGCATAGAAGGTGTTTGATGAAATGCTAGATGGCTTTGGGCATTTTTGAAATTTCTGAATTTTTTTGTGGTGAGGTACTGATGCAAGACAAAGGTGATGGCAAAATTTCAGAATTTTTGGAGTGGTTTAGAATAGGTTTTCAGCAAGGAATTTGAATCTGGTTCAAATTTCATTTGAACAAAATTTGAACTATGGATCAGAAGGTTTTTGGTGAAATGGAGTGTGGGTACTGTCATGAAGTTGGAGTAATTTTTTCAAAAAAATTTAGTAAGGAAAAAATAGGGTTGTAGTTCAATGCCAAGATTGGACCAAAATTGAAAAATGGAAGTTGTGCTCAAAAGTTTCAAATGACCAAAGTGGGTTTTTGCATAAAAATGATCTATAGGCATCAGAGGACTTCTCAAAAAATTTGTGGCATTTGAAAAGAATTATTTGAAATAGTTCTAGTGCAATAGGGTCATTCTAGAGTTTGAAAATACTAATAAAAGAATTTTTTGAGGCCAAATCATTATAAAAATAATTACTACTGATGTGTTTGTTCATAACATTTTTTTCAATGTATGTATGTATGTATGTATGTATGTATGGATGGATATACAAAATGTTCATATATGATGTTTT
The DNA here is from genome assembly GCA_011799875.1 of Thinopyrum elongatum. Classification (NCBI taxonomy): domain Eukaryota; kingdom Viridiplantae; phylum Streptophyta; class Magnoliopsida; order Poales; family Poaceae; genus Thinopyrum; species Thinopyrum elongatum. The sequence continues at coordinate 16,833,824 of CM022298.1, read as the reverse complement.
TTTTGTTCAATAGCAATTTTTTTCCATGTATGTATGTATGTATGTATTTTTCTTAGATGTGCTATGTTTTTTCAGATGAGATGAAATGAGATGAGATGTCCATTTGTTGTATAAACATAACCCCGATAACTTCAATTCCCCTCGGGCTTATATTTTTGTGAGCATAGAAATTTTTGTAACTTGTATGTGTTTGATCACCGCGGACTTATATACTTGATTGGACTATGGAGTGCATATTTAGTCGAGTCCAACATCAATATTTGTGAATGATTTCATATTGTTGGGCACCGCGGATAGTTGTGAGAGGAGTTTTTCCTTTGATTTTGAGGCATGTGATCTAGATAATGTCCAATGCCTCATATCGCGAACATAGTTATATTGGACAATTGATCTTCATATAAATGAAGCATAAAAGTTTAGCAAACAGTTTGGCAATCACTTAGAAATTTTCATGTTGTAGGAGTACATGTAAAAAAATTCAGAGTTGTTCATTCACTTAGAAATTTTCATGTTATTCATTGACTTAGACATGAGGGGGGACGTCGATCAACCCCCTCTCACCCGACCAACTCTGGAGTCCACCCAAACCGGGACTGAAAAAGCGTTGTCGAGGCCACCCCAAACCCTAGAAGAGTTGTCGAGGCCACCCAAATTTACCAAGTTAAACGAGCGTTGTCGAGGACCATTTTCTGCACATCCAGAATGGCGTCATTTTGTTAAATCCCTTGTCGGTCCGGACGTCGGACATTCATGAGAGAGGCGGTCCGGCCCAAACCCTAGAAGTGTTGTCGAGGCCACCCCAAACCGTAGAAGCGTTGCCTAGGCCACCCCAAACCCTAGAAGCGTTGTCGAGGCCACCCCAAACCGTAGAAGCGTCGAGCTAGCTAAGTCTACGTTTGCACTAATATATCCATCTGTCATGTTTGTATATTAATTGCCATGTTGTAATATTTGCAGAAACTATGGAGCACCGAGACATCGAAGCAGAACAGTTGTTGGGGGACATAATCCTCGGCGGAGGTGATGTCTTGTCGTATCTCAACGACACCGATGGTCTGGAAGGAGAGGGTGAAGCCGGCTCCGGTGATCGAACAATGGAGGTGGAAGGACATGATTATGATGGCTCCGATGACGGAATGCCGGTGGAAGAAGGACACCGTGACGACTACTCCGGTGAGCGAACGGAGGAAGGAGCTGTTGCAAAGTCCAGCGAGGTATATATATTAATTAAGCCTGTGCTGACTAGCTAATTGATGCATTAATTGTTTTGGTATGTACACATATTAACTCTCTTCTTTCTTCTTTTCTAGCCCTCCGGATCGAGCCAAACCTCGGTAATGAGACGAGGCCCGAAGAAAAGGTTGCGCCAGGATGAAAGGTTCACGGTCACAGCAATCAAGGGCGATGGCTAACCGATTGAACCCAGCCGGACCAAGGAAGCATTTTCTGCTCAGTGCGGGGTTCTTGTTAGGGACATGATCCCGATCAGCATCCACCAATGGAATAAGCCTAAGAGCGAAGACCCTCAAGTGTCTTTTGTCAACGATAGACAGAAAGATGATCTTTCGACCGCGCTGAAGGCAAATTTCACCCTACCGCCAGAGGAGGATCCGGATAAGCCAGTTATAGAGCCATTGGTCAAGGCTCACGCTCTTAACAAGATGGCAGATCTATTCAGGAGGTGGAAGAATGTGTTGAAATCAATGTTTGTCGATAAAGGGAAGACTCCAGAATTCACCGGCCGATTTGAGAAGATAAGAGATCACTGGCCTACATTTGTGGCCCACAAGACATCGGAGAAGAGTAAGAAGATGTCAGCGACAAACAAGAAAAATGCTGCAAAGAAGGAGCATCACCATCACACGGGGTCAGGTGGCTACCTCAAAGCCCGGCCGTTGTGGGACAAGGCTGAGAAGGACCTTCTTGATAAAGGGGTCGAACCAGAGACATTGAACTGGCCAGACCGTTCAAGGACTTGGTTCTTCGGGGTTGGGGGAACCTTGGATCCTGAAACAGGGAAGTGCCGTTGGACGAAGGAGCAACTTGAAATACCCGTCAAGAAGCTTCAGAAGTATATCGCCGCAGCGCAGCAAGGGACGTTCGTTCCCGACAGAGAGAATGACAAGCTCACACAGGCCCTCGGGAATCCTGAGCACACAGGACGAACACGAGGCACGGCAGGCTTCGTTGCATGGAAGGTTGGGTTTCCCAGCACAGGCAGTTACAAAACCCGGGAGAGGAGGAGGAAAGTGGAGCAGACCGAACTGCAGAAGCTGAATGCAAGGGTACGAGCGCTAGAGGAATAAGCACTACTAGTTCAGAGCCAGCGACCTGCCGGAGCTACCCCAGAAGCTACACCACCATCTCAGCGGAGAAGCAGCGTGGCTTCCACTGAGCTCCTTCAGCAGCCTGACTTCACGGCTCCCAGCTACCCCGTGGATGCTATCACGGAGGCTCAAGATTGCCACCTTATGACGCAATGGCAGCACCTCAAAGTCAAGGCGATTGTCGGCTCTGTTGCACCTCCTCAACCCGGCGCAACTTTTCACTGCCTTCCGATTCCACAAGGCTATGCTGTTATGATGGTCGATGAAATAACGGAGGGATTTGAGGAGCTCGAGCTTGACCACCCTACCGGTGAAGGGGAGACTCTGCTGGGTCTTGCTCTGAAGACTCCATGTCTATGGCGGAAGGAGCTCATCAACCTTCTGAACTGGATGCCTCCTCCTCCTCCTCCGGCGAGTCAGGGCACTGCGCCTCCTCCTCCTCCGGCGAGTGATTAGGGCAGTCCGCCTCCTTCTCCGGCTGCTCCGGTGCATGGCGGCACTCCGCCTCCTTCTCAGCCTGCGCCGGCGCGTTCGAGCAGCCCGCCTCCTTCTCTGCCTCGTCAGCAATAGCGGAAGACAACCGCCGCCGCTCCGGCTACTCCGGCGTGTCGTAGCACTCCGCCTCCTTCTCCGCCTCGTAAGCAACAAAGGAAGACAGCCGCAGCCGCTCCGGCTGCTCCGGCGTCTAGCAGTACAGCCAGAGGCGGGAGACAATACATATTTGGTCCATCTCTCAACCCTCTAGAGAAGTTACCATACGAGATGATCGAGTAGGAAAACGAGGAGATCTGTCAAGCCCAAGTAAAGGACTTTTTTGCAAAGAAAAATCCACCTCCGAAGGAGAAGATAGATCCGGTGAAATTGAAGCGCACTTTGAAGAACCTGAAGCGACCACCACCGCCTCCGCCGGATGACAACCATGTCCGCGCTCTTAAAAAGGCAGTGGAAGGAGCGCGCCGGTCGGGAACTACTTCAAGTGACAAAATGTTACAAGAATGAAGAAGTGGGAACAAAATTCCCCAGCTCGGCGAATAGGCAAACCAATCGTGCACCCCGCTCAAGGTGTCTAGCGATATCATCGCAAATCTGCCGGGGATGCTGCCCGGTACCAATCCTGGTGATTACCTGCCCGACGATGCACATTTTGATACAATGGAGGTGGACGAACACAAATACCCGTACGGGAAGCCTCTCGTCAGACCTGGTGATCCTCCTCTAACAACGATGATGCAAAGATTCCATAAGTGGTACATGGACACCTGCAAGTCTAGGAAGGATATTTTGACGCTGAGAGTTAAAGAGGAGCACGACCTCGTTGGAATTGATTTGTTGTCTGTTCCATTTGAGGAGTTCTTCCAGTTTTTCAATCAAAAGGACCTCGATAAAATAATCATCACTTGCTACTGTCTCTAAGTACTATACTTCTGTAATTAAGTCTCTATATATAGCTCAGCAATTTCATTGCATGTATATATAATTAACCTCACTATATTATGCAGATTGAAGATTGTCGAATGCAGAAATGCACAAATCTATGATATTGAGTTCATTAACACAAATCTCATAGATGAATGGACGGTTAAATATAATGAGAAAGAAACCGAGGCCAACTTGCTACAATCGTTGCTTAAAAATCAAAACAAAGATAAAATACTCTTTCCTTACAACTTCAAGTGAGTGTTACTGTCTTCTACATATTCGGTTTCCCTTATTACTCGAGGTTATAGTAATGTAATTGATGACTTATGCATGCGTGCGCAGCTTCCACTTTATTCTCCTAGAGATTAAGCTTGAGCAGGGACTAGTGACTGTCTTAGACTCAAGACGAAAAGATCCCAAGGAGTATAAGGCCATGACTGAAATGCTCCAGAAGTAAGTTCAATTGATCATTATCGCACCATATCGGCAACTTCGTTCATTTCCTGATATCAAGTAATTATTTTCTTTGTCTCGCAGGGTTTGGAAAGTGTTCACCGCAGAAGCTCCGGGACTGCCGGAGGAGCAGCGATTTACACACCCAAAAGTAAGTACTACTAGCTAGTTCCGCGCATCTCCCATTGATTCTAGCCTATGATTTCTAATACTATTTATAATGCTTGATTATCAGTTTGATTGACCTCTATTTCTCGTAAAGTGGTTTGTGGGCAGGAAGGTGGGAATATTTTTGTGGATACTAACATTTGCGAGTACATCTACAACGCGACGACCTCATAAGCGGGCTACTCTGAAAACAATATGACGTGCGTAAGCAATAATATTCACATTTTTTTTTATTACCATCATTTGTGGTTGATTTCATTCAATATATGTATTGACCCCTTCTTCAACATTAGATTTGCAGATGCGGGATGAACTCCTACCACAAGATCGCTAAAACGCAATTCAAGAGAATTGGCGGGATTCTTTCTTGACCACGTCATCAATCCACCAGCGTATCCATGTGAAACTTGACATCAAATGTTAGGGATTGTAAGTTCTTATATTGTATTATGTAGCTATGAGCGTCGGATAGATATACGAAAACTTGTTCTTCGACCAATCTCTCGGAGAAGGAGGAGGTCGATCACTTCTCTCTTTGTAGTTCATGACGATCTTGTGTCTTAATAATGATTTCCTTCATTGCCTTACTAGCTAGCATGTCGAGTCCTCTCTATATTGTATAGTACGTAGCGTCGACAAGCACAGAGATAGAGAGGAAACTTCTCTCTATTAGCCTAGCTCACACAATATATAACCCCTAATTAACCCTACAACCCCCAACCCCCCCCCCCTTTCAAACAAAAAACAAAAACCCCAGCTCCTGAGCTGCTGACGCGTGTGCTCTTTGGTCCCGGTTGGTGTTACCAACCGGGATCTAAAGGCCCTCCTGCCTGGGCTCGCCGGAGTGGCCACGTGGAGCCACATCTGTCCCGGTTCGTAAGCGAACCGGGACTAATGGTGTTGGGCTTTAGTCCCGACCCTTTAGTCCCGGTTCCAGAACCGGGACAAATGGGCCTCTAGAACCGGGACAAATAGGCCTTTTTCTACTAGTGGTTGAATGTCCACCCTCGAGATGCAACTAGGCTTGGGCCCCATTTTTTTCCTAGTTGCTAGTACATCCTCTACACACAACGGGGGGCCCGGTCCTTTTTGCTCCAGTTGCAACTCCACCCCGACATGCAACTGAGGGGCCGCCCTTTTTTGTTTCAATCCACCTTCGATCCACAACGGGGCCGTACCCATTTTTTTTGTATTGCAAGTCCATCCTCGACAGACAAATTGGGCGGGAGGGGGGGATGCTATCCATTTTTGTCCCTAGTTGGAAATCCATCCCGGACATGCAATTGCAGGCCGCCTTTTTTATCCTTGTTGCAAGTCCACCCTCGATCCATAACTGGGTCTAACCCATTTTTGTCCTATCTGCAAGTTGATACGTCCATTTTTCATCATGATTTCCTACTGTTATTTATAATGTTTTTATGCATAATAATGCTTTATGGAGTAATTCGAATGCTTTTCTCTCATAATATGCAATGTTTACACAAAGAGGGAGAATGCCGGCAGCTGGAATTCTGGACCTGAAAAAGCTACGTCAGAGCTACCTATTCTGCACATCTCCAAATGAGCTGAAAATTTACGGAGAATTATTTTGAAATATATAAAAAATAATGGAGCAAATAACTACCGCAGGGGGCCACCTAGTGAGCACATGACACCAGGGCGCGCCAGGCCCCCCAGGCGCGCCCCGGTGGGTTGTGCTCAGCCCAGCCCACTTCAGGTGCCCATCTTCTGGTATATAGGTCATTTTGGCCTAGAAAAAAATAAAGCGAGGACTTCCGGGATGGTGCGCTGCCGTCTCGAGGTGGAACTTGAGCAGGAGCACTTTTCCCTCCGGTGGAGCGATTTCGCGGGGGAACTTCCCTCCCGGCGGGGGAAATCAAAGCCATCGTCATCACCAACAACCGTCTCATCTTTCGGGAGGCCAATCTCCATCAACATCTTCAACAACACCATCTCCTCTCAAACCCTAGTTCATCTCTTGTGTTCAATCTTTGTACCGGAACCTCAGATTGGTACCTATGGGTGACTAGTAGTGTTGATTACATCTTGTAGTTGATTACTGTATGGTTTATTTGGTGGAAGATTATATGTTCAGATCCATTATGCTATTTAATACCCCTTTGATCTTGAGCATGAATATCATTTGTGATTAGTTACTTTTGTTCTTGAGGTCACGGGAGAAGTCATGTTGCAAATAATCATGTGAACTTGATATGTGTTCGATATTTTGATGATATGTATGTTGTGATTCCCTTAGTGGTGTCAGGTGAACGTCGACTACATGTCATGTGACGCCCCCGGTTCAATCGTACACTAGTCATACACGCAAACGTGTATGATCAAGCCTAGGGACTCACGGGAAGATATCACAACACAACTCTAAACACAAATAAACGGAGGTCCACACTATTACAGACCAGGGATCCGAAGATCCGAATACATAAGTCAGTCATACAAATAATATCTGGGTACAGACATATTTAGACAAGTTCTGCCTTAAGAAGGCTAGCACAAAATGCGACACTAGATCGAAAGGTGTTGGCCTCCTGCCTGGGAGCCTCCGATCCTACTCCTGGTCAGCTGGCTCGATCCAGTAGTACGTGCCCTCTGGACCCGCCTGGTAGTAGGCTCCGGTGGTGGCGTCTGGCTCCTGGACTCCATCGTCTGGTGTATCATCAAGGTGGGGGTATATGGGGGAAAAGAGAAAATAAAGCAACCGTGAGTACTCATCCGAAGTACTCAGCAAGCAAGGATCTATACTACATATGCAACATTATCAATGGAGAAGAGGCTGTATATGTGGACTGGGCTGCAGAAATGCCAGAATAGAGAGAAAGGCCTAGTCCTATCGAAGACTAGCATCTTCAAACATCTTCTCAAAGCCATCATCTTGCAGCAGTAGAAGAGAGTAGAATAGCATTTTATTTAGCAAACATGTTGAAGTACAGCTCAAAGATCCTTCCTCGACTCCCAGCAAGTGTCGAACCCAATGAGGAGCAGAAGGAAATGACAAGTGGTTTTTAGCAAGGTATTTTCTGCAAGCACTGAAATAGTCGGTAACATGTACTTTGATAGCAAGATAATTCGAACGAGCAAGTAACGGTAAATAAGTGCATCAAGGTAGCCCAATTCTTTGTGACAAAGGACATGCCAAAACGGTCTCTTATGATAAGCAAAGCGTTCTCGAGGGTACACGGGAATTTCACCATATCATTTTCATCATGTTGATTTGATTCGTGTTCGCTACTTTGATAATTTGGTATGTGGTGGACCGGTACTTAGGTGCTGTTCTTACCTGAACAAACCTCCTACTTATGATTAACCCTATCGTAAGCATCCGCAACTACGAGAAAAGTATTAAGATAAATCTAACCATAGCATTAAATTTTTGGATCCAAATCGGTCCCTTACAAAGTAGCGCATAAACTGAGGTTTAAGCTTCTGTCACTCTAGCAACCCATCATCAATAACTACTCCACAATGCATTCCCTTAGGCCCAAATATGGTGAAGTGCCATGTAGCCGACGTTCACATGACACCATTAAGGAATCACAACATACAAATCATCAAAATATCGAACACATATGAAGTTCACATGTATACTTGCACATGACTTCTCCCTGACCTCAAGAACAGAAATAACTACTCCACAATAATAATCATGCCCAAGATCAGAGGGGTATAAATAGCATAATGGATCTGAACATATAATCTTCCACCAAAATAACCATAGAGTAATCAACTACAAGATGTAATCAATACTATACTAGTCACCCACAAGTACCATATATATTCCAGTACAAAGATTGAACACAAGACTGAACTAGGGTTGAGAGTGGAGATGTGTTTTGAAGATGTTGATGAAGATTTCCCTCCCAAAATGGAGAGTTGTTAGTGATACGATGGCGATGATTTTCCCCTCCGGGAGGGAAGTTCCCCCGTGGAATCGCTCCACCGGAGGGCAAAGTGCCCTGCCCAAGTTCCGCCTCGAGCGGCGGCGCTTCATCCCGAAAGTCCCCCTCTGATTTTTTCTATGTCAAAATGACCTATATACCAGAAGATGGGCACCGGAGGTGGGCTGGGCTGAGCACAACCCACCAGGGTGCGCCTGGGGTGCCTGGCGCGCCCAAGTGGGTTGTGCCCACCTGGTGGGCCCCTTTCGTTAGTTATTTGCTCCAGTTATTTTTTATACTGCAAAATAATTCTCCATAAATTTTCAGTTCATTTGGAGATGTGCAGAATAGGTAACTTTGAGCTAGCTTTTTCAGGTCCAGAATTCCAGCTGCCGGTCATTGGGGGCATGCATGTAGGGTGCAGCCTTTGGGGGAAGTCCGAAGCAGCACGCATAGAAGTGCCTTGGTCCTGCTGTACTGGCTCTCCGGTCCTCTAAACCCGACGGAGGTAGTACCTCAAATTGTATGAATGAGTCTAAAAGAATTTCCTCTACGAACATAACCCCTCGGCTTATATAGGGGCCGGGGGTACCTACGGTTACACATGGTCGGTTGCATCTTAGATAAACATGCTAAATATTAGAATATATCTTGAAGTGTACGCCTAGTCTTTGGAAGTCATATCTTGAATGTGACAAGGGCCATGTCAACATGGCCCATTCTTCAGTTGTTGGTGGGTCATTGGGCCAGCTCATGGTGGTAGGACGACGTGTTGAGTACCAACTAATCCAGGACACCATCATTAGCCACTGAACTGGTCTTCAAGCTGAGGACATTGATCTACTCCTCAGAACAGCTTCAACTTCAGGTCTTTAGCTTTGTAGCTAGTTTTTGATACTCCAGTTTTTTTCCGAGCAGACTCTTGTCCGAGGACTCTAGGTCCCAGGTCTTCTACGCCGAAGTTGATTCCTTATAGGCGAGGTACGCCTTCCAGGACCTCTGACAATTTCTGGAAATTTTCGAACCCCACACTTTGACATACCCAACTAGGGGAGTTGTAGCGGGTCCCATGCCCCACTTTTAGTGGCATCTATTTATTTTCTTTCCCTCGATTCACTCACCCACATAAGACACATCGCCTGGAAACACAAGGGTTAAACACCAAGAACTCAAACATCGCATCTCAACAGGTCCATCATTGCATATACTAGATCGTTGATGGCACGCGTTGCTGCGCCCGTCAATTTTGACGATAGAATGGTCAAAATTTCCAAAACCATAGTAAAAAATATGCTAAATTGTGGCAGATATATATCACTAATCAAAATAGTTGATTGGAGCTTGGGTTTGATTGTATGGTTGACAATCGGCATGTTCATTATCCACCCGACTTCACCTAAGTTGGACATCCTAACACATGCCTGCGCCTAGTTAGACATCCTTCCACATGGCACTAAGATAATCAAGCAATATCCATACATTGGACCATGAGAGGAAGCGTCATATCACTAAAGCACCTACTCCCTCCGTTCCTAATATAGACCTTTAGCTTTTCTTGATTCGTATGTATTTAGACACATTTAGTATGTACGTTCACTCATTTTAGTATGTATTAGTTAATATTTTGAAATAGTTAAATTTCTTATATTAGGGATGAAGGGAGTAGAAAACAAAACAACAAAAGTGATATGGCTCATACAGAAGTCTTTCAGATACAACAGGAACCAGTTTGTGCAGTACCAATTCTATAATACATGATGCATCAGTTGAAAATTCTTTAAATCATATGAAAAATGAAATAAATGCATCCCTTAAGAAGTCCTAGAAATATGATTTTGGCCTACTTTTACAAAGGCTAGAGCTGGACCGACATGTTAAACAGACTGTACATAAGAAGTGTTCTACAATATCTGAAAAAAAAAGTATTTGATACACGAGTTATTCTGCCTCTTATTCAAATTTTAAGCATGCAACAAATTGCTCACGGAATAGTAATGAATTGTCCAGGAGCAACCTCGACAATAAGAAACTTGTAGTGGTTGATTAGTCACAATTTCTTATCTTACAAATAAATGGTGTGATTAGGTATGAAGTGACATAAATTAATGCACAACAAATTGGCATCCTTATTTCTTGCTATATCTGTCAAAAAACACTTCATAATTCATATATGTGCCATATTGTCCAGAAGTTCATCTTACAACAAGTGCGGTACATTTGTAATTGTAACGAAATAGTCAATACGACCAGTATATGTCTCCAAGATCCGAAGATCCTGAAAAGACCATGGTACCTTCAATAAAGGTCAATGTCTCAAAAAGTTGGCAAGGAGATACTCAAAATATTACAGACCATAATTTTGTGGCAGAACGAACGCAAGCAGGAGTTTCCAACCTCACATGTTCAGTGCTCCAGAACTGGACTTCACCTACAGATGCAATCTGTGGCGGTCGACATGATCAAACATCTTACTTTCTTGCTATCCTGTTGCACAGATCAAATATTATTCAAGGAATATCAATACTCCTACATGTTTAATAAGACTATATAACCATGAATAAGTCTGGAAACAATAATCTGACTAAAAAATAAGTTTGACACCTTTGTAGCAAGCGTCACCAAAAGTTAGTTTTAGCAAAAAGCTTTCACACCCCGTTATATATAAAGCAAACCACCAGAGCCACAAGATCCAACAAAGGTTCACACCCGCACACACACAGAGAGGTAGCATGGATAAGTGCAAAAGGGTTCAGCTAGGGCACAGCTCAACAAGCCCTAAATAAAACGAAAAAAAGTGCACGGGCCAAAAGTTAGTTTTCAGATGCTTGTTACCTTACCTTAACATCTCTGAGTTGATATGCCTGTAAATCAAAGGAAGCAACTATGATAAGTAACCGTAAGAAGTAAGGAGCTTATTTGCATTCTTGCATCTCGTTAGCATGCAACAGCGCCTTCGTAATTAAAATAGTAGCAAGACTTCTAATGTTCACATTGCCACTCTCAACGCAATTTACTCAGAGATTGAGCTATATTCTCTGTTCATACATTTATCAGGAGAAAACCTAAAGCTCAGATTTATCTCCTTCCATGACAGGAATACTTCAAGACATCAATACTGAAATGTTTCTAATTGACAAGAATGTCACCCGGAGCAGCAAGGTGTCACAATAAATTTTGATAAGAACAACCTTCAGTGCACAATGAATAAAATGTCAAATTGTACTTAAAATTTGGGAAAACATGCACCAAACAAGGTGACAGCTCGACCATGAGGGAAAAGAGAAATAACATCACCAAATGAGGAGCTCAAGCCTGGGACTTTTTTTCACCATGAGAGCTGCCTACCAATGAGTAGTTGTGTTCCCGTCAGCTTCGATCAGGAGTTGAGGACACGAGACCTCTCTCTATCAATATACAGAGATTGGGTCAAACTGTACCTGTAGGGTTTGCTATTGGGGATCTAAAAATATGTACCTGTTGGGGAACGAACGCATGGATAGAGGGCATAAGCATCGTACATCTTGACGTTTTGTTCTACAGCCGCCGACAGAAGCTGGCAGCCTCGGTGGGCTTTGCCAATCGAGGTAGCATCGGATCGGCTGGCGTCTGAGCCTGCATCGGCGGGAGCAGAGCTCTCAATCAAAGACAGGCTCCTAGGTAGATTGCCGGGTGGGCTGGATGCCGCCCCGATTCAGCCGCATCCCGCGCGTCCGCTTGATCTGACCCCTCTCGCGCCTCGCTTCGGCTGGATCCCGAGCTCTTAGTCAGCGCCTTCAGCGCCAACTAGGAGTGCCGGCGCCCACGCTACCGCGCTATTGGGCCGGCCCAAAAAGGCAAGCCCCAACAGAAAATTTAAAGAAAAAATTGGCGCGAGCGAGGAGACTCGAACCGGATCTCCTGTCTTGTGTTACAACCGCGCTAACCACGAGGCCCACTCCCATATTAGGTTTACAACATTTTCATCTTTTTTTAGTTTCTTCTTTCCTTTTTCGTTTTTCCATTTACCATTTTTCTTTTTTATTCTGCCTTATATGATGATTTTTTTTTCAAATTCGCGAACTCTTTTCAAATCGATGAACTTTTTTATTTTCTGATGAAATTTACAAAGTTCACATATTTGAAAATAAGTTCATCGGATTTGAAAATAGTTCACAAAATTGAAACAGAAATTCATTGGATCTGAAAAGTTCATGGAATTTGAAAAAAAGTTTATCACATTTGAAAAAAGTTCATCAAACTTGAAAAAAGTTCATTAAATTCGATAAAAAGTTCATCGAATTTGAGAAAAAGTTCACCGGATTTGAGAAAAGTTCATTGAATTTTGAAAAAAGTTCATCGAATTTGAAGAAAAGTTCATCATATTCAAATAAAAGTTCATCGAATTGAAAAAAAGTTCATGCATTTTGAACAAGAAATAAGTTCATCTGTCTAGCAAATATTGTTTAGTGGATTAGAAAGGCACGGCAATAGAAGCAAGACCAATTATTTCATCCTTACTAGGTAATTCTTTCTTATGAGGTTGTCTGTTAAACTTGGAAAAATTAAATTCATGAGAATCATTACCAAAATGAACACTAACAGTTTGATTATGACAATCTATAGTAGCGTTGACTGTGTTCAAGAAAGGTCTACCAAAGATAATGGGACAAAAATCATCTTGTGGGGAACCAAGAACTAGAAAATCAGTAGGGAAATTAATTTCCCACACAAGACTTCAACATCTCTAACAATCCCAAGTGGTGTGATGGTGTCTCTATTAGCAAGTTTAATAGTAACATCTATGTCTTCTATTTTACTGGGTGCTATGTCATTCATAATTTCTTGGTATAAGGTAAAAGCAATAGCACTCACACTAGCACCTAAGTCACATAAACCATAATAATAATGATCTCTTATTTTAACTGAGACAACAGGCATGCCAACAACAAGTCTATGTTTATCCTTTTCATCGGGTTTGGCAATTCTAGCAGCTTCATCACAGAAGTAAATAACATGCCCATCAATATTTTCTACCAGGAGATCTTTAACCATAGCAACACTAGGTTCTACTTTAATTTGTTCAACAGGTTTAGGTACTCAAATATTCCTTTTGCGAACCACAGTTGAAACCTTAGCATGTTCCTTTATCCTAACAGGGAAAGGTGATTTTTCAATATAAGCAGTAGGCACAACTGGATCAACATTGTAAATAATAGTTTCATCTTTTACTATGACCGGTTCTTTAATTTCTTCTTTAATAGGGGGGGGTGATATTTAAACCACTTCTCGTTAGGAAGATCAACATGAGTAGTAAAAGATTCATAAAAAGAGGCTACTATCTCAGAGTCAAGTGCATATTTAGTGCTAAACTTGTGAAAAGCATCGGTATTCATAAAAGATTTAACACAATCAAATTCAAGCTTAATACCTGACTCTTTACCTTCGTTGAGTTCCCAATCTTCAGAGTTGCATTTAATTCTTTCTAAAAGATCCCACCTGAATTGAATAATCTTCTTCATAAAAGAACCAGTACAAGAAGTATCGAGCATGGATTGATCATCACGAGAAAGCCGAGAATAAAAATTCTGAATGATAATTTCTCTAGAGAGCTCATGATTGGGGCATGAATATAACATTGGCTTAAGCCTCCCCCCAAGCTAGAGCGATACTTTCTCCTTCACGAGGCCAAAAATTATATATATAATTTCAATCACGATGAACTAGATGCATACGATAATTTTTTTGGTGAAATTCCAATTTCAATCGATTCCAGTTCCAAGATCCAATATCATCGCATAGCCTATACCATGTCAATGCTTTTCCCTTCAAAGATAAAAGGAAAACCTTCTTCTTAGCTTCATTTCCAGATAAACCTGCAAGCTTAAATAATCCACAAATTTCATCAACATATATCAATTGCTTATCAGGATGTTCAGTTCCATCTCCTGCATAAGCATTAGCTAGTAGTTGTTCTATCATAACCGATGGAATTTGATAACCAATATTTTTAGTAGGTGCAGTAGGTTGAGGGGAAAATAATTGTGCTTCCGGTCGAGGTGAAGATACCCCGAACAAACCCCTCAAAGTATGGTTCTCCATAGTAACAAGTGACAATAAATTTCAGCACGTAGTAATAATTTTTCCTTACCAATTTCCACTTACCAAGAGCGCTTCACTCCCCGGCAACGGCGCCAGAAAAGAGCCTTGATGACCTAGAAGTATACGGGATCAATCGTAGTACTTTTGATAAGTAAGAGTGTCGAACCCAATGAGGAGCAGAAGGAAATGACAAGTGGTTTTTAGCAAGGTATTTTCTGCAAGCACTGAAATAGTCGGTAACATGTACTTTGATAGCAAGATAATTCGTAACGAGCAAGTAACGGTAAATAAAGTGCATCAAGGTAGCCCAATTCTTTTGTGACAAAGGACATGCCAAAACGGTCTCTTCTGATAAGCAAAGCGTTCTCGAGGGTACACGGGAATTTCACCATATCACTTTCATCATGTTGATTTGATTCGTGTTCGCTACTTTGATAATTTGGTATGTGGGTGGACCGGTACTTAGGTGCTGTTCTTACCTGAACAAACCTCCTACTTATGATTAACCCTATCGTAAGCATCCGCAACTACGAGAAAAGTATTAAGATAAAATCTAACCATAGCATTAAATTTTTGGATCCAAATCGGTCCCTTACAAAGTAGCGCATAAACTAGGGTTTAAGCTTCTGTCACTCTAGCAACCCATCATCTAATAACTACTCCACAATGCATTCCCTTAGGCCCAAATATGGTGAAGTGCCATGTAGCCGACGTTCACATGACACCATTAAGGGAATCACAACATACAAATCATCAAAATATCGAACACATATGAAGTTCACATGATTACTTGCAACATGACTTCTCCCGTGACCTCAAGAACAGAAATAACTACTCACAAATAATAATCATGCCCAAGATCAGAGGGGTATTAAATAGCATAATGGATCTGAACATATAATCTTCCACCAAATAAACCATAGAGTAATCAACTACAAGATGTAATCAATACTATACTAGTCACCCACAAGTACCAATATATGATTCCAGTACAAAGATTGAACACAAGAGCTGAACTAGGGTTTGAGAGGAGATGGTGTTGTTGAAGATGTTGATGAAGATTTCCCTCCCAAAGATGGGAGAGTTGTTAGTGATGACGATGGCGATGATTTTCCCCTCCGGGAGGGAAGTTCCCCCGGTGGAATCGCTCCACCGGAGGGCAAAAGTGCTCCTGCCCAAGTTCCGCCTCGAGACGGCGGCGCTTCATCCCGAAAGTCCCCCTCTGATTTTTTCTATGTCAAAATGACCTATATACCAGAAGATGGGCACCGGAGGTGGGCTGGGCTGAGCACAACCCACCAGGGTGCGCCTGGGGTGCCTGGCGCGCCCAAGTGGGTTGTGCCCACCTGGTGGGCCCCTTTCGTTAGTTATTTGCTCCAGTATTTTTTATATACTGCAAAATAATTCTCCATAAATTTTCAGTTCATTTGGAGATGTGCAGAATAGGTAACTTTGACGTAGCTTTTTCAGGTCCAGAATTCCAGCTGCCGGTCATTGGGTGCATGCATGTAGGGTGCAGCCTTTGGGGGAAGTCCGAAGCAGCACGCATAGAAGTGCCTTGGTCCTGCTGTACTGGCTCTCCGGTCCTCTAAACCCGGACGGAGGTAGTACCTCAAGATTGTATGAATGAGTCTAAAAGAATTTCCTCTACGAACATAACCCCTCAGCTTATATAGGGGCCGGGGGGTACCTACGGTTACACATGGTCGGTTGCATCTTGAGATAAACATGCTAAATATTTGAATATACCTTGAAGTGTACGCCTAGTCTTTGGAAGTTCATATCTTGAATGTGACAAGGGCCATGTCAAACATGGCCCATTCTTCAGTTGTTGGTGGGTCATTGGGCCAGCTCATGGTGGTAGGACGACGTGTTGAGTACCAACTAATCCAGGACACCATCATTAGCCACTGAACTGGTCTTCAAGCTGAGGACATTGATCTACTCCTCAGAACAGCTTCAACTTCAGGTCTTTAGCTTTGTAGGCTAGTTTTTGATACTCCAGTTTTTTTCCGAGCAGACTCTTGTCCGAGGACTCTAGGTCCCAGGTCTTCTACGCCGAAGTTGATTCCTTATAGGCGAGGTACGCCTTCCGAGGACCTCTGACAATTTCTGGAAATTTTCGAACCCCACACTTTGACATACCCAACTAGGGGAGTTGTAGCGGGTCCCATGCCCCACTTTTAGTGGCATCTATTTATTTTCTTTCCCTCGATTCACGCACCCACATAAGACACATCGCCTGGGAAACACAAGGGTTAAACACCAAGAACTCAAACATCGCATCTCAACAGGTCCAATCATTGCATATACTAGATCGTTGATGGCACGCGTTGCTGCGCCCGTCAATTTTGACGATAGAATGGTCAAAATTTCCAAAACCATAGTAAAAAATATGCTAAATTGTGGCAGATATATATCACTAATCAAAATAGTTGATTGGAGCTTGGGTTTGATTTGTATGGTTGACAATCGGCATGTTCATTATCCACCCGACTTCACCTAAGTTGGACATCCTAACACATGCCTGCGCCTAGTTAGACATCCTTCCACATGGCACTAAGATAATCAAGCAATATCCATACATTGGACCATGAGAGGAAGCGTGCATATCACTAAAGCACCTACTCCCTCCGTTCCCTAATATAAGACCTTTTAGCTTTTCTTGATTCGTATGTATTTAGACACATTTTAGTATGTACGTTCACTCATTTTAGTATGTATTTAGTTAATATTTTGAAATAGTTAAATTTCTTATATTAGGGAATGAAGGGAGTAGAAAACAAAACAACAAAAGTGATATGGCTCATACAGAAGTCTTTCAGATACAACAGGAACCAGTTTGTGCAGTACCAATTCTATAATACATGATGCATGCAGTTGAAAATTCTTTAAAATCATATGAAAAATGAAATAAAATGCATCCCTTAAGAAGTCCTAGAAATATGATTTTGGCCTACTTTTACAAAGGCTAGAGCTGGACCGACATGTTAAAACAGACTGTACATAAGAAGTGTTCTACAATATCTGAAAACAAAAGTATTTGATACACGAGTTATTCTGCCTCTTATTCAAATTTTAAGCATGCAACAAATTGCTCACGGAATAGTAATGAATTGGTCCAGGAGCAACCTCGACAATAAGAAACTTGTAGTGGTTGGATTAGTCACAGATTTCTTATCTTACAAATAAATGGTGTGATTAGGTATGAAGTGACATAAATTATATGCACAACAAATTAGGCATCCTTATTTCTTGCTATATCTGTCAAAAAACACTTCATAATTCATATATGTGCCATATTGTCCAGAAGTTCATCTTACAACAAGTGCGGTACATTTGTAATTGTAACGAAATAGTCAATACGACCAGTATATGTCTCCAAGATCCGAAGATCCTGAAAAGACCATGGTACCTTCAATAAAGGTCAATGTCTCAAAAAGTTGGCAAGGAGATACTCAAAAATATTACAGACCATAATTTTGTGGCAGAACGAACGCAAGCAGGGAGTTTCCAACCTCACATGTTCAAGTGCTCCAGAACTGGACTTCACCTACAGATGCAAATCTGTGGCGGTCGACATGATCAAACATCTTACTTTCTTGCATATCCTGTTGCACAAGATCAAAATATTATTCAAGGAATATCAATACTCCTACATGTTTAATAAAGACTATATAACCATGAATAAGTCTAGAAACAATAATCTGACTAAAAAATAAGTTTGACACCTTTGTAGCAAGCGTCACCAAAAGTTAGTTTTAGCAAAAAGGCTTTCACCCCGTTATATATAAAGCAAACCACCAGAGCCACAAGATCCAACAAAGGTTCACACCGCACACACACAGAGAGGTAGCATGGATAAGTGCAAAAGGGTTCAGCTGAGGGCACAGCTCAACAAGCCCTAAATAAAACGAAAAACAGGTAGCACGGGCCAAAAGTTAGTTTTCAGGATGCTTGTTACCTTACCTTAACATCTTCTGGAGTTGATATGCCTGTAAATCAAAGGAAGCAACTATGATAAGTAACCGTAAGAAGTAAGGAGCTTATTTGCATTCTTGCATCTCGTTAGCATGCAACAGCGCCTTCGTAATTAAAATAGTAGCAAGACTTCTAATGTTCACATTGCCACTCTCAACGCAATTTACTCAGAGATTGAGCTATATTCTCTGTTCATACATTTATCAGGAGAAAACCTAAAGCTCAGATTTATCTCCTTCCATGACAGGAATACTTCAAGACATCAATACTGAAATGTTTCTAATTGACAAGAATGTCACCCAGGAGCAGCAAGGTGTCACTAATAAATTTTGATAAGAACAACCTTCAGTGCACAATGAATAAAATGTCAAATTGTACTTAAAATTTGGGAAAACATGCACCAAACAAGGTGACAGCTCGACCATGAGGGAAAAGAGAAAATAACATCACCAAATGAGGAGCTCAAGCCTGGGACTTTTTTTCACCATGAGGAGCTGCCTACCAATGAGTAGTTGTGTTCCCGTCAGCTTCGATCAGGAGTTGAGGACACGAGACCTCTCTCTATACAATATACGAGAGATTGGGTCAAACTGTACCTGTAGGGTTTGCTATTGGGGATCTAAAAAATATTGTACCTGTTGGGGAACGAACGCATGGATAGAGGGCATAAGCACGTCGTACATCTTGACGTTTTGTTCTACAGCCGCCGACAGAGAGCTGGCAAGCCTCGGTGGGCTTTGCCAATCGAGGTAGCAATCGGATCGGCTGCGGTCTGTGGAGCCTGCATCGGCGGGAGCAGAGCTGCATCAATCAAAGACAGGCTCCTAGGTAGATTGCCCGGGTGGGCTGGATGGACCGCCCCGGATTCAGCCGCATCCCGCGCGTCCGCTTGATCTGACCCCCTCGCGCGCCTCGCTTCGGCTGGATCCCCGGGAGCTCTTAGTCAGCGCCTTCAGCGCCAACTAGGAGTGCCGGCGCCCACGCTACCGCGCTATTGGGCCGGCCCAAAAAAGGCAAGCGCCCAACAGAAAAATTTAAAAGAAAAAATTGGCGCGAGCGAGGAGACTCGAACCGGGGATCTCCTGTCTTGTGTTACAGCGCGCTAACCACGAGGCCACTAAGCCACATCTGTTAGGTTACAACATTTTCATCTTTTTTTTAGTTTCTTCTTTCCTTTTTCGTTTTTCCATTTACCATTTTTCTTTTTTATTCTGCCTTATATGATGATTTTTTTTTCAAATTCGCGAACTCTTTTCAAATCGATGAACTTTTTTATTTTCTGATGAAATTTAACAAAGTTCACATATTTGAAAATAAGTTCATCGGATTTGAAAATAGTTCACAAAATTGAAACAGAAATTCATTGGATCTGAAAAAAGTTCATTGAATTTGAAAAAAAATTATCACATTTGAAAAAAGTTCATCAAACTTGAAAAACGTTCATTAAATTCGATCAAAAGTTCATCGAATTTGAGAAAAAGTTCACCGGATTTGAGAAAAGTTCATTGAATTTTGAAAAAAGTTCATCGAATTTGAAGAAAAGTTCATCATATTCAAATAAAAGTTCATCAAATTGAAAAAAAGTTCATGCATTTTGAACAAGAAATAAGTTCATCTGTCTAGCAAATATTGTTCTAGTGGATCAGTAGAAGGCACGGCAATAGAAGCAAGACCAATTATTTCATCCTTACTAGGTAATTCTTTCTTATGAGGTTGTCTGTTAAACTTGGAAAAATTAAATTCATGAGAATCATCACCAAAACGAACACTAACAGTTTGATTATGACAATCTATAGTAGCGTTGACTGTGTTCAAGAAAGGTCTACCAAAGATAATGGGACAAAAATCATCTTGTGGGGAACCAAGAACTAGAAAATCAGTAGGGAAATTAATTTCCCACACAAGACTTCAACATCTCTAACAATCCCAAGTGGTGTGATGGTGTCTCTATTAGCAAGTTTAATAGTAACATCTATGTCTTCTATTTTAGTGGGTGCTATGTCATTCCTAATTTCTTGGTATAAGGTAAAAGCAATAGCACTCACACTAGCACCTAAGTCACATAAACCATAATAACAATGATCTCTTATTTTAACTGAGACAACAGGCATGCCAACAACAAGTCTATGTTTATCCTTTTTATCGGGTTTGGCAATTCTAGCAGCTTCATCACAGAAGTAAATAACATGTCCATCAATATTTTCTACCAGGAGATCTTTAACCATAGCAACACTAGATTCTACTTTAATTTGTTCAACATGTTTAGGTGCTCAAATATTCCTTTTGCGAACCACAGTTGAAACCTTAGCATGTTCCTTTATCCTAACAGGGAAAGGTGATTTTTCAATATAAGCAGTAGGCACAACTGGATCAACATTGTAAATATTAGTTTCATCTTTTACTATGACCGGTTCTTTAATTTCTTCTTTAATAGGGGGGTGATATTTAAACCACTTCTTGTTTGGGAGATCAACATGAGTAGTAAAAGATTCACAAAAAGAGGCTACTATCTCAGAGTCAAGTGCATATTTAGTGCTAAACTTGTGAAAAGCATCGGTATTCATAAAAGATTTAACACAATCAAATTCAAGCTTAATACCTGACTCTTTACCTTCATTGAGTTCCCAATCTTCAGAGTTGCATTTAATTCTTTCTAAAAGATCCCACCTGAATTGAATAATCTTCTTCATAAAAGAACCAGTACAAGAAGTATCGAGCATGGATTGATCATCACGAGAAAGCCGAGAATAAAAATTATGAATGATAATTTCTCTAGAGAGCTCATGCTTGGGGCATGAATATAACATTGACTTAAGCCTCCCCCAAGCTAGAGCGATACTTTCTCCTTCACGAGGCCAAAAATTATATATATAATTTCAATCACGATGAACTAGATGCATAGGATAATTTTTTTGGTGAAATTCCAATTTCAATCGATTCCAGTTCCAAGATCCAATATCATCGCATAGCCTATACCATGTCAATGCTTTTCCCTTCAAAGATAAAAGGAAAACCTTCTTCTTAGCTTCATTTCCGGATAAACCTGCAAGCTTAAATAATCCACAAATTTCATCAACATATATCAAGTGCTTATCAGGATGATCAGTTCCATCTCCTGCATAAGCATTAGCTAGTAGTTGTTCTATCATACCCGATGGAATTTGATAACCAATATTTTTAGTAGGTGCAGTAGGTTGAGGGGAAAATAGTTGTGCTTCCGGTCGAGGTGAAGATACCCCGAACAAACCCCTCAAAGTATGGTTCTCCATAGTAACAAGTGACAATAAATTTCAGCACGTAGTAATAATTTTTCCTTACCAATTTCCACTGACCAAGAGCGCTTCACTCCCCGGCAACGGCGCCAGAAAAGAGCCTTGATGACCCAGAAGTATACGGGATCAATCGTAGTACTTTTGATAAGTAAGAGTGTTGAACCCAATGAGGAGCAGAAGGAAATGACAAGTGGTTTTTAGCAAGGTAATTTCTGCAAGCACTGAAATTGTCGGTAACAAGTAGTTTGATAGCAAGATAATTTGTAACGAGCAAGTAATGGTGAATAAAGTGCATCAAGGTAGCCCAATTCTTTTGTGACAAAGGACATGCGAAAACGGTCTCTTATGATAAGCAAAGCGTTCTCGAGGGTACACGGGAATTTCACCATATCACTTTCATCATGTTGATTTGATTCGTGTTTGCTACTTTGATAATTTGGTATGTGGGTGGACCGGTACTTAGGTGTTGTTCTTACCTGAACAAACCTCCTACTTATAATTAACCCTATCGTAAGCATCCGCAACTACGAGAAAAGTATTAAGATAAAATCTAACCATAGCATTAAATTTTTGGATCCAAATCGGTCCCTTACAAAGTAGCGCATAAACTAGGGTTTAAGCTTCTGTCACTCTAGCAACCCATCATCTAATAACTACTCCACAATGCATTCCCTTAGGCCCAAATATGGTGAAGTGCCATGTAGTCGACGTTCACATGACACCATTAAGGGAATCACAACATACAAATCATCAAAATATCGAACACATATGAAGTTCACATGATTACTTGCAACATGACTTCTCCCGTGACCTCAAGAACAGAAATAACTACTCACAAATAATAATCATGCCCAAGATCGGAGGGGTATTAAATAGCATAATGGATCTGAACATATAATCTTCCACCAAATAAACCATAGAGTAATCAACTACAAGATGTAATCAATACTATACTAGTCACCCACAAGTACCAATATATGATTCCAGTACAAAGATTGAACACAAGAGCTGAACTATGGTTTCAGAGGAGATGGTGTTGTTGAAGATGTTGATGGAGATTTTCCTCCCAAAGGTGGGAGAGTTGTTAGTGATGACGATGGCGATGATTTCCCCCTCCGGGAGGGAAGTTCCCCCGGCGGAATCGCTCCGCCGGAGGGCAAAAGTACTCCTGCCCAAGTTCCGCCTCGAGACGGCGGCGCTTCATCCCGAAAGTCCCCCTCTGATTTTTTCTAGGTCAAAATGACCTATATATCAGAGATGGGCACCGGAGGTGGGCTGGCTGAGCACAACCCACCAGGGCGCGCCTGGGGTGCCTGGCACGCCCAAGTGGGTTGTGCCCACCTGGTGGGCCCCTTTCGTTAGTTATTTGCTCCAGTATTTTTTATATACTGCAAAATAATTCTCCATAATTTTTCAGCTCATTTGGAGATGTGCAGAATAGGTAACTTTGACGTAGCTTTTTTAGGTCCAGAATTCCAGCTGCCGGTATTCTCCCTCTTTTGTGTAAACCTTACATATTATGAGAGAAAAGGCATTAGAATTACTCTGAAAAGCATTATTATGCATAGAAACATTATAAATAACAGTAGGAAAACATGATGCAAAATGGACGTATCAAAGCTTCTGTCACTCTGGCAACCCATCATCTAATAACTACTCCACAATGCATTCCCTTAGGCCCAAATATGGTGAAGTGACATGTAACACCCCCGGTGATTAGCAACAGTAATCACTTTTGATAATGACATGTTAGCATGATCAACAGTGCATAATCATCATTAGCATCACATTGCATTTCAACTCCTAAGTCAAATTCAAGTTTAAATGAAAGTGGAATATGAAAGTTGTCCAACATAGGAGCTAAAATGTCAGATAAATAACAAATATTCCAGAGGCTATTCTAAAATTGAAACAAACTCATTGGAATTGGATAAGTGACTTGAACAACCTCAAACAGTGGATGAAGATAATATTTAATAACCATTTATTAAATCTGAAATAAATATGGAATTATGTTGTCCAAACTAATTTTAGGTGTTAGGGAATAATGCACTGGTATTTATGAACTAGGTCTCATGTTTTACAAAACTCAAATGGTGACTGATATTACTAAACAGGAAAAGAAATAAAGAAAAGGAAAAAGAAACAAAAAGGATAAAGGAGCAACCCCCCCCCCCCCCACGGCCAACTGGCCGAAGCCCAGCGGCCGGCCCACCTGCGTCGCCCCTGGCCTATAAGGCCCCCCGGCCAAACCCTAGCCCCACCGACACCCCACTCCCCCCCCCCCTCCCACTCGTTCGCCCCCCCCCCCCCCCCCCGATCCAGAAACTGGATCGGGCCGACGCCGCGACGCCGCCCCGCTCCCGCGCCGATCGGCCAGCGCCGACGCCGCCGCCACACCGACGCCGCCCCGTCCTCTCCTCTCCCGACCAGCCGCCTAGCGCTCGCCCCCCCCATCTGGATCGGGATCCCCCGATCCCGTCCGCCCCGCTGCCGTGCCTCGCGTGTCGCCCGTTGCCCGGTCGCAGCCACCTCGCCGGCGCCGCCTCCCCGCCGGACTGCGTCGTCCTCGTCCCCTCCTCGAGCCGCTTCTCCGAGCCACGCGCCCGTTCCCCTGCTGCGTGGGGGAGGAACCTTCGACCCGCCCCTTCTCGCCCGGTCCCGCGGCCGAGCCACGCTCACCCGTCCCGGACCACGGCGCACGCACTCGGCACGGGGCCTCGCACACGCGCGGCGCGCCGCCCACTGCCCTCGCTCGCGCGCCCGCGTCGCTTCTCGCCGCCGACCGCCCGCGCGCCAACGCCCGCTCCGGCCTACCCCTCCACGGCCCGGCGTCTCCCTCCGTGGCCGCCCGCTCGCCACGGCCCCGCCCCGCGGGGCCCCGCCGGCCCGGCCGCGACTGCCGCGGCCCAGTCGGGTGCGCACCCGCGGGCCAGCGCACGTTCGGGCTGCGCCCGTCCCCCGACCCGTTAGGCCCCCCTGGGCCACTGCCCAGTGGGGCCCAAACCCCCTGTGACGCTGACGAATGGGGCCCACGGCCCAGAAACGATTTTAAGAAAATAAAAATAAAAATAAATAAATAATTAATTAGTTAATAGTAGGTTAATAACCTAATCAGACTAATTTAATTAATTAATTAGTTTAGTTAATTGTTAATTAGTTAATTAAACCTAATTAACCTAACAGCCTATGACAGGTGGGACCCCACCCTGTCAGGTGGCTGCTGACGTCAGCACGATGTCATGCTGACGTCATCATTCATGTTTCGGATAATGTTTGAATTAAATAATTAATTAAATTTCAGAAATTAATAAAAACTTTGAAAATCATATCTTTTAAACCGTAACTCCGATCAAAATATTTATACATATAAACTTGCTCAGAACGACGATACGAACCCGGATACGCCTCCGTATTCCCGTCAGACGCCCGCAGCTATAAGAACATTGAACTTTTAGACCGATTTCAGTAAATGAATAGTGCCCAACTTTAATTAAATAAATCCGAATAAATTCCTAAATTAACTAAATCATTTAGTTAGGCAGTAGAACACCCCTGGCATATCATTTAGGCATGCATACATATTGTTTGCATTATTGCCGTGAAATTTATTGTTTCTCTCCCCCTCCTTCCTCTCGATGACGCTGAGACCGACGACGCTGCACCAGGTTACGACTACTCTTACACGAGCAGCCGTTGACGATTTCCCCTCTGCCAGAGCAACCAGGCAAGCCCCCCCCCTTGAGCATTCCAGATATCGCCCATTCTATCTCCTGCTTGCATTAGATTTCGCTACTGTTAATGTATGCTCCTATTCTGATGCATAGCCTGCTGTTGTAACCTGTTCATTGCTACCTTACCTGCCTATGATAAACTGTTTAGTATAGGTTGGTATGAACCATCTGTGACCCCACCACCTACTTTGTCGCCCCTGTTGTTCATCGACGACTCGATCAACGTGATCGTCGATCAGAGACAGACGCCTCACTTCACACCCCCCCTTAGTTGTACGACTTGCGTAGTAACTATCGAGTGCCGAGGGTGATACCTCGTAACGCACTCTGATGAATACTCTGCAGCATAGCTGTACGGTCGTGTCATCGAGGGTGATTCCTCCTTCTCCCTGTCCGATACGACTCTGTCGTGCAACCCCTCAGTGTGAACCTCGAGGGTGATACCTCTTACGTTCACCCTGATGAATAGACCACATGGTTATTGACCTTTTGCACAGGCGGGTCCACCCTGGTGGGTACCGCTGGGGATCTATGATTTCGGGTGTGCCGGAAGGGCACTCGAGTGTGACATTGTGGCGGAGCTCAGAGACTCTGATTGTCTCCGCTTGATACTAATTGAGCCTATTGGATTCGGGTGTGTGATCTGAGTGGGTCGACGTGCCCTATACGCACTACACACACGCGGGATAATGGTTTAGGGCCCTCTGCGATGTACGTTTCTCCGAAAGCTTATCAGACGTCAGATTCACCGTGCGGGCTGATCGTCGAGATTGGGCTGATACTTCACTGGCGAGTTCAGTGTCGCGCCTGCACCCCGGCCAGCCACGCAACGCGCAGGGTGCCCAGGGCGATGGCCCGAGACCCCTGGGTGCATAGGTTAGTCCGGCGTGCTGACCTCTCTGCTGAGCCTAGGTAGAGCGCTGCTTCGTGTTGATCTTCCGAGGACGGGCATTACCCAGCAAGTATGTCCGGCCAGAGTTGATCGAGCGTGTTGGGTAACAGTAGTGCACCCCTGCAGGGATGAATCTTCTATCGATAGCCGGTCCTACGGTAAAGGACGCTCAGTTTGTGTATCCCGATCTACTACTTAAACTGGATACTTGTTACTTAATTGAAGCTTCGGGATTACTTTCTCGCTGGGAGTCGAGGAAGGATCTTTGAGCTGTACTTCAACATGTTTGCTAAATAAAATGCTATTCTACTCTCTTCTACTGCTGCAAGATGATGGCTTTGAGAAGATGTTTGAAGATGCTAGTCTTCGATAGGACTAGGCCTTTCTCTCTATTCTGGCATTTTTGCAGCCCAGTCCACATATACAGCCTCTTCTCCAATGATAATGTTGCATATGTAGTATAGATCCTTGCTTGCTGAGTACTTCGGATGAGTACTCACGGTTGCTTTATTTTCTCTTTTCCCCCATATACCCCCACCTTGATGATACACCAGACGATGGAGTCCAGGAGCCAGATGCCACCACCGGAGCCTACTACCAGGCGGGTCCAGAGGGCACGTACTACTGGATCGAGCCAGCTGACCAGGAGTAGGATCGGAGGCTCCCAGGCAGGAGGCCAACGCCTTTCGATCTAGTGTCGCTGTTTGTGCTAGCCTTCTTAAGGCAGAACTTGTCTAACTATGTCTGTACCCAGATATTATTTGTATGACTGACTTATGTATTCGGATCTTCGGATCCCTGGTTTGTAATATTGTGGACCTCCGTTTATTTGTGTTTAGAGTTGTGTTGTGATATCTTCCCGTGAGTCCCTGGGCTTGATCGTACACGTTTGCGTGTATGACTAGTGTACCATTGAACCGGGGGCGTCACAAGTTGGTATCAGAGCCGACTGCCTGTAGGAAGCCCCCCTCCAAATTCCTTGGCCGAAGTTGAGTCTAGAAACCGAAAAACTAAATTACTAACTTGGCTGTGTGGCTTACGGGCCCACGTTGCCAACTGGGTGGTATTAGGATCTTTTATTCCTCGTCTATACTCTGGGACTCTAATATCTCTTCCATTCGGGTTAAATAAATTTTACTAACGCCGACACTTAGGATCTCGTAAATCCCGTCTACCCGGAGAGCTGGATATCTGTGCGATTTCCCTGTCATTGATCTGATTAGTCTGATAATCATTTTCCTTTCCATTTGTTTTGTTTAACCTTTCTCTCTGAGTTGTGTTAAACTTCTCATTGTCATTTGACAAATCTGAATTTCCTCTGTTTCAGATGGACCGTTTGTTTCCACCGCGTCCTACGACACAGCTTGTGCTTCGCACTTGGGCTCGTAATACCCCTGGGTTTCCAGCTGTCCTGATCGCTCTCATGACCAGACTTGGCTACCGCTGGTACCCTGAGTACATGGTTTACGAGGATTACCGCGAGTTTAATCAGGAGCAGTACCATGCTGATGTTCGTATCTATGATCGGCAGAATGACTCAGACACCGAGCTGCACCTTTTCCACGGTATCAGCGTGACGATGGAGATGGCAGTACATGATGCCGCCTACTCTGCTGTCGCACGTCTTCGAGGACAGTTCAGTGATATCTTGGATGACTCTGAGTTCCGATACATTCCGTATGCCCCTGCTGGAGATGCTACCGGATACTACACAGCTATCTGTGCCCCGTACGAGCCTCGCCGATATGACCACCGCGTTCTGATTCAGTGCACTCAGGCTCTGGATCGCACTGTTCGGGCTCTTGCCGTCGAGTTGGTTGCCACTCGAGCACGTCTCTACGATGCTATGACGCAGTTGATGCCCGCTGTTCGTGCAGGGATACATCCGGAGCACATCCTTTACCCGCGCAGGACTCAGATGTATGCTGGTATTGACTGGCCAGCTGTTGGAGGTCACACACCTACACGTGGACCTCTTCTTACAGTTCGAGACCGGGTTCTGCATCAGAGTGCACATGGAGCACAGGATCCTTCCGCGACGAATATTCGTCGTCCGCACTCGCAGTTACCCCGTTACAGTGGTTTTCTCCGACGTTGATGTAGCCTTTGCTATGTCTCGTTGTGTACTTCCTTACCGCGTGCCTGCGCGCCGCCTAGTATGTCTAGCTTTTAATTTGCGCTGTTATGCTGTCCGCATGTACCCGACTTTGTGTATTGATCTGTATGTCTTAATCGACTACTGTTATGTATCTATTACACTGCTTAAAGTATTGTCGTGTTACATCATACTTGTCGCTAAACACTCGCAATTGCTTTTACTAAACTACCCCCTGTTGATACGTAGCAGGATGGTTAGACCAGGTGGTCATGGTCGTGGTCGTGCCCCTGAACGTCCACCACCGCCAGACTATATGGCGGCTATGATGCAACAGTTTGAGCTTAACCGCCAGTTCATGGTTGGAATCATGGCTCAGTTTCCGCATCAGAACAACCAGAACCAGAACCCAGCTTCAATAACTTTGACAGAGTTTACGCGACTCAACCCAACGCAGTTTCGCAACTCTGACAAGCCACTGGATGCTGATGACTGGCTCCGCGACATCACTCACGAGATGGAGTCTGCTAATGTCGCCCCCGCCAACTTTGTCACCTTCGCGGCCTTTTTCTTAAAGGGCCCCGCTGCTCAATGGTGGGACACACACAAGCGTACTCTGCCTGTTGGAACAGTCATCACCTGGTATGAGTTCCAGGCTGCTTTCCGTACACGTTACATCCCTCAAGCAATTATGGAACGCATGAAGACCCAGTTCTGTAACCTCACCCAGGGCAATAAAACCGTCGAAGCTTATCAGCGGGAATTTCTTGATCTCTCCCGCTATGCTGAAGAAGACATCGCCACAGATGCTCGCAGACAGGAGAAGTTCCGTAATGGACTACACCCTGACCTCAAGCTTGCACTAGCTGCTCAAGACATCAATGACTTCTCAACTCTAGTGAACAAGGCTATTCTCGTTGAGACCGCTCAGATGGAACACAAGGACTCGCAGAAGCGCTATCGTGATGCTGGCACATCTTCGGGCTCAGCACCGAAGCGTAGAGTTTGGATTCCCAACAACGCGTTCCGTCCCAATACCTCTGCGCCAAAGAACAATGCTGCACCACGTCTGCCTCCTCCACCACCGAGGCCGTCAAAGGCTCAAGCTATTCAGAACAATGCCCCTCTTCGTCCTGAAGATGGTTTGTGTTTCAAGTGCCGCAAACCAGGCCACCAGGCTAAAGACTGCCGCCAGACTCAGAATCAGTTAGATTTTTCTCGTGCTGGCCGTGGATATGGCCGTGGCAACAATCAGACCCGCAACTATAATACTGGGTCTGCTTCACGTGGTCATGGTCAAGCTTACAACATTGACATTGAAGAAGTCCAGGATCAACCTGCTACTGTGATGGGTACCCTTCTTGTTGACTCAGTACCTGCTTCTGTATTATTTTATTCAGGAGCATCGCATTCATTCATGTCTGAAGCACTTGCATTATCTCATGACATTGCATTCGAAAAGATGAACCTGCCAATAGTTGTCCGTACCCCTGGAGGCCAATGTCAAACCACTATGATGGCACATAATGTCCCTGTTGAAATCGAGGAATTTGAATTCCTAGTTTCCCCTATTATCCTGAAGTCTTCCACCATAGACCTCATACTCGGAATGGATTGGTTGAAAGCTCACATTGCTTCGATCAATTGTGCCACTAAAGTCGTCCAACTTCTTCACCCCACCGATGAGATAGTGAACTATACCGCCCGCATTACTCGAGACGCTGAAGCTCAGATATATGCTCTGAATGCTTTGAACGCCTCACCTCTGGAAGGGATCGAGAACGTTCCTGTCGTTCGAGATTTTCCAGACGTCTTTCCAGAAGAACTTCCAGGAATACCCCCGGCTAGAGCTGTCGAGTTCGTCATCGACTTGAAGCCTGGCACCGTCCCTATTGCCAAGCGACCTTATAAGATGCCTCCGCATCATCTACTCGAGCTTAAGGAAGAAATCGACAAGTCGCTTAAAAGTGGTTTCATCCGCCCCAGTTCCTCTGCTTGGGGAGCACCTTCACTCTTCGTTAAGAAGAAGGATGGAACTAACCGATTGGTTCAGGATTACCGGCCCATTAACCAAGCCACAATCCAGAATAAATACCCACTGCCCCGTATCAATGATCTTTATGATCAACTTGCCGGATCATCGGTGTTCTCTAAACTCGACTTGAGGTTGGGTTATCACCAAATCCGTGTCCGTGAGGAGGACATTCCCAAGACTGCATTCGTCACTCGTTATGGCTCCTATGAATACACCGTCATGTCTTTTGGCCTAACGAATGCCGTAGCTACGTTCTCCCGTCTGATGAATTATATATTCATGGATTACCTCGACAAATTCGTTGTGGTATATCTAGATGATATTCTGGTCTATTCTAAGAATAAAGAGGAACATGCTGAACATCTCTGCCTTGTTCTAGAAAGGCTCCGAGAACACCAGTTGTATGCCAAGTATTCCAAATGCGAATTTTGGCTTCCTGAAGTAACTTACCTTGGACATGTGATTTCCAAGGATGGGATTGCTGTTAACCCCGAACGAGTTCAGGCTATTCTCGACTGGACTCCCCCAAGGAATGTTAAGCAAGTCAGAAGTTTTCTCGGACTCGCTAGTTATTGCCGTCGATTCGTTGAGAACTTTTCCAAGATTGCAAAACCATTGACAAATCTGCTTCACAAAGGTGTTAAATTTGAGTGGACAGAAAAATGTCAAGAAAGCTTTCAGACACTAAAAGATAAATTGACATCTGCCCCAGTACTAGCACCCCCGGATTCCCAAAATGATTTCGTGATATACTGTGATGCATCTCGTCAAGGATTAGGCTGTGTCCTAATGCAAGAGCGCAAAGTGATTGCTTATGCCTCCCGACAATTGCGTCCTCATGAAGAAAATTATCCCGTGCATGATCTTGAACTTTCTGCGGTTATCTATGCCTTGAAGCTATGGCGACATTACCTTCTCGGTAACCGTTGCGAGATATACACGGATCACCAAAGCTTGAAGTATTTATATACTCAACCAGATCTGAACCTTCGTCAACAAAGATGGCTCGAAACAATTGCCGATTATGATATGAATATTTCATATACCACCGGCAAGGCTAATGTAATGGCCGATGCTTTGAGTCGCAAGTCCTATAGCAACAATCTTATGGTTCAAGAAACACAACCTCTTCTCCATGAAGAGCTTTGCAAATTGAACCTCCATATTGTTCCACAGGGTTATCTCAATACCCTGGTTGTCGAACCAGATTTAGAACACGGCATTAAGGTTATGCAAAGGTATGACACTGAAGTTGAAAAGATCAAGCGATACCTCGAGAAAGGAAAGCCGTCGGAATTCCATCTTGATGCAGATGGGATCCTATTTTTCGAACACCGTCTCTTCGTACCCAAGTTCAAGAATGAGAGGGAAAACGTTATGAAGGAAGCTCATGACACTCCCTTGTCTATTCACCCTGGTAGCACAAAGATGTACCGTGACATTTGTCAAAGATTCTGGTGGCCTAATATGAAGCGAGACATTGCTCGTTATGTTTCTGAGTGTGACATTTGCCGTCGCATTAAAGTAGAACATCAAAGGCCTGCTGGAACTCTGCAACCCCTGGAAATTCCTGAATGGAAATGGGACAAGGTCCAAATGGATTTCATTACTGGTTTTCCCAGATCTCAGAAGGGTCATGATGCTATTTTTGTCGTCATTGACCGATTCTCCAAGGTTGCTCACTTTCTGCCTGTTAAAGAGACAATCACTGCTAGCCAGTTAGCAGACTTGTATGTTTCCCGGATTGTGTCACTCCACGGTGTTCCGTTGGAGATCAGTTCTGATCGTGGCAGCCTCTTCACCTCCAGATTCTGGAATAGTTTCCAAGAAGCTATGGGAACTCACCTGTCTTTTAGCACCACTTTTCACCCTCAGTCACAGGGTCAAGTTGAACGAGTTAATCAAGTGCTCGAAGATATGCTTCGATCTTGCGTCATCTCCTTCGGTAAGAAATGGGAGGAATCTCTCCCGTATGCCGAATTCTCTTACAACAATAGCTATCAAGCTAGTCTGAAGATGGCACCGTTTGAAGTTCTATACGGTCGTAAGTGTCGAACCCCTCTGAATTGGTCAGAAACTAGGGAACGCTCACTCGTCGGACCGGACATTATTCGGCAAGCTGAAGAACAAGTCCGCATTGTTCGTGAACATTTGAAAGCTGCTCAGTCTCGTCAGAAGAGCAACTATGACCGAAAGCACCAGGAAATAGTCTATCAACCTGGCGAGCAAGCTTACCTCCGCGTCACTCCATTGAAAGGCACTCATCGGTTCGGAATCAAAGGCAACTTAGCCCCTCGCTACATTGGCCCGTTCCGTATTCTTGCCCGTCGAGGAGAAGTGGCATATCAGTTGCAATTGCCGCCAAACCTTTCTCAAGTACATGACGTCTTTCATGTATCCCAACTCCGCCGCTGCTTCAAGGATCCTATTCGAGCTGTGGATCATGAAGTGCTTGAATTACGGGAAGATCTGTCATATCCAGAATATCCCATCCGTATTCTTGATCAAGCTGAACGTCGAACACGTCGAAAGTCAATCAAATTCCTCAAGGTTCAGTGGTCAAATCATTCTGAAGATGAAGCCACTTGGGAACGCGAGGATCGTCTTCGCGAAGAATACCCCTCTTTCTTTCAGTCTTCCTCTTAATTCTCGGGACGAGAATTCTTAATAGATGAGGAGAGTTGTAACACCCCCGGTGATTAGCAACAGTAATCACTTTTGATAATGACATGTTAGCATGATCAACAGTGCATAATCATCATTAGCATCACATTGCATTTCAACTCCTAAGTCAAATTCAAAAATTTAAATGAAAGTGGAATATGAAAGTTGTCCAACATAGGAGCTAAAATGTCAGATATATAGCAAATATTCCAGAGGCTATTCTAAAATTGAAACCAACATCATTGGAATTGGATAAGTGACTCGAACAACCTCAAACAGTGGATAAAGATAATATTTAATAACCATTTATTGAATCTGAAATAAATATGGAATTATGTTTTGTCCAAACTAATTTTAGGTGTTAGGGAATAATGCACTGGTATTTATGAAATAGGTCACACTTTTTACAAAAGCCATTTGGGGCCTAAACATTTAACAGTGGAGAAAAGAGAATAAAGAAAAAGGAAAAGAAACAGAAAAGGAAAAAAGAGCAACGCCCCCCCCGGCCCAACTGGGCCGAAGCCCAGCCGGCCGGCCCACCTGCGTCGCCCCTGGCCTATAAGGCCCCCGGCCAAACCCTAGCCTCACCGACACCCCCTCCTCACTCGTTCGCCCCCCCCGATCCAGAAACTGGATCGGGCCGACGCCGCTCGCCGACGCCACCCCGCTCCCGCGCCGATCGGCCAGCGCCGACGCCGCCGCCACGCCGACGTCGCCCTGTCCTCTCCTCTTCCCCGACCAGCCGCCTATCGCTCGGTCGCCCCCTCCCTCGACTGGATCTGGATCGGGGCAAACCCCCGATCCCGTCGCCCGACGCCGCGACGACCTCGCCGCCGCCCGGAGCCCGCGCCTCCCCGCCGGCCTGCACCTCGTCTCCGTCGCCGTCGTCCCCGTCGACCGCCCCGACCCCCCGCTGCCCCGTCCCTACGAGCACGGTGAGGCCCCAGGCCTCCCCCTCTCTGCTCCCGCACCTCGCCGCGCGCACCGCGCCCCCGTGCCGCCGCTCACCGCGCTGCGCGCATGCTCACGCGTCGCCGCGCCCCGGCTCGCGCCCGACCGCGCTGCGCGCGCCCCGCTCGCGCCCACTCCAGCCGCCGCTGCCGCTCGTCCTCTCGCCTCTGCCTCCGCTCGCCGCGGCCACCCGCACGCGCGCGCGCCCCCACACCTCGCCCGCGCGCTCGCCCGCATCGCTCGCCGTGGCCCCGCGCTCACCGCCGCCCCGTCCAGCCGCGCCTCGCCGGCGCCCGGGCGCACCCTGGACGCGCCCGCTCGGGCTGCGCCCACGCCCGCCCCGTGTGGCCGTATGGGCCACTGCCCGGTGGGCCCTGCCCCCCCTGTGCCGCTGACAGATGGGGCCCACCCCCCTAAAAACGATTTAAAAGAAATAGAAAATAAAAATAGAAATAAATAAAATAATTAATTAATTAATTAGTTAATTAATCCTGATTAGGTTAATCTAATTAACTAATTAGTGTTAATTAATCAGTAATTAAATTAATTAAACCTAATTAACCTAACAGCCTATGACAGGTGGGACCCACCCTGTCAGGTGGCTGCTGACGTCAGCATGATGTCATGCTGACGTCATCAATCACTGTTTCGGATAATGTTGAATTAAATAATTAATTAAAATTTCAGAAATTAATAAAAACTTTAGAAAATCATATCTTTTAAACCGTAACTCCGATGAAAATATTTTATACATGAAACTTGCTCAGAACGACGATACGAACCCGGATACGCCCTCGGTATTCCCGTCAGACGCCCGCAGCTATGAGAACGTTGAACAATTAGACCGATTTCAATAAATGAATAGTGTCCAACTTTAATTAAATAAATCCGAATAAATTCCTAAATTAACTAAATCATTTAGTTAGGCAGTAGAACACCCCGGCATATCATTTAGGCATGTCATACATATTGTTTGCATTATTGCCGTGAATTTATTGTTTCTCTCCCCCTCCTTCTCTCTCGATAGACGCCGAGACCGACGACGCTGCACCAGGTTACGGCTACTCTACCGACGAGCAGCCCGTTGACGACCTCCCTCTCTTGCCAGAGCAACCAGGCAAGCCCCCCCCCTTGAGCATTCCAGATATCGCCCATTCTATTCTCCTGCTTGCATTAGATTTCGCTACTGTTAATGTATGCTGCTATTCTGATGCATAGCCTGCTGTTGTAACCTGTTCATTGCTATCTTACCTGCCTATGATAAACTGTTTAGTATAGGTTGGTATGACCCATCTGTGACCCCACCACCTTACTTTGTCGCCCCTGCTTGTTCATCGACGACTCGATCAACGTGATCGTCGATCAGAGATAGACGCCTCACTTCACACCCCCTTAGTTGTACGACTCTGCGTAGTAACTATCGAGTGCCGAGGGTGATACCTCGTAACGCACTCCTGATGAATACTCTGCAGCATAGCTGTACGGTCGTGGTCATCGAGGGTGATTCCTCCTTCTCCATGTCCGATACGACTCTGTCGTGCAACCCCTCAGTGTGAACCTCGAGGGTGATACCTCTTACGTTCACCCTGATGATTATGACCACACGGTTACTTGACCTTTTTCACGGGCGGGTCCACCCTGGTGGGTACCCGCTGGGGATCTATGATTTCGGGTGTGCCGGAAGGGCACTCGAGTGTGACATTGTGGCGGAGCATCAGAGACTCTGATTGTCTCCGCTTGATACTAATTGAGCCTATTGGATTTGGGTGTGTGATCTGAGTGGGTCGACGTGCCCTATACGCACTGCCACCACGCGGGATAATGGTTATGGGGCCCTCTGCGATGTACGTTTCGCCGAAAGCTTATCAGACGTCACGATTCACCGTGCGGGCTGATCGTCGGGATTGGGCTGGATACTTCACTGGCGAGTTCAGTGTCGCGCCTGCACCCCGGCCAGCCACGCAACGCGCAGGGTGCCCAGGGCGATGGCCCGAGACCCCTGGGTGCATAGGTTAGTCCGGCGTGCTGACCTCTCTGCTGAGCCTAGGTAGAGCGCTGCTTCGTGTTGATCTTCTGAGGACGGGCATTACCCAGCAAGTATGTCCGGCCAGAGTTGATCGAGCGTGTTGGGTAACAGTAGTGCACCCCTGCAGGGATGAATCTTCTATCGATAGCCGGTCCTACGGTAAAGGACGCTCAGTTTGTGTATCCCGATCTACTACTTAAACTGGATACTTGTTACTTAATTGAAGCTTCGGGATTACTTTCTCGCTGGGAGTCGAGGAAGGATCTTTGAGCTGTACTTCAACATGTTTGCTAAATAAAATGCTATTCTACTCTCTTCTACTGCTGCAAGATGATGGCTTTGAGAAGATGTTTGAAGATGCTAGTCTTCGATAGGACTAGGCCTTTCTCTCTATTCTGGCATTTCTGCAGCCCAGTCCACATATACAGCCTCTTCTCCATTGATAATGTTGCATATGTAGTATAGATCCTTGCTTGCTGAGTACTTCGGATGAGTACTCACGGTTTCTTTATTTTCTCTTTTCCCCCATATACCCCCACCTTGATGATACACCAGACGATGGAGTCCAGGAGCCAGATGCCACCACCGGAGCCTACTACCAGGCGGGTCCAGAGGGCACGTACTACTGGATCGAGCCAGCTGACCAGGAGTAGGATCGGAGGCTCCCAGGCAGGAGGCCAACACCTTTCGATCTAGTGTCGCATTTTGTGCTAGCCTTCTTAAGGCAGAACTTGTCTAACTATGTCTGTACCCAGATATTATTTGTATGACTGACTTATGTATTCGGATCTTCGGATCCCTGGTCTGTAATATTGTGGACCTCCGTTTATTTGTGTTTAGAGTTGTGTTGTGATATCTTCCCGTGAGTCCCTGGGCTTGATCGTACACGTTTGCGTGTATGACTAGTGTACCATTGAACCGGGGGCGTCACATGACATGTAGTCGACGTTCACCTGACACCACTAAGGGAATCACAACATACATATCATCAAAATATCGAACACATATCAAGTTCACATGATTATTTGCAACATGACTTCTCCCGTGACCTCAAGAACAAAAGTAACTAATCACAAATGATATTCATGCTCAAGATCAAAGGGGTATTAAATAGCATAATGGATCTGAACATATAATCTTCCACCAAATAAACCATACAGTAATCAACTACAAGATGTAATCAACACTACTAGTCACCCACAGGTACCAATCTGAGGTTCCGGTACAAAGATTGAACACAAGAGATGAACTAGGGTTTGAGAGGAGATGGTGTTGTTGAAGATGTTGATGGAGATTGGCCTCCCGAAAGATGAGACGGTTGTTGGTGATGACGATGGCTTTGATTTCCCCCGCTGGGAGGGAAGTTCCCCCGCGAAATCGCTCCACCGGAGGGAAAAGTGCTCCTGCTCAAGTTCCACCTCGAGACGGCAGCGCACCATCCCGGAAGTCCTCGCTTTATTTTTTTCTAGGCCAAAATGACCTATATACCAGAAGATGGGCACCTGAAGTGGGCTGGGCTGAGCACAACCCACCGGGGCGCGCCTGGGGGGCCTGGCGCGCCCTGGTGTCATGTGCTCACTAGGTGGCCCCCTGCGGTAGTTATTTGCTCCATTATTTTTTATATATTTCAAAATAATTCTCCGTAAATTTTCAGCTCATTTGGAGATGTGCAGAATAGGTAGCTCTGACGTAGCTTTTTCAGGTCCAGAATTCCAGCTGCCGGCATTCTCCCTCTTTGTGTAAACATTGCATATTATGAGAGAAAAGCATTCGAATTACTCCATAAAGCATTATTATGCATAAAAACATTATAAATAACAGTAGGAAATCATGATGAAAAATGGACGTATCAACTTGCAGATAGGACAAAAATGGGTTAGACCCAGTTATGGATCGAGGGTGGACTTGCAACAAGGATAAAAAAGGCGGCCTGCAATTGCATGTCCGGGATGGATTTCCAACTAGGGACAAAAATGGATAGCATCCCCCCCTCCCGCCCAATTTGTCTGTCGAGGATGGACTTGCAATACAAAAAAAATGGGTACGGCCCCGTTGTGGATCGAAGGTGGATTGAAACAAAAAAGGGCGGCCCCTCAGTTGCATGTCGGGGTGGAGTTGCAACTGGAGCAAAAAGGACCGGGCCCCCCGTTGTGTGTAGAGGATGTACTAGCAACTAGGAAAAAAATGGGGCCCAAGCCTAGTTGCATCTCGAGGGTGGACATTCAACCACTAGTAGAAAAAGGCCTATTTGTCCCGGTTCTAGAGGCCCATTTGTCCCGGTTCTGGAACCGGGACTAAAGGGTCGGGACTAAAGCCCAACACCATTAGTCCCGGTTCGCTTACGAACCGGGACAGATGTGGCTCCACGTGGCCACTCCGGCGAGCCCAGGCAGGAGGGCCTTTAGTCCCGGTTGGTAACACCAACCGGGACCAAAGAGCATCCACGCGTCAGCAGCTCAGGAGCTGGGGTTTTTGTTTTTTTGTTTTGAAAGGGGGGGGGGGTTGGGGGTTTTGTAGGGTTAATTTAGGGGTTTCATATATTGTGTGAGCTAGCTAATAGAGAGAAGTGTCCTCTCTTATCTCTGTGCTTTGTCGACGCTACGTACTATACATATAGAGAGGACTCGACATGCTAGCTAGTAAGCAAATGAAGGAAATCATTAAAGACACAAGATCGTCATGAACATATACAGAGAGAAGTGATCGACCTCCTCCTTCTCCGAGAGATTGGTCGAAGAACAAGTTTTCGTATATCTATCCGACGCTACTAGCTACATATATACAATATAAGATCTCTTACAATCCCTAACATTTGATGTCAAGTTTCACATGGTATTCTCGGGCTGGATTGATGACGTGGTCAAGAAAGAATCCCGCCAATTCCTCTTGAATTGCTTTTATGCGATCTTGTGGTAGGAGTTCATCCCGCATCTGCCAAATCTAATTTGAAGAAGGGGGTCAATACATATATATGAATGAAAATCAACACAAATGATGGTAATAAAAAAAATTGTGAATATTATTGCTTACGCACTTCATATTGTTTTTCAGAGTAGCCCCGCTTAGAGGTCGTCGCGTTGTAGATGTACTCGCAAATGTAGTATCCACAAAAATTATTCCCACCTTCCTGCCACAACCACTTTACGAGAAATAGAGGTCAATCAAACTGATAATCAAGCATTATAAATAGTATTGATGAAACTAGCTAGAATCAATGGGAGATGCGCGGAACTAGCTAGTAGTACTTACTTTTGGGTGTGTAAATCGCTGCTCCTCCGGCAGTCCCGGAGCTTCTGCGGTGAACACTTTCCAAACCCTGCGAGACAAAGAAAATAATTACTTGATATCAGGAAATGAACGAAGTTGCCGATATGGTGCGATAATGATCAATTGAACTTACTTCTGGAGCATTTCAGTCATGGCCTTATACTCCTTGGGATCTTTTCGTCTTGAGTCTAAGACAGTCACTAGTCCCTGCTCAAGCTTAATCTCTAGGAGAATAAAGTGGAAGCTGCGCACGCATGCATAAGTCATCAATTACATTACTATAACCTCGAGTAATAAGGGAAACCGAATATGCAGAAGACAGTAACACTCACTTGAAGTTGTAAGGAAAGAGTATTTTATCTTTGTTTTGATTTTTAAGCAACGATTGTAGCAAGTTGGCCTCGGTTTCTTTCTCATTATATTTAACCGTCCATTCATCTATGAGATTTGTGTTAATGAACTCAATATCATAGATTTGTGCATTTCTGCATTCGACAATCTTCAATCTGCATAATATAGTGAGGTTAATTATATATACATGCAATGAAATTGCTGAGCTATATATAGAGACTTAATTATAGAAGTATAGTACTTAGAGACAGTAGCAAGTGATGATTATTTTATCGAGGTCCTTTTGATTGAAAAACTGGAAGAACTCCTCAAATGGAACAGACAACAGATCAATTCCAACGAGGTCGTGCTCCTCTTTAACTCTCAGCGTCAAAATATCCTTCCTAGACTTGCAGGTGTCCATGTACCACTTATGGAATCTTTGCATCATCGTTGTTAGAGGAG
This sequence comes from Thinopyrum elongatum, assembly GCA_011799875.1. NCBI lineage: Eukaryota > Viridiplantae > Streptophyta > Magnoliopsida > Poales > Poaceae > Thinopyrum > Thinopyrum elongatum. Next base: position 16,793,774 of record CM022298.1, on the reverse strand, counting down.
GATCACCAGGTCTGACGAGAGGCTTCCCGTACGGGTATTTGTGTTCGTCCACCTCCATTGTATCAAAATGTGCATCGTCGGGCAGGTAATCACCAGGATTGGTACCGGGCAGCATCCCCGGCAGATTTGCGATGATATCGCTAGACACCTTGAGCGGGGTGCACGATTGGTTTGCCTATTCGCCGAGCTGGGGAATTTTGTTCCCACTTCTTCATTCTTGTAACATTTTGTCACTTGAAGTAGTTCCCGACCGGCGCGCTCCTTCCACTGCCTTTTTAAGAGCGCGGACATGGTTGTCATCCGGCGGAGGCGGTGGTGGTCGCTTCAGGTTCTTCAAAGTGCGCTTCAATTTCACCGGATCTATCTTCTCCTTCGGAGGTGGATTTTTCTTTGCAAAAAAGTCCTTTACTTGGGCTTGACAGATCTCCTCGTTTTCCTACTCGATCATCTCGTATGGTAACTTCTCTAGAGGGTTGAGAGATGGACCAAATATGTATTGTCTCCCGCCTCTGGCTGTACTGCTAGACGCCGGAGCAGCCGGAGCGGCTGCGGCTGTCTTCCTTTGTTGCTTACGAGGCGGAGAAGGAGGCGGAGTGCTACGACACGCCGGAGTAGCCGGAGCGGCGGCGGTTGTCTTCCGCTATTGCTGACGAGGCAGAGAAGGAGGCGGGCTGCTCGAACGCGCCGGCGCAGGCTGAGAAGGAGGCGGAGTGCCGCCATGCACCGGAGCAGCCGGAGAAGGAGGCGGACTGCCCTAATCACTCGCCGGAGGAGGAGGAGGCGCAGTGCCCTAACTCGCCGGAGGAGGAGGAGGAGGCATCCAGTTTAGAAGGTTGATGAGCTCCTTCCGCCATAGACATGGAGTCTTCAGAGCAAGACCCAGCAGAGTCTCCCCTTCACCGGTAGGGTGGTCAAGCTCGAGCTCCTCAAATCCCTCCGTTATTTCATCGACCATCATAACAGCATAGCCTTGTGGAATCGGAAGGCAGTGAAAAGTTGCGCCGGGTTGAGGAGGTGCAACAGAGCCGACAGTCGCCTTGACTTTGAGGTGCTGCCATTGCGTCATAAGGTGGCAATCTTGAGCCTCCGTGATAGCATCCACGGGGTAGCTGGGAGCCGTGAAGTCAGGCTGCTGAAGGAGCTCAGTGGAAGCCACGCTGCTTCTCCGCTGAGATGGTGGTGTAGCTTCTGGGGTAGCTCCGGCAGGTCGCTGGCTCTGAACTAGTAGTGCTTGTTCCTCTAGCGCTCGTACCCTTGCATTCAGCTTCTGCAGTTCGGTCTGCTCCACTTTCCTCCTCCTCTCCCGGGTTTTGTAACTGCCTGTGCTGGGAAACCCAACCTTCCATGCAACGAAGCCTGCCGTGCCTCGTGTTCGTCCTGGGTGCTCAGGATTCCCGAGGGCCTGTGTGAGCTTGTCATTCTCTCTGTCGGGAACGAACGTCCCTTGCTGCGCTGTGGCGATATACTTCTGAAGCTTCTTGACGGGTATTTCAAGTTGCTCCTTCGTCCAACGGCACTTCCCTGTTTCAGGGTCCAAGGTTCCCCCAACCCCGAAGAACCAAGTCCTTGAACGGTCTGGCCAGTTCAATGTCTCTGGTTCGACCCCTTTATCAAGAAGGTCCTTCTCAGCCTTGTCCCACAACGGCCGGGCTTTGAGGTAGCCACCTGACCCCCTGCGATGGTGATGCTCCTTCTTTGCAGCATTTTTCTTGTTTGTCGCTGACATCTTCTTACTCTTCTCCGATGTCTTGTGGGCCACAAATGTAGGCCAGTGATCTCTTATCTTCTCAAATCGGCCGGTGAATTCTGGAGTCTTCCCTTTATCGACAAACATTGATTTCAACACATTCTTCCACCTCCTGAATAGATCTGCCATCTTGTTAAGAGCGTGAGCCTTGACCAATGGCTCTATAACTGGCTTATCCGGATCCTCCTCTGGCGGTAGGGTGAAATTTGCCTTCAGCGCGGTCGAAAGATCATCTTTCTGTCTATCGTTGACAAAAGACACTTGAGGGTCTTCGCTCTTAGGCTTATTCCATTGGTGGATGCTGATCGGGATCATGTCCCTAACAAGAACCCCGCACTGAGCAGAAAATGCTTCCTTGGTCCGGCTGGGTTCAATCGGTTAGCCATCGCCCTTGATTGCTGTGACCGTGAACCTTTCATCCTGGCGCAACCTTTTCTTCGGGCCTCGTCTCATTACCGAGGTTTGGCTCGATCCGGAGGGCTAGAAAAGAAGAAAGAAGAGAGTTAATATGTGTACATACCAAAACAATTAATGCATCAATTAGCTAGTCAGCACAGGCTTAATTAATATATATACCTCGCTGGACTTTGCAACAGCTCCTTCCTCCGTTCGCTCACCGGAGTAGTCGTCACGGTGTCCTTCTTCCACCGGCATTCCGTCACCGGAGCCATCATAATCATGTCCTTCCACCTCCATTGTTCGATCACCGGAGCCGGCTTCACCCTCTCCTTCCAGACCATCGGTGTCGTTGAGATACGACAAGACATCACCTCCGCCGAGGATTATGTCCCCCAACAACTGTTCTGCTTCGATGTCTCGGTGCTCCATAGTTTCTGCAAATATTACAACATGGCAATTAATATACAAACATGACAGATGGATATATTAGTGCAAACGTAGACTTAGCTAGCTCGACGCTTCTACGGTTTGGGGTGGCCTCGACAACGCTTCTAGGGTTTGGGGTGGCCTAGGCAACGCTTCTACGGTTTGGGGTGGCCTCGACAACACTTCTAGGGTTTGGGCCGGACCGCCTCTCTCATGAATGTCCGACGTCCGGACCGACAAGGGATTTAACAAAATGACGCCATTCTGGATGTGCAGAAAATGGTCCTCGACAACGCTCGTTTAACTTGGTAAATTTGGGTGGCCTCGACAACTCTTCTAGGGTTTGGGGTGGCCTCGACAACGCTTTTTCAGTCCCGGTTTGGGTGGACTCCAGAGTTGGTCGGGTGAGAGGGGGTTGATCGACGTCCCCCCTCATGTCTAAGTCAATGAATAACATGAAAATTTCTAAGTGAATGAACAACTCTGAATTTTTTTACATGTACTCCTACAACATGAAAATTTCTAAGTGATTGCCAAACTGTTTGCTAAACTTTTATGCTTCATTTATATGAAGATCAATTGTCCAATATAACTATGTTCGCGATATGAGGCATTGGACATTATCTAGATCACATGCCTCAAAATCAAAGGAAAAACTCCTCTCACAACTATCCGCGGTGCCCAACAATATGAAATCATTCACAAATATTGATGTTGGACTCGACTAAATATGCACTCCATAGTCCAATCAAGTATATAAGTCCGCGGTGATCAAACACATACAAGTTACAAAAATTTCTATGCTCACAAAAATATAAGCCCGAGGGGAATTGAAGTTATCGGGGTTATGTTTATACAACAAATGGACATCTCATCTCATTTCATCTCATCTGAAAAAACATAGCACATCTAAGAAAAATACATACATACATACATACATGGAAAAAAATTGCTATTGAACAAAAAAAACATCATATATGAACATTTTGTATATCCATCCATACATACATACATACATACATACATACATTGAAAAAAATGTTATGAACAAACACATCAGTAGTAATTATTTTTATAATGATTTGGCCTCAAAAAATTCTTTTATTAGTATTTTCAAACTCTAGAATGACCCTATTGCACTAGAACTATTTCAAATAATTCTTTTCAAATGCCACAAATTTTTTGAGAAGTCCTCTGATGCCTATAGATCATTTTTATGCAAAAACCCACTTTGGTCATTTGAAACTTTTGAGCACAACTTCCATTTTTCAATTTTGGTCCAATCTTGGCATTGAACTACAACCCTATTTTTTCCTTACTAAATTTTTTTGAAAAAATTACTCCAACTTCATGACAGTACCCACACTCCATTTCACCAAAAACCTTCTGATCCATAGTTCAAATTTTGTTCAAATGAAATTTGAACCAGATTCAAATTCCTTGCTGAAAACCTATTCTAAACCACTCCAAAAATTCTGAAATTTTGCCATCACCTTTGTCTTGCATCAGTACCTCACCACAAAAAAATTCAGAAATTTCAAAAATGCCCAAAGCCATCTAGCATTTCATCAAACACCTTCTATGCATTGTTCATCATTTTAAAAAAAATCAGAAATAAATTTCAGAAAATTCAGAAGGGGGGGGCTGCTGCTGCTCTTCACTGTCCACTCGTTCTCCTCTCCTACACGGTGTTGCTGCTGCTCTTCAATGCGTCGGGGCCGGCGGCGACCATGGAGCAGTGGCAGAGCAAGGCCGAGCTCGGGGGCACGCGAAAATGGCTAGCAGGGGACCATGGGAAAGGGGGGTGCTCACTGGGGGGCGGCGATGGCTCGAGGCCGGCGATGAGGACGGCGGGCTCGGGGCGGCACGCGGCGACGGGGACAAGGACGGCGGGCTCGGGAATGCCGGCGACGAGGACGGCGGGCTCGGGGAGGCGACGATGCGGTTCGGCAGCCTGGCGGCGTCGAGGTGTTCGTCGGCGCCGTCGGGGCAGCGAGCGCAGGATCGAAGAACTGAATGGAAATTTTCACAAGTGCTGCTTATATACACTAAGCATTGGTCCCGGTTCGTGGCACCAACCGGGACCAATGCACCCTTTAGTCCCGGTTGGTGCCACCAACCGGGACCAAAGGTCTCTTTTCAGCAGCCCAAAGGGCGGGAAACAGAGACCTTTGGTCCCGGTTGGTGCCACCAACCGGGACTAAAGGGAGCATTAGTCCCGGTTCGAGCCACGAACCAGTACCAATGCACCCCTTTAGTCCCGGTTTGGTGTCACCAACTGGGACCAAAGGCCTTGTGCTGCCCGCGGCCAAAAGTTTAGTCCCACCTCGCTAGTTGAGACGGGCGCGGAGTGGTTTATAAACCCCACTGCCGCTGCCCTCTCGAGCTCCTCTCAAATGCAGGCTTACGGGCCTAACCTGACTATCCGCTGCCTGTGGGCCTACTGGGCCTTCTGCGGGCCTGAATCTTGGCCCGTGGTTGGGTTTCTAGTCGTATTCAGGCCGTGGTGGCCCAGTAGGTGGCATTTTTTTGTATATTTTTCTAGTTTTTTTGTTTTTGTTTTTTGCTTTATTTATTTTCTTTTGTTTTTTGCTTTATTTTTTAATTCTTTTTGCTTTTAGGTAATAAATATTATAAACTTTCTGTTAGTGCCATTAGTTTTTGTTATTTTAGTTTCTAACAAAAAAAATTATGATAATTCTTTTTGCTATTAAAGTTTCTAACAAAAAAAGTTCTTTATGAAAATTCTTTTTGCTTTTAATGTTTTGAACAGAAAATACTTTGCTAATTTAAATTGCATAAATTTTATATAATTTTAGTTTCAATAATACTAGAGGTTTATAAAAGCTTTTTAGTTGATTCCTTTTGCTAGCTATTAGAATTTCATTAAAGTTTTCTAGTTCATTCTTTTTCTATTAGAGTTTCATTAAAGTTTTCTATTTTATTCTTTTAGTTTATTATTTTTTCTATTAGAGTTTCATAAAAGTTTTTCAGTTCATTCTTTTTTATATTAGTTCATTCTTTGAGCTAAATGACCCTGAAATTGAAAAGCACTTCAGATGAACTCTAAAGAGGTTGAAAATTGGCATGGTATCATCATTTCACCCACATAGCATGTGCTAAAAAGTTGAGAGGGTTACGGCCAAAACTGGATGCACTTCGTGTACAAAATGGACAATCTCTTTCGAAGTATCAGGGTTTCGGACGAAAACTCATCTGTTACAAAGGGATTTCATTTTTTGAACTTATTTGAACTCCAGACTTTTTGTGTGTTCAAAATGAACCATTCAAAGCCACATCATCAATTTTCAACCCTTTCTGACTTCATCTGTCTTCACTTTTTCTTCGCTTGTGTCCTTTGCTTATTGCGCCGTAACCATGGATATTCTTCATCGCTTAACAGGGTGCTTGGGTCAGCCTTGACTTTGAAGGGAGGAATTTCATGAAACTTTTCATAATCTTCAGACATGTTTGTCTTACCCTCCACTCCCACGATGTCTCTTTTCCCTGAAAGAACTATGTGGCGCTTTGGCTCATCGTATGATGTATTCGCTTCCTTATCTTTTCTTTTTCTCGGTTTGGTAGACATGTCCTTCACATAGAAAACCTGCGTCACATCATTGGCTAGGACGAATGGTTCGTCTGTGTACCCAAGATTGTTCAGATCCACTGTTGTCATTGCGTAATGTGGCTCTACCTGTACCCCGCCTCCTGACAGATTGACCCATTTGCACTTAAACAAAGGGACCTTAAAATCATGTCCGTAGTCAAGTTCCCATATGTCCACTATGTAACCAAAATATGTGTCCATTCCCCTCTTGGTTGCTGCATCAAAGCGGACACCGCTGTTTTGGTTGGTGCTCTTTTGATCTTAGGCGATCGTGTAAAATGTATTCCCATTTATCTCGTATCCTTTGTAAGTCAATACAGTCGAAGATGGTCCCCTGGACAATGAGTACAGCTCATCAGAAACAGTGTTGTCACCTCTGAGACGTGTTTCCAACCAACTGCCGAAAGTCCTGATGTGTTCACATCTAATCCAGTCGTCACACTGCTCCGGGTGCTTGGAGCGCAGAATGTTCTTGTGTTCATCGACATACGTGGTCACCAAGGTAGAGTTCTATAGAACTGTGTAGTGTGCTTGAGACCAAGAATGCCCGTCCCTGCATATTATTGAGTCCCCTCCAGCATGCCTTTTCCAGTCAGTCTCCCCTCATACCGCGATTGAGGGAGACCAATCTTCTTAAGGTCAGGAATGAAGTCAATACAAAACCCAATGACATCCTCTGTTTGATGGCCCATGGAGATGCTTCCTTCTGGCCTAGCGCGGTTACGGACATATTTCTTTAAGACTCCCATGAACCTCCCAAAGGGGAACATATTATGTAGAAATACGGGGCCCAGAACGACAATCTCGTTGACTAGATGAACTAGGACGTGCGTCATGATAATGAAGAAGGATGGTGGGAACACCAGCTCGAAACTGACAAGACATTGCGCCACATCACTCCTTAGCCTTCGTATGATTTCTGGATCGATCACCTTCTGAGAGATTGCATTGAGGAATGCACATAGCTTCACAATGGCTAATCGAACGTTTTCCGGTAGAAGCCCCCTCAATGCAACCAGAAGCAGTTGCGTCATAATCACGTGGCAGTCATGAGACTTTAGGTTCTGGAACTTTTTCTCTGCCATATTTATTATTCCCTTTATATTCGACGAGAAACCAGACGGGACCTTCATACTGAGCAGGCCTTCAAAGAAGATTTCCTTCACTTCTCTGGTAAGAGCGTAGCTGGCAGGACCTTCATACTGCTTTGGAGGCATGCCGTCTTTTTCGTGCCAACGTTGCAGGTCCTCCCATGCCTCCGGTGTATCTTTTGTCTTTCCATACACGCCCAAGAAGCCTAGCAGGTTCACGCAAAGGTTCTTTGTCACGTGCATCACGTCGATTGAAGAGCGGACCTCTAGGTCTTTCCAGTAGGGTAGGTCCCAAAATATGGATTTGTTCTTCCACATGGGAGCGCGTCCCTCAGCGTCATTCGGAACAGATAGTCCGCCGGGACCCTTTCCAAAGATTACATGTAAATCATTGACCATAGCAAGTACGTGATCACCGGTACGCATGGCGGGCTTCTTCTGGTGATCTGCCTCGCCTTTGAAATGCTTGCCTTTCTTTCGACATTGATGGTTGGTCGGAAGAAATCGACGATGCCCCAGGTACACATTCTTCCTGCATTTGTCCAGGTATATACTTTCGGTGTCAGCTAAACAGTGCGTGCATGCGTGGTATCCCTTGTTTGTTTGTCCTGAAAGGTTCCTGAGAGCAGGCCAATCATTGATGGTTACAAACAGCAAAGCATGCAGGTCAAATTCCTCCTGTCTGTGCTCATCCCACACACGTACACCGTTTCCATTCCACAGCTGTAAAAGTTCTTCAACGAATGGCCTTAGGTACACATCAATGTCGTTTGCCGGGTTGCTTAGGGCCTTGGAGAGTACTGGCATCATAATGAACTTCCGCTTCATGCACAGCCAAGGAGGAAGGTTATAGATACAAAGAGTCACGGGCCAGGTGTGTGTTGCTCTCTGCTCCCCGAAAGATTAATGCCATCCGCGCTTAAACCAAACTATACGTTCCTTGGGACACCTGCAAAACTCAGCCCGGGTAGTTTCTCTCGTTTTCTCCACGCGGACCCGTCAGCGGGGTGCTCTCAACTTCCCGCTTTCTTACGGTCCTCTTGTGCCATCGCATCAACTTGGAATGCTCTTGTTCTGAATAGACGTTTCAACCGTGGTATTATAGGAGGCATACCACATCACCTTGGCAGGGAACCCTCTTCTTGGGGGCTCGCCGTCAACATCACCAGGGTCATCTCGTCTGATCTTATACCGCATGCACCAGCTACCGGGCATGCGTTAAATCCTCGTACGCACCACGGTACAGGATACAGTCATTAGGGGCATCCATGTATCTTCTGCACCTCCAATCCTAGAGGGCATACGACCTTCTTTGCTCGTACGTACTGTCGGGCAATTCGTACCTTTGGAAGCTTCTTCTACAATATTTTCCGTAGCTTCTCAAATCCTTTGTCAGGCACAGCATTTCTGCCTTCCACTGCAGCAATCCAGACGGGTACCGAGCTTTGTGTTGCCATCTTCGCAATTGGCGTACAACCCTTTTTGGTGATCCTCTAACATGGCGATCGAAACTTCAAGCTTCTCCTTTTCACTTTCGACTGTCTCCTTGCATCAACAATGAACCGGCGGAGATCATCATCGGGCACATCGTCTGGTTCCTCTTGATCTTCAGCTTCCCCTGTTGCAGCATCACCGTATTCAGGGGGCACATAGTTGTCATCGTCCTTTCTTCTTCGCTGTCTTCCATCATAACCCCTATTTCCCGTGCCTGGTCCAAACATTATAGTGTGGCATGAACCCTTATAAAGCAGGTGGGTGTGAAGGATTTTCCGGTCAGAGTAAGACTTCGTATTCCACATATAGGGCATGGACAACACATAAAAACCATTTGCTTGTTTGCCTCAGCCACTTCGAGAAAATATGCACGCCTTAAGTACTCGGAGGTGCGTTGTCACCGTCATCATTGCCGGGTACATCTGCGTGCATTAATATAATTAAGTGTGTCAAAAACCCATTACAAAACATCATGAATAGATAAGTGATCAAATTAATGAGAAGTTCATCATCACATTAAAACCAAAGTACAACATAGTTCTCAACGAACAAACATATAAGCTCTCCAGAGCATCTAATTAAACATACATTATTGAAACTATGTAAAACATTTCAATGCAACAACAAATGCATCATAATCGCAACCAAGGTAACAATTGATCCAACGGCATAATGATACCAAGCCTCGGTATGAATGGCATATTTTCTATACTTTCTAATCTTGAAGCGCATTGCATCCATCTTGATCTTGTGATCATCGACGACATCTGCAACATGCAACTCCAATATCATCTTCTCCTCCTCAATTTTTTTCAATTTTTCCTTCAAGTAATTGTTTTCTTCTTCAACTAAATTTAACCTCTCGACAATAGGGTCGGTTGGAATTTCCGGTTCACATACCTCCTAGATAAAAAAATCTATGTCACGTTGGTCGGCATAATTGTCATAAACAATAAATGAACCAAATAGTTATAAAATATAATATATACCACATCTGAATCATAGACAGGACGAGGGCCGACGGGGGCGGATACCAAAACCATCGCACTATATAATAACAAACAATAATAGAAGTAAGAAAATTATACAAGTATCTATCTAAATCATACAAGATTTTTTTTCTTTTAGAAAGAAGATAAGAACAAGAGGCTCACCACGGTGGTACCGGCGACGAGATCGGCGCGGGCGATCGACGGCGGTGAAGACGGGGACGGGACGTGACGGACCGCTAAACCTAGACAAATCTTGAGGAAAATGGAGCTTGGAGGTCGAGTTTGGAGAGGAGAAAGCTTAAGTAGTGTGGCTAGGGCATTTCATCGAACACCTCATGTGCATAGGAGGTGAGCTAGAGCACCACAAAGCCCTCCCCTCGCCGGCCAGAAAAAAACAGAGCAGTGGAGTGCTCTGCTCGCGGGCGAGGGGTATATATAGGCACAATATTGGTCCCGGTTCGTGGTTGGAACCGGGACTAAAGGCCACCCTTTGGTCCCGGTTATAGCCATGAACCGGGACCAATGGATGTGGGGTAGGAGCGAGGCCAATTGGTCCCGGTTCGTGTCTGGAACCGGGACCAAAGGGTCCAGACGAACCGGGACCAATGCCCCACGAGGCCCGGCCGGCCCCCTGGGCGCACGAACCGGGACGTATGCCCCCATGGGTCCCGGTTACTGACTGAACTGAGACTAATGGGCTGGGCAGGCCTGGACCAAAGCCCTGTTTTCTACTAGTGAACTAGGACAAACAAAAAGGTAGAGTCCTAGTTGCATGTCACACGAGCTCTAATGATTGATCTAGGAAGGATGGACATGTAACTGGGTCGGACACGAGTTGCATGTCGAGGGTGGACATGCAACAGAGTCGAGTGAGTTATGTTTGAGGTTTGACATGCATCTATATCGGGGTTGGGTATAAGTTGCATGTGGAGGGTGTACATGCAACTAGGTTCGGCGCAAGTTGCATGTCGAGGGTCGACACATGCAACTAGATCGGGTTCTGGGACAAGTTGCATGTCGGTATAAAACAAGATAGGCTTTGAGAACAAGTACCATGTCGAGGTTCGACATGGAACAAGGCCAGTGGAAAGTTGCATGCCGAGGTGGACATGCAATTAGATCACGGATGAGAGCAAGTTGCATGTTGATGATGAGCACGAAGTTGTGTTCAAGCTACGAGTTGTGTGTTGAAGGTGGACATGCAACTGGGTCGGGGTTCTAATAAACAGTAGAGAAAATAGATAAAAAATAAGAGAACAAGAAAAAGGTTCCAACCATCCCAAAACCACCACAAAGGTTTCTTAAACCATTTCCTAAAATCGGAGCCAGATCAAGACCCGTTGCGAGTCGACGATGAACTTGCAACTGGGACAAAAAAAATCTTCAGGGCCAGTTGCGAGCCGAGGGTGGACTTGCAACTAAGGCAGAAAATTGGCGTCAGACTCGGTAGCAAGTCTAGGGTGGACTTGCAATTGAGGCAATAAAAAGGGCGGGCCGAAATCGAGACCAGTTGCGAGTCGATCGTCAACTCGCAACTGGGAGAGAAAAACGTTGAACTATGTTGCAAGTCAAGGATGGACGTGCAACTACACGAAATAAAAATTGGGTCGGCCCCAGTTGCTTATGGAGTATGGACTTGCAACTAGGGAAAAAGCGGACCCGGTTTCTTGTTGAGGGTGGAGTTGCAAGTGAGGTAAAAAGGGTTGCCCCACCTTGTCAAGGGTGCACTTGCAAACTGGGACAAAAAACAAATAGGACCCAGTTGCGTATCGAGGTTGCATTTGCAACTGGGACAAAACATGTGCCCACCCCCAGTTACATGTTAGAGGTGGAGTTGCAACTGGGGACAAAATAGATCCCCCCAAAACACAGTTTCCTGTCGAGGATGGAGTTGCAATTCGGACAAAAATGGGTAGGGGCCAGTTGCATATCAATGGTGGACTTGCAACTAGGAGAAAAAAGGGTGCCCCCTAGTTGCATGTCGGGGTGGTGTTGCAAATGGGACAAAAAGGGTCGGGCCCTCCGTTGTGTGTCGAGTGTGACTTGGAACTAGGACAAAATGGGGTTCAGGCCCAGTTGTGTATAGAGGGGTTGACTTTGAATTGAGACAAAAAAGGTGGGGCCCCCAATTGCATGTCAATGGTGGAGTTGTAGCTGGGACAAAAAAGGCCTAACCATAGTTGCGAGTCGAGAGTGTGCTTGCAACTGAGAAAGAAAAAAAGACCGGGCTCAGTTGCAAGTCTAGGGTAGACTTGCAACTAAAGCAACAAAAATGGGTCGAACACAGATCGAGCCCTGTTGCAAGTAGGTGGTGAACTTGCAACTGAGACAAGAAAACTTCGAGGATAGTTGCGAGTCGAGGGTGAACTTGCAACTGGGGTAGAAAAAAGGGGCTAGTTGCTAGCCGAGGGTGGACTCACATGTCAGAGCATGTCTCTTCAATATCGAACTTGGAAAGGAAACAGAGATATGATGACAAGTGACATAGGTTGTCTCCTCGACTTCTACACCGCAAGCCACATGAAATGAGCCCCAAAAGCGTGATCAGCAAAATGCCCATAAAAAAACAGACATCTAATGCGAACTGGCCAACAAGTGGACAAAGCAGAACAAGGCGACATGGGAAAATATCGGTCCACGACGCGTGATCAAGACTTTGCGCAAAAATTACAACAAAATCCAACGGACCTTAGAGGACACATTGCTAAATCTCTTCTTGATGAAGTTTAGAAAGAGTGAAAGATAGTGTCAAAATGAACAGGTAAGGCAGCAACCACGATAGAGCTCCCTTTTCTTATCTCTTCTAATTCTATTTAGTGACCTAGAAGCAACGCAACCAAACAGGCCGCCGGCGCCGCAAATCATACGCTGTCAAAAGTGAAGGCAAACTGGCCAACAAAACAATCTGCGACAAACAAACAACGACCAGTGTGGTGGGGGATCGAGCTCTAACATGACACTTGTAGAAACTAAATCGAATAATGGCAAACTTAGACAAAACATTGTAAAAAAATTGAGTTAGCAATTCCATATAAAAAATACACTGATTCAGAAGGTCTTCACAAAACTTAAAAAAGAATTTTCGAATTTTATAAAAAAATATTCACAATCTTATTTATTAACTGAAAAATAAAAAAATAAAAGACAAAATGAAAAATAAACAAACAACAAAAAAACCAAAAGAAAAATGAGAGAGAGAAAATAGTGAAAAGAAAGAAAAACAAAAAAGATGGTAATAGTTTTTAGAAAGAAAACACATTCAAACAATGGTTAGAACACACAAAAACTCTCAAAACAAAATTAAAAAAGAACAGAAACAGCAGGGCACCAGCGGATATAATGAAAACAAAAACTCGACATGATCGACACTGTATAGACGGACAAGGCAGCACAGGAACAGTGTTTGAAACAACAAACAAAAAAGGTTAGCAAAGCATCTACGCACCATCAAACGGCAAAAAAAAAAATATGCACGTATATTATGGCCAGTAATTTGGATGTACAACTTAAATGGAACTAAACTAATTACCATCTAGAAGAATCATACTACAGGGGATCCATGCCTGGGAGCACAACCAACCGCACCAAACCTCGAGACCTCCTCCGCCGGCCGCCCTGAAGGGCCACCCATGACGCCTGTTGTTTCATTTCTTCCTATTACCCATTCGTCCCCTCCATTGGACGGCCTGATTGTACGCGCCGACGTGCGATTGTGCCACATACTCGCGATCTGCATGCTGCAGATAGACGGCCTGGCAGTAGATGACGTGTGGTGCTCCTGCTGCGTCCCGTACATCACGACGGGAAGCTCCCAAGGCTGGACGAAAATCTTACCTCGATGTCCTGCTGTTCGTGTGGTGCTCACGGTGCAGATCCATAGCCAGGCGGGCCGTGGGGTCCTTCCCGGCGGGGCGGCGCTGCCGAGCTCAGGATGTGGTGGTGTCCACTCCCGGCTAGATGGCCCTGCCCAGGTGCCACGGCGCTGCAGCGGAGAGCGGCGCGGCCATGTAGGCCGTGCTCAGATCTGATCTGGCCCCAGGGCCCTATCTGGGTCTCAGGGCTGATCGGCGCCAGTGCGGATGTGTGAGGCTGCCTTGTTCTCTACGGCCAGTCCGGCAGGGAGATGACGGTGGTTTGGCCCTGCTGATCTTCAAGCGCCAAGTCGTCGATCTGCTTCATGCTAGCCTTCTCGATCTGGACACCGACGAGTTCTGGTCTTCCTTCCGGAGATTTTCGCTGATTGGCGCATGGCGTCACTGGATATCTACATGGGAATCGATCCGGTCGTGCACTCCCTTATCTTCGTCCAGTGAGACTTCATGAGGGCGTGGCAAGAAGCTCCGTTTTTTTGTTGGTGCCTTGGGACATGTCTAAATATAGATTTTCATTGTATTGATGGAGGTGGAGAAAGTCATGGTGGCTGTGATCGAAGGTTTGTAATGGCGGAGAGTTGAATTGGTGGTGATGAAGATTGGCGGCATAGGTTCTTCCTGTGTGTCGGGTGTTGGTGACTTGCAGCAGCGGCCTTGGCAAGAGGGGGTGGCAGCAAAGGTGGTCTGCATTTTGGGTGATGCTCCTCGAGTACCGAGTCATGATTTCCAGGGTCAAAGCGCAAGGTCTGGCCTTCATTGGTTGTGCCGTGCAATGGCCTTGCTAAAGGCATTGATTTGTGAACTCGGACTTTCTCCAGGGTGAAAACTCAAGATCTTTGATGGGACGACAACAGCGCTTGTGCATTGTTTCCCTATTGGAGGTGTCGTCTTTGGAGAATCTCTTTTACGGTCCAGTGTTGTCTTCGGTGGTGGTTAGAGTGTTGTTGTTGCGAATGTCCACCATTACGGAGTCTTGTTTATTAATTCTTTCTTTTTTATTTTTTTTCTGTGTGCATCATTTGATGTCTTAGATAGATTGGTGGTTGCAGTGCGCTGGGTGTTAATTGATTACTTCATGATTATTTATGTATTCACTTATAAAAAAAAGAATATGAATTAGAAAAACGACCAAACAACGGAGGCCACAAACAGTTTGAGGCCATCTTGAGAGGTATTATCTAGATATAGTCAGACTAGAAATATTCACTTGACTCGTTCATATCTCACATTGGATACACACCTCGATCACAACGCTGCAGCTCAGCAGCAACAAAGAATGAAGTAATCAACGTCACTTTCTTAGCAGCCGTTACATAATTAAAGATGATTCGCTAAGGAAACGTAACGCCGACGTTTGATGCCGACCTTTGATTGTCAGTAGCCATCCTAGCTTAGAGAAGGCGACCCGTTTCATCTTCACAAGGCAGCCCTCGCCCTGTGCATGACATGGGGGACACCTGTCTCCTAACATAGTGTAAGAGCCGGCTGAGCTAAGCTATAGCGGTGGAGCAGTTGCCTGCTAAAGATTTCATGTTTACAATGCCGCATAGTCTCGCTATAGCCAGCTATAGCTGTTTTGAGGGTTGCGCTATATGCCATAAGCCCGCTATTTAAAACACTGCTCCTAACGCCTCCCGAGGGCCGCGTCCGGGCTGTGGCCGCCGCAGGAGAGTGGTGCGACGAAGCAGAAGCCAGGGAGGAAGTGGAGGTGCACGACATGGCTACGCCTCGCCCTAATCCTTCCACTCCTCCTCGAGGGCCGCCCTCCGGGCCTCTGGCCGCCGCCAGAGTGGAAGAAGAAGACCAAGCCGCAGGCGGTTACCAGAGACTGGGCGGACCTGCCGCGTGATGCGCTGCTACTGGTGCTCGAGAAACTGCACCAGGTCGACGTTCTCCGGGGACCCGAGCTGGTCTGTCGTCCATGGCACCTGGCTGCCCGCGATGAACCGTCCTTGTGGCGCCGCATAGATTTGCGGTTAAGCCATTTCCCCGACCCCTCTTCCGTCCGGCGCTTCCGCGAGATGGGCTGTGCTGCTGTCCGGCGCATCCGTGGGAGCTGTGAGGCGGTGTACAGCGAGGGCGGCATCGATGAAGAGGCCATATCTCTCCTGGAAGAGTCGTAAGTTCTTCTCTTCACTTGACTACACGAGACATATTCGTATGGAAAATTATCATTAACACGTCCAATGTTTATATCCACGAGTGGTTTTTCAGTTCCCGGTGCCCAGGCACCCTCTATGAGCAGTAAAATCAAAAAATAAAAAATAAAAAATAAAAATCTGAAACTTTGCAACATCAAATATGATCAAACTTTGTAGGTGCTCGTAAGTTTTCATACCAAAGAACCATTCGAGGAGCTCTACACACGAAAAAGATTTCAGTGCTTGAAGTTTGCGCACTTTTAGTACTGAAATCTGAAACTCGTTTGTGCACCTTTCTTTACATGATATTTTGGCATGAAAAGTTGCAAGAACCTACATGTTTGACCATCTTTGACGTTGCAAAGTTTCAGATTTTTTTTAATTTTTTTTCTATTTTTTTTTTCAATTTACTGTTCATAGAGGATGCATAGGCACCCGGGAGCTGTTACACCTTTCTGTTATATCTATTTCAAATATGATATGTACATCAGAGTAATCTGAATCAGATTTATTTACATTAATTTATTTTCAGGGCGCTCTTGTTGAAGAGTCTTCGACTCATCAATTGTATTTGGATCAATGATAGGATCAGCTATAACATATCATATTTGGTTATGCTTGAGGAGCTAGAGATCTCAAACTGTAATTCCGACAAGTTCTCTTCCACATGCGTCGCTGTTGGATACTCTTGCCCGCACCTGAAGCGTTTTCGTCTCAGCAGTTTTTGCTTCATTAAACGGACCGTCTGGGGCGCGATTGATTGCGAAGTTGAGGGGATCACCCTGATGCGTGGGCTACGTTCGTTGCAGCTCTTTGCTCAGACTATTAGCACAACTGGTTTGGCAGCCATCCTCGATAGCTGTGTGCAAATAGATTCTCTTGACATTCGCCATTGTTTCCATGTTGAGATGGGAGATGAGTTAATGTCAAGGTGTTCTAAGTTTGAGACTTTAAGGCTCCCACATGATTCTACTGACGATTACGATCTTGAGTTTTCAGCCCCAGATATGAACACTGAGAGCCCACGACCACGACCTGTGCGCAATTACGTGGACGATGGCTTCGCCTTTTTGGAGGATGTATATTAGTGTGGCCAAAGACCAACACATTAGGGCTACCGTTGTTACTCCAGCATTCCATCTTAGTCCGTCAATTAGTTTTTGTGTTCCCTACCTAGTCTGTAGAACATCTGAACACGCAAGGTTATGAAAAAGGGAGGTTTAGTTAAATATTTGAGTCTATGAATGTATTCCTCCTACGATCTATTATGCAATAATTATGTTTCATGTATATGAACTCCGATGTGGCAATCCATTTGTGCATAACTGCATATACGTAAAATATTGTCCTATTTAAATCATGTGTAAAAAAAAATTATTCAATTGTTCTCTATTTGCAGGTGACACGGCTATTTATATTATTCGACCAATCTAAAAAATATATCACCGCATGGAATTATTAGAACATTTCACATTTAGGAAAAAAAACACTACCAAGAGCAGCTCAACGCATTTTGGCATGGGTCCACCATCGACAAGGGAGTCTACCCGGCAACGGGCGACGGCTTGGTGCCAAGGCCGCCGGAGTAAGGGGAGCAGCTAGTTACCGAGTACTCATTGCGGGAGCCCAGGAAGGGTCACTTTTGGTGGGCTGAGAGTGCATCACTTGGCAAGCTCTCAGCAGCAGCCATGTGCGCGTGTTGGTCGCTCCGTCGGAATTTTATTTATTTCTATTTATCAATATGCGTTTTTGTGTTTTGGATGGGTTTTTTTTCGCTTTTGCCCCGTATTCTCTAAGTTCTGGAGAAAAGAATTAAATATATTTGCACAAAAAAATATGTTTTCTTTTTTCCCTGCGAGAGGCATGGTTTTGCTTCTCGTGGAGGCACATATTTCCTTCCGCGAGAGGCACAACTATGCCCCTGGACCAACCCCACTGATCCCATCCTTAAACCCACTGTTCTCCTCTCATTTCCCTAGCTCGCGGACCCCTACTTGCCGTGAAGCTGCCACGCCGAAGCTCAGAATCCCCGCCTTCGTAGCTCCACTCCGGCGAGCAATTCCCATGAGAAGGAAAGGTCCCCGAAGTTCACACAAACAATGCCTTTAGCAAAGCCATTGCATGGCACAACCAATGAAGGTCAGACCTTGGGCTTTCACCCTGGAAATCATAACTCGGTACTCGAGGAGCACCACCCAAAATGTAGACCACCTTTGCTGCCACCCCCTCTTGCCAAGGCCGCTGCTGCAAGTCACCAACACCCGACACACAGGAAGAACCTATGCCGCCAATCTTCATCACCACCAATTCAAATCTCTGCCATTACAAACCTTCGATCACAGCCACCATGACTTTCTCCACCTCCGTCAATACCATGAAAATCTATATTTAGACATGTCCCAAGGTACCAACAAAAAAGCGGAGCTTCTTGCCACGCCCTCATGAAGTCTCACTGGACGAAGATAAGGGAGTGCACGACCGGATCGATTCCCATGTAGATATCCAGTGACGCCATGCGCCAATCAGCGGAAATCTTCGGAAGGAAGACCGGAACTCGTCGGTGTCCAGATCGAGAAGGCTAGCATGAAGCAGATCGACCACTTGGCGCTCGAAGATCAGCAGGGCCAAACCACCATCATCTCCCTGCCGGATTGGCCGTAGAGAACAAGGCAGCCTCGTACATCCGCACTGGCGCCGATCGGCCCTGACACCTAGATCGGGCCCTGGGGCCAGATCAGATCT
Source organism: Thinopyrum elongatum (assembly GCA_011799875.1). NCBI lineage: Eukaryota > Viridiplantae > Streptophyta > Magnoliopsida > Poales > Poaceae > Thinopyrum > Thinopyrum elongatum. The sequence goes on along the minus strand of CM022298.1, from coordinate 16,775,260 downwards.
GAGCACGGCCTACATGGCCGCGCCACTCTCCGCTGCAGCGCCGTGGCACCTGGGCAGGGCCATCTAGCCGGGAGTGGACACCACCACATCCTGAGCTCGGCAGCGCCGCCCCGCCGGGAAGGACCCCACGGCCCGCCTGGCTATGCATCTGCACCGTGAGCACCACACGAACAGCAGGACATCGAGGTAAGATTTTCGTCCAGCCTTGGGAGCTACTCCCGTCGTGATGTACGGGACGCAGCAGGAGCACCACACGTCATCTACCGCCAGGCCGTCTACCTGCAGCATGCAGATCACGAGTATCTGGCACAACCGCACGTCGGCGCGTACAGATCAGGCCGGCCATGGAGGTGAGTAGATGGGAAAGAGGAAGAAAGAGAAAAACAGGCGTCATGGGGAGGCCCGCCGCCGTCGGCAAGCCGAGCGGGGAGGCCACTGCAGGCGGCGGCGAGGAGGGCTGACGGACGAGGGGCTCGAGGTTGGTGCGGCGGGGGTGCCTCCGGACTCGCCTGAGAGCGAGCGGGGAGGCGTGGGATCCCATGTAGTATATTCATATCTAGATGTGAATTAGTTACGTCACATTTAAGTTGTACACCACACAATTAATGGCTATAAGATACGTGCAAAAAAAAAAATTTGCCGTGTTGATGTGCCTGAGATCGCTTATGCTACCTTTTTTTTTCAAACTGTTCGTGCTGCCTTGTCCTCTTATACAGTGTAGGTAAATGGTTGATTTTTTTTGTTTTCATTATATCCGCTGGTGCCCTGCTGTTTCTGTTCTTTTTTAATTTTGTTTTGAGTGTTTTTGTGTTTTCTAACCATTGTTTGAATGTGTTTTCTTTCTAAAAACTATTACCATCTTTTTTGTTTTTCTTTCTTTTCACTATTTTCTCTCTCTCATTTTTCTTTTGGTTTTTTTGTTGTTTCTTTATTTTTCATTTTGTCTTTTATTTTTTTATTTTTCAGTTAATTAATAAGATTGTGATTTTTTTTATAAAATTTGAATTTTTTTTAAGTTTTGTGAACACCTTCTGAATCAATGAATTTTTTATATGGAATTGCTAACTCAATTTTTTACGATGTCTCGTCTAAGTTTGCCATCATTCGATTTAGTTTCTACAAGTGTCATGTTAGCGCTTGATCCCCCACCACACTGGTCGTTGTTTGTTTGTCGCATATTGTTTTGTTGGCCAGTTTGGCTTCACTTTTGACAGCGTATGATTTGCGGCGCCGGCGGCCTGTTTGGTTGCGTTGCTTCTAGGTCACTAAATAGAATTAGAAGAGATAAGAAAAGGGAGCTCTATCGCGGTTGCTACCTTACCGGTTCATTTTGATACTGTCTCTCACTCTTTCTAAACTTCATCAAGACGAGATTTAGCAATGGGTCTTCTAAGGTCCGTTGGATTTTGTTGTAATTTTTGCGCAAACTCTTGATCACGCATCGTGGACCAATATTTGCCCATGTCGCGTTGTTCTGTTTTGTCCACTTGTCTGCCAGTTCGCATTGGATGTCTGTTTTTTTATGGGCGTTTTGCTGATCGCGCTTTTGGGGCTCATTTCATGTGGCTTGCGTTGTAGAAGTCGAGGAGACAACCTATGTCACTTGTCATCATATCTCCGTTTCCTTTCCAAGTTCGATATTGAAGAGACATGCTCTGATTTGCGAGTCCACCCTCGGCTCGCAACTTGCCCCTTTTTTCTACCCCAGTTGCAAGTTCACCCTCGACTCGCAACTGTCCTCGAAGTTTTCTTGTCTCAGTTGCAAGTTCACCACCTACTTGCAACAGGGCTCGATCTGTGTTCGACCCATTTTTGTTGCTTTAGTTGCAAGTCTACCCTCGACTTGCAACTGAGCCCGGTCTTTTTTTCTTTCTCAGTTGCAAGCACACTCTCGACTCGCAACTATGGTCGGGCCTTTTTTGTCCCAGCTACAACTCCACCATCTACATGCAATTGGGGGCCCCACCTTTTTTTGTCTCAATTCAAAGTCAACCCCTCGATACACAACTGGGCCCGAACCCCATTTTGTCCAAGTGCCAAGTCACACTCGACACACAACGGAGGGCCCGACCCTTTTTGTCCCATTTGCAACACCACCCCAACATGCAACTAGGGGGCACCCTTTTTTGTCCTAGTTGCAAGTCCACCCTTGATATGCAACTGGCCCCTACCCATTTTTGTCCGAATTGCAACTCCATCCTCTACAGGAAACTGTGTTTTGGGGGGATCTATTTTGTCCCCGGTTGCAACTCCACCTCTAACATGTAATTGGGGGTAGGCACATGTTTTGTCCCAGTTGCAAATGCAACCTCGATACGCAACTGGGTCCTATTGTTTTTTTGTCCCAGTTTGCAAGTGCACCCTTGACAAGGTGGGGCAACCCTTTTTACCTCACTTGCAACTCCACCCTCAACAAGAAACCGGGTCCGCTTTTTCCCTAGTTGCAAGTCCATACTGCACAAGCAACTGGGGCCGACCCAATTTTTATTTCGTGTAGTTGCACGTCCATCCTTGACATGCAACAGAGTTCAATGTTTTTCTCTCCCAGTTGCAAGTTGACGATCGACTCGTAACTGGTCTCGATTTCGGCCCACCCTTTTTATGGCCTCAATTGCAAGTCCACCCTAGACTTGCTACCGAGTCTGACGCCAATTTTCTGCCTTAGTTGCAAGTCCACCCTCGGCTCGCAACTGGCCCCGAATTTTTTTTGTCCTAGTTGCAAGTATATCGTCGACTTGCAACGGGTCTTGATCTGGCTCCGATTTTAGGAAATGGTTTAAGAAACCTTTGTGGCGGTTTTGGGATGGTTGGAACCTTTTTCTTGTTCTCTTATTTTTTATCTATTTTCTCTATTCTTTATTAGAACCCCAACCCAGTTGCATGTCCACCTTCAACACGCAACTCGTAGCCTGAACACAACTTCGTGTTCATCTTCAACATGCAACTTGCTCTCATCCGCGATCTAATTGCATGTCCACCTCAGCATGCAACTTGCCATTGGCCTAGTTCCATGTCGAACCTCGACATGGTACTTGTCCTCCAAGCCTATCTTTTTTCATACCGACATGCAAGTTGTCCCAGAACCCGATCTAGTTGCATGTGTCGACCCTCGACATGCAACTTTCGCCGAACCTAGTTGCATGTCCACCCTCCACATGCAACTTATACCCAACCCCGATATAGATGCATGTCAAACCTCAAACATAACTCACTCGACTCTATTGCATGTCCACGCTCGACATGCAACTCGTGTCCGACCCAGTTACATGTTCATCCTCCCTAGATCAATCATTAGAGCTCGTGTGACATGCAACTAGGACTCTACCTTTTTGTTTGTCCTAGTTGAATGTCCACCCTCGATACGCAGCTAGGCTTGGGCCCCTTTTTTTTCCTAGTCGCTAGTACATCCTCGACACGCAACGGGGGGCCCGGTCCTTTTTGCTCCAGTTGCAACTCCACCCCGACATGCAACTGAGGGGCCGCCCTTTTTTGTTTCAATCCACCCTCGATCCACAACTGGGCCGTGCCCATTTTTTTCGTATTGCAAGTCCATCCTCGACAGACAAATTGGGTGGGAGGGGGGGGGGGCTATCCATTTTTGTCCTCAGTTGGAAATCCATCCCGGACATGCAATTGCAGGCCGCCTTTTTTTATCCCTGTTGCAAGTCCACCCTCGGTCCATAACTGGGTCTAACCCATTTTTGTCCTATCTGCAAGTTGATACGTCCATTTTGCATCATGATTTCCTACTGTTATTTATAATATTTTTATGCATAATAATGCTTTATGGAGTAATTCAAATGCTTTTCTCTCATAATATGCAATGTTTACACAAAGAGGGAGAATTCTGGCAGTTGGAATTCTGGACCTGAAAAAGCTACGTCAGAGTTACCTATTCTGCACATCTCCAAATGAGCTGAAAATTTACGGAGAATTATTTTGGAATATATAAAAAATACTGGAGCAAATAACTGCCGGAGGGGGGCCACCTGGTGAGCATAAGACACCAGGGCGCGCCAGGCCCACCAGGCGCGCCCTGGTGGGTTGTGCTCAGCCCAGCCCACCTCCGGTGCCCATCTTCTGATATATAGGTCATTTTGACCTAGAAAAAATAAGGCGAGGACTTTCGGGACGGAGCGCCGCCGCCTCGAGGTGGAACTTGAGGAGGAGCACTTTTCCCTCCGGCGGAGCGATTCCGCCGGGGGAACTTCCCTCCCGGAGGGGGAAATCGAAGCCATCGTCATCACCAACAACCCTCTCATCTTTCGGGACGCCAATCTCCATCAACATCTTCAACAACACCATCTCCTCTCAAACCCTAGTTCATCTATTGTGTTCAATCTTTGTACCAGAACCTCAGATTGGTACCTGTGGGTGACTAGTAGTGTTGATTACATCTTGTAGTTGATTACTATATGGTTTATTTCGTGGAAGATTATATGTTCAGATCCATTATTCTATTTAATACCCCTCTGATATTGAGCATGAATATCATTTGTGATTAGTTACTTTTGTTCTGGAGGTCACGGGAGAAGTCATGTTGCAAGTAATCATCTGAACTTGATATGTGTTCGATATTTTGATGATATGTATGTTGTGATTCCCTTAGTGGTATCATGTGAATGTCGACTACATGGCACTTCACCATATTTGGGCCTAAGGGAATGCATTGTGGAGTAGTTATTAGATGATGAGTTGCTAGAGTGACAGAAGCTTTGATACGTCCATTTTGCATCATGTTTTCCTACTATTATTTACAATGTTTTTATGCATAATAATGCTTTTTTGGAGTAATTCTAATGCCTTTTCTCTCATAATATGCAAGGTTTACACAAAAGAGGGAGAATACCGGCAGCTGGAATTCTGGACCTGAAAAAGCTACGTCAGAGTTACCTATTCTGCACATCTCCAAATGAGCTGAAAATTTACGGAGAATTATTTTGCATTATATAAAAAATACTGGAGCAAATAACTACCGAAGGGGGCCCACCAGGTGGGCAGAACCCACCTGGGTGCGCCAGGCACCCCAGGCGCGCCCTGGTGGATTCTGCTCAGCCCAGCCCAGCTCCGGTGCCCATCTTCTCGTATGTAGGTCATTTTGACCTAGAAAAAATCAGAGGGGGACTTTCGGGACGAAGCTCCGCCGTCTCGAGGCGGAACTTGGGCAGGAGCACTTTTGCCCTCCGGCGGAGCGATTCCGCCGGGGGAACTTCCCTCCCAGAGGGGGAAATCATCGCCATCGTCATCACCAACAACTCTCCCATCTTTGGGAGGGAAATCTCCATCAACATCTTCAACAACACCATCTCCTCTCAAACCCTTGTTCATCTCTTGTGTTCAATCTTTGTACCGGAACCATAGTTGGTAGTTGTGGGTTACTAGTAGTGTTGATTACATCTTGTAGTTGATTACTATATGTTTTATTTGGTGGAATATTATATGTTTAGATCCATTATGCTATTTAATACCCCTCTGATCTTGAGCATGATTATTATTTGTGAGTAGTTACTTTTGTTCTTGAGGTCACAGGAGAAGTCATGTTGCAAGTAATCATGTGAACTTGATATGTGTTCGATATTTTGATGATATGTATGTTGTGATTCCCTTAGTGGTGTCATGTGAACGTCGACTACATGGCACTTCACCATATTTGGGCCTAAGGGAATACATTGTGGAGTAGTTATTAGATGATGGGTTGCTAGAGTGACAGAAGCTTAAACCCTAGTTTATGTGCTACTTCGTAATGGACCGATTTGGATCCAATAGTTTAATGCTATGATTAGATTTTATCTTAATACTTTTCTCGTAGTTGCGGATGCTTGCGAGGGGGTTAATCATAAGTAGGAGGTTTATTCAAGTAAGAATAGCACCTAAGCACCGGTCCACCCACATACCAAATTATCAAAGTAGCGAACACGAATGAAACCAACATGATGAAAGTGATATGGTGAAATTCCCGTGTACCCTCAAGAACGCTTTGCTTATCATAAGAGACCGTTTTGGCCTGTCCTTTGTCACAAAAGGATTGGGATACCTTGCTGCACTTTATTTACCGTTACTTGCTTGTTACAAATTATCTTGCCATCAAACTACCTGTTACCGACTATTTCAGTGCTTGCAGAAATTACCTTGCTAATAACCACTTGTCATTTCCTTCTGCTCCTCGTTGGGTTCGACACTCTTACTTATCAAAAGGACTACGATTGATCCCGTATACTTGTGGGTCATCAAGGCTCTTTTCTGGCGCCGTTGCCGGGGACTGAAGCGCTCTTGGTAAGTGGAAATTGATAAGGAAAAATTATTACTACATGCTGAAATTTATTGTCACTTGTTACTATGGAGAACCATACTTTGAGGGGTTTGTTCGGGGTATCTTCACCTCGACCGGAAGCATAATTATTTTCCCCTCAACCTACTGCACCTACTGAAAATATTGGTTATGAAATTCCTTCGGGTATGATAGAACAACTGTTAGCTAACGCTTCTGCAGGAGATGGAACTGAACATCCTGATATGCACTTGATATATGTGGATGAAATTTGTGGATTATTTAAGCTTGCAGGTTTATCCGGAAATGAAGCTAAGAAGAAGGTTTTCCCTTTATCTTTGAAGGGAAAAGCATTGACATGGTATAGCCTATGCGATGATATTAGATCTTGGAACTGGAATCGATTGAAATTGGAATTTCACCAAAAAAAATTATCCTATGCATCTAGTTCATCGTGATCCGAATTATATATATAATTTTTGGCCTCGTGAAGGAGAAAGTATCGCTCTAGCTTGGGGGAGGCTTAAGTCAATGTTATATTCATGCCCAAATCATGAGCTCTCTAGAGAAATTATCATTCAGAATTTTTATGCTCGCCTTTCTCGTGATGATCAATCCATACTCGATACTTCTTGTACTGGTTCTTTTATGAAGAAAACTATTGAATTCAGGTGGGATCTTTTAGAAAGAATTAAATGCAACTCTGAAGATTGGTAAATCGACGAAGGTAAAGAGTCAGGTATTAAGCTTGAATTTGATTGTGTTAAATCTTTTATGAATACTGATGCTTTTCACAATTTAGCACAAAATATGGACTTGACTCTGAGATAGTAGCCTCTTTTTGTGATTCTTTTGCTACTCATGTTGATCTCCCTAATGAGAAGTGGTTTAAATATCATCCCCCTATTAAAGAAGAAATTAAAGAACCGGTGATAGTTAAAGATGAAACTATTATTTACAATGTTGATCCTGTTGTGCCTACTGCTTATATTGAAAACCCACCTTTCCCTGTTAGGATAAAGGAACATGCAGAACAAATTAAAGTAGAACCTAGTGTTGCTATGGTTAAAGATCTCATGGTAGAAAATATTGATGGGCATGTTATTTACTTCTGTGATGAAGCTGCTAGAATTGCCAAACCCGATGAAAAAGATAAACATAGACCTGTTGTTGGCATGCCTGTTGTCTCAGTTAAAATAGGAGATCATTGTTATCATGGTTTATGTGACTTAGGTGCTAGTGTGAGTGCTATTGCTTTTACCTTATACCAAGAAATTATGAATGACATAGAACCCACTAAAATAGAAGACATAGATGTTACTATTAAACTTGCTAATAGAGACACCATCACACCACTTGGGATTGTTAGAGATGTTGAAGTCTTGTGTGAGAAAATAATTTCCCTACTGATTTTCTAGTTCTTGGTTCCCCACAAGATGATTTTTGTCCCATTATCTTTGGTAGACCTTTCTTGAACACTGTCAATGCTACTATAGATTGTCATAAACAAACTGTTAGTGTTCGCTTTGGTGATGAGTCTCATGAATTTAATTTTTCCAAGTTTAACAGACAACCTCATAAGAAAGAATTACCTAGTACGGATGAAATAATTGGTCTTGCTTCTATTGTCGTGCCTCCTACTAATCCACTAGAAAAATATTTGCTAGACCATGAAAATGATATGCATACACATGAAAGAAATGAGATAGATAAAAATTTCTTTGAACAACGACCTCTGCTTAAACACAATTTCCCTATTAAAACTCTAGGAGGTCCTCCTCCACCTAAAGGCGATCCCGTGTTTGAATTAAAACAATTGCCTGACACTTTGAAAATATGCTTATCTTGATGACAAAAAGATATTTCCTGTTATTATTAGTGCTAACCTTTCAGAACATGAAGAAGAAAGATTATTGAAAATTCTGAGGAAGCACCGTGCTGCCATTGGTTATACTCTTGATGATCTTAAGGGCATTAGTCCCACTCTCTGTCAGTACAAGATTAATATGGAACCTGATGCTAAACCAGTTGTTGATCACCAACGGCGTTTGAATCCTAAGATGAAAGAAGTAGTAAGTACTGAAATATTAAAGCTTCTGGAAGCAGGTATAATCTATCCCATAGCTGATAGTAGATGGGTAAGTCCCGTTCATTGTGTCCCTAAGAAGGGAGGTATTAATGTTGTTCCTAATGATAAAAATGAACTTATTCCACAAAGAATTATTACTGGCTATAGAATGGTTATTGATTTTAGAAAATTAAATAAAGCAACTAGAAAAGCTCATTACCCGTTGCCTTTTATTGATCAAATGTTGGAAAGATTATCTAAGCACACACACTTTTGTTTTCTTAATGGATATTCTGGTTTTTCTCAAATACCTGTTTCACAGCCTGATCAAGAGAAAACCACCTTCACTTGCCCATTTGGAACTTATGCTTATAGACGTATGCCTTTTGGTTTGTGTAATGCACCTGCTACCTTTCAAAGATGTATGACTGCTATATTCTCTGATTTTTGTGAAAAGATTGTTGTGGTTTTCATGGATGATTTTTCTGTTTATGGAACTTCTTTTTATGATTGCTTGGGCAACCTTGATCGAGTTTTGCAGAGATGTGAGCAAACTAATCTTGTCTTGAATTGGGAGAAGTGCCACTTTATGGATAATGAAGGTATTGTCTTAGGGCATAAAATTTCTGAACAAGGTATTGAGGTGGATAAAGCTAAAGTTGATGTAATTGAGAAAATGCCATGTCATAAAGATATTAAAGGTATTCATAGTTTCCTTGGTCATGCTGGTTTCTATAGGAGGTTTATTAAAGACTTCTCTAAAATTTGTATGCCTCTTACAAATCTTTTACAAAAGGATGTTCCATTTGTTTTTGATGATGATTGTGTAGAAGCCTTTGAAACACTTAAGAAAGCCTTAACTTCTGCATCTATTGTTCAACCACATGATTGTAGGAGATATGCCCTAGAGGCAATAATAAATGTTATTGATTATCTCCCTGTTCATAATTAGGTTTATGTTCCATGCTATAACTGCTATGGTTCTCGAGTCTGCAAATAAAACGAGGCTCGGAGGAAGACTCATATGCACGTGTGGAATAATAAATGATAAAATGTATTCCTAGTCAAGCCTCTATGACTGGCTCAAGTATTGCATGATGATCCTGTTTTCCTGATCATGGGCATGACTATGCCAGCAATTTTGAGGGCACAATGTTAACAGAACATTTGTGTTGAATCGACCCGATTGATGTTATGCTATGAGGTTCTTTCGTCACAAGTTAATGGTTAATAACACAGAGATGGTTAATGTTTGCATGATTCCTTAGACCATGAGAGTATCGAGTTTCTTCATGCTTGCTTCATGAACTTTGGGGATTGTTAAACGTCATCCGTAAATGGGTGGCTATTACGGCGGCTTACGGGTTCATGGAAAAGTGTGTCAAGTAACTTGACAGCTCAAGATTGGGATTTGCTCCTCCGGCGATGGAGAGATATCTCTGGGCCCTCTCGGTGTTACGGTATCCATCATCGTCTGGCCAGACACTTTGTGATTTGATCACGGGGATGCCGGAACATGGTAACGAGAAAAGAGAACAATACCGGTAACGAGGTAACTAGCATAGTGGACAAGTGTTGATCCACGGGAATGCCAACATGTCTCACCTCGGGTATTTGTAACATATCACGAAGCAACAGGAATAGCACACGGCAACTGGAGGTTCACTCGAATATTCATTCGTGTGGGTATAGGGGTCAATATGGGTGTCCACGGCTCCGATGTTGATCGTTGATCGGAAGGGGTTCCGTGTCATGTCTATACTTCACCGAACCTATAGGGTCACACGCTTAAGGGTCATCTATCTGCTGAATACTAGATAGGGAGTCTGAGAGAAAATCACCGAAAAAGTTTCGGACACCGAAAAGTTTCGGACAGCGGAAAAGTTCCGCAGAGAGAGGTCACCGGATGAGTTCCGGTGAAACTGAAAAGTTGTTTCAGGGGATACAATTAAGTCAAAATGGTTTCGGCACATGCCTGATAATTCTTGGAGGATACCAGAATCATTCTGGAAACTTCTGGGAATTTTCTGGAAGAAAAACCGGAAATGTTCCGGTGCTGCTGGAACCGCTTCAGATGCTTTTCGCAGATGAAATCACTAAACTGGAATTGTTCCAGAACGCATTGAAAATTATTTTAGTGGGTACTGGAAATGTTCTAAGCCCACATAAATATTTTCAGTTCGAACGGACGCTGAAAAATGTCGTCGTGAATAGTGAAAGTGCTTTTTGGGAATTTTATGGAAAGCACCTTTTTGGAAATTCCAAAAGGGCCTTCTAGAAGGGGAAGGAGGGCATGGCACCTCATGGGGGGGGTCCCCCCCCAAGGGTGGCCGGCCAAGGAGGTGGAGCACCATGGTGCTCCACATGGCACTCCCATATGGCATATTCCCTTTTGGAAAGGGATATTCCAAGGGCACTTTGGGGTTTTTGTGTGACAATTTTACCCCTTGGCTAGCCTATATATAGGAGTGATCTTGGCAGCCATTTCCCCATCCTTAGCTCTCACACAAGCCATGCATGATCTGGCATTTTCTCTCCCTCCCAGCGAAATAGTTTCGTAGAGCCAAAAGGCTGTCTGGGTTCCGGTGGGAACTAGTTCTGGACGGCGAAGCCCTGCCGGATAGATGACACCGTATGTGTGCAACTCTGTAGAGAGGTCGTAGTTTCGATCTTAGTGCCCGAGGGGCTGTTCGAGAGTGCCTCCCGAAGGGCTGTCCAAGTGACGGTCCGAGTTCTGTGAGTCCTCCCGAAGGGCTGTCCGAGTGACCGTTCGAGTTTCGAAGGTCCTCCCGAAGGGCTGTCCGCGACATCGTCTGGGGGACTGTTCGACAGCCTCCCGGAGGGCTGTCCGAAGGGAAGACGAGGATATACATCCTCGCGGTTGGGAGGTTGTAAATCCTAGCTGCGGGGATCTGCACCGCCGATCGTCATCGACTCTACTTCCGCTGCGCTTTGAGTCGGTAACGAAAATGATCAAACCTTGTATGCAGTCTCCATAGTGGTCCTGGGCTGGTGCGTAGGTCGGAAAATTTTTGTTTTCTGCTGCGTTACCCTACAGTGGCATCAAGAGCCGTGCTATGCGTAGATGCAGGTTGCGATCTAGAATACATAGTGATGTATGGGTGTTGCACAATATAATTAGGTAGTAGATGAGTTCTATTACTGAAAATTATTTGTGCGGGTAGCAGATAAAATCTGTTACCCGATGTTCTTGTTGCTTCCCTGGAATTTGCAGATTTCTGATCTTGCTAACAGCATGGTGGAGTTTCAATGTTCTGGCAATCCGCGATCCTGATTGATCAACGAAGTGCTAAAAGTTCATTGAATTCCACCGTAGTTAAAAAGAAAGATGAAATTTCGCAGACAAAAGGGCAATGCAGATATGATCTGCACGGGGGTCATGCGTATGACGAAGTTTAGTATGGGGTTCAAGATTTTATTATCTCGTGCTTCATACACCCCGCATTGTTAATCTAGCGACTTGAATTATCATACTTGATGACGGACGTTGGTAGATTCGGTTTGTTTCGAAACCTTAGAAGCCACGTAAAACAAGTTTTTGCTTGAACCAATTAGAGGCGTCTAACTTGGTTTTGCAGGAGGGTTTGCATGTGCATGTGATGTGGTATAGCAGTGCTCATAATAATTTGATTATGTATGGATGACTATATAATGTAAATTTATTAACATGACCTGCGTGTCATGATTCGGCATGATGGCTGGAGCCATATGATTGCAGTTTAATGACCTGTGTGTCAACCTTGTTGTAATGCATTATTTTATTAGCTATAGAGATAGCAATATTATCTGGTGCATCAACAAGGTGGTGGCAATCTTCGCAAAGGAGAACACCGACGCGAATGCCGAAGACGAAGAAATACATGACTTCTCCGTCAGAAAGGGCTATACCATATCATGCTTTTATGAATTGCTTGAGATGTTTATCCCTTATGATGCACCCTGCTTGATTGCGCGGTAGTCGCTTTTTATTAGGGTGATCTCTCACAAAAATATCAAGTAGTTAGTGTTCTCCCAAGTGTAGCACCGTCATGGCACCTAACTTTTCGGGGTATCACAGGATCTCCCTGGGTACGAACGATTAGGGATGTGTGAGGCGGGTGAGTTGAGACCTCGCAGCAAGATCACTTGGTTGTCTTGACGTTCTGGAAGGATCTCCCTGAGCTCGGAACACGCCCATCGAAAGATGAACAAGAGTCACATAGAGATGTGATCGGCAAGTTTGCCTACCGATTGAAGTTCGCGCCATCAGTGTTCATCTCGTTCAATGGCGTTGAATGGAAATGCGGGTCTTGTATCACTCACAATCAATTATGAGAGATATTGATTTGAGTGGGAGCGCACTGTTGAATTAATTCTTTTAATTCTCAGTGCAATTAATTTTGAACACTGTCTAAGTGTGATTTGCATAATAGTTGTAGAATAATGGCTCGCATTTCCACCTTCCCTATTAAAATTGAATAGCTGTTAAATATCTGGTTAAAACTTTATGGTTGGTAACGTAATGTGAGGATTGTCCTCAAGAGTGCCGAGAAGGACTTTGTCCTATCGCATACTTTCGGTATTCTCGCGCTTATGCTATGGATCATGTGACTCTCGTCCGTTGATCCAAAAGCTAGAATTCCATTTCAGTCAAGCGCAATATGTTTGTTTCCATGAGACCCAAACTTCGAAAGTTTGGATAGTTATGTGATATTCATGGAATCTGAAAATCATTTTCAGAGACAGACAAAGGCTAAAAGATATGAGATATCCAAAGCAATGTTTGTTTGCAAACTATTAGTAAAAGAGTTTACTATGCATTAGACTGATAAGAGAGGGATCCAGAAGAACGCCTGTCATATGATGAAAGGTGAATAAAACAACAACTTAAAGAGAAAGGAAGTGTCCGAAGGGTGTTAGTGAAACTTTCACGCCTAGGAAGTCCGGGGCTAACGCCAATCTTAAGTTGGGTGCTTCTTCTGAGAGTAGGAGAAATACTAAAAGTTAAACTGTTAGAAGTATAATGGCAGAAAGAAAGAAGACTGGAATATCCAGCTCATGTATGAATGTCATACAAGTTTTTGATGTATAGAAGGCTAGTCAAAGATATAGTTCTTGGGAATTATGATTAATTTGTTAATCACTGATTCTTGGGTATTGTGAGTTAATCATAGAGATACCCGCTCGATTGCATTCTGTTGTAACTCGATGTAAGAACTACTATGGCCTGAAAGACTAGCCAGGAATGAGGTTTAGGTATACACAGGGAACATAGTAAATGTTACTATACCTTCCATCGGTGTATTACCGTCTGTATTTATTTTCATAATTCATTTAGAGTTTTACAAACTCTAGCCTTTGCATAAAGTAATCTTGCAAGAAGGTTGTTCATAAGAGAACTTTTTATGTTCGATGTTATGAATAACATAAGGGCCATACTTTCATTGAGAATGAGATGCATGTTATGAATAATGATAATAATATATTACCTCTGGATTTACTTTCATAATTCATTTTAGAGTTTTACACACTCTAGCCCATTGCACAATGTTTGTTGCAAAAGAGTTGTTCATAAAAAGAACAATTGTTGTTCAGTATTATGAATAACATGAAGGGCCATGCTTCCATCCAAGATGGGACGTATGTTATGAATATTGATGGTAATATGATACATCCATAACACTGACGCTAAATGTCGCAAGACTAAAAAAATACCACACAAGTGTGGCACTGCATTTGGTCACATTGGAGAAACCCGCATGGAAAATTCCATTATGATGGATTTTGAAGTCGTTTGATTTTGAATCATCTGACACTTGCAACTTTTCTCTGAAAAGTGAAGTGACTGAAATACCGTTCACAGGCCATAAGGAACGAACAACAAACTTATTGGTGATCATACATTTGATGTGTGTAGTTCGATAAATGTTGCAAGTAGTGGATTTACTATCTTTAGAAATGACTCAAGTAGATATATGGATATTTGCTTGATGGGACGTAAGTCTGGATCTTTTGAAATCATTCGAAAGGTTTTCAAAAATGAAGTAGAAGTTATTGTAACAAGAAAATTATGTTTCTACAATTCGATTGCAGAAAGGAATATTTGAGTTACAAGTTTAGCGAATGTCTGATGAGTTGTGAAAGGGGTTTCATAACTTGCACCTCCCGGAACACCACTGCAAGTGGAAAGTCCGTGAAGATGTAATCGAACCATTTATGACATGGTAAGATCAAAGATGGCATAAATAAATTTGCCATTATCCCTTTTAAAGAGTGATGCTTTAGAGACTGCGGCTTTTACACTGAAAAGCGCTCCATCGGGTCTGTTGAAATGACACCATGGTATGGTACGCCCAACCATGTTATATCTTTTCTTAACATTTGGAATATGGGGCTTGTGTAAAAGGTTACAAACCTATTCCAAATCAGACAAGTGCTACTTTGTAGGTTATCCCAAGTCATTGGGTATTCCCCCACCACTATACCGAGGCAAAAGTTTTTGCCACAAAATGGTATGCTTTTAAAGAGAATTGTTCTTGCAAAAGGTGAGTGGGAGGACAGTGCAACTCGATGAGATAACCAGTATCTTCGTCATCAGGTCAAAGGAAAGGAACCTTGGAAGTGATTCCGGAGTTTCCTACTGCGACTGATACGGAAGTCTCTACAATAAAATGTATGGACTTCGGTCGAACTTGCAACTGAACCACGTAGGCAAGGCTCGTGCAAACCTCTCAGGTGCGCAGACGAGATATTGTTGTTAGACAACAGTATACCTACGATACACAAGGAAGCGTTGATGGGCCCTGACTCCGGGATTGGCTAAATGCCAATATAATCCGAGATAGTTTCCATATAAATGATTCAAGATCATATCTTGATGACCCCTTCAGAAGACTTAGAGTCTAACGAACTTTTATGGAACTATAAACTGATATGGATAAAATGTTTTATCCATAAAGCTCGACTTGTTGAAATAACAAGTTCAAGGAGTTGACTGCGATGAGATTGTTTCACCGTAGCGATGCTTAAAGTCGGTTCGGGTTGAACTAGCAATTAATACATATTTCAGTCATGAGATATGAATTATGGATGCCAAAAGGATTTCCATAAGATGGAAATGCAACCTAGGACTTGTGAGTGATACAGTCCAAAGTATTTTGTCGATCCAGAGGATGCTAGTGAATGTGCATACTTCAGAGTTCCAGCAATGGACAGAAGAGAGCAAAATGGAGTTGGAATCTTCGCTTTGATGAAATGGTCAAAAAGGTTTTGACTTCATCAATGGGTAACGAAGATGCTTATGATTCAAGAAAGTAAGTGGGAGCATAACAAAATTTCTAAAAACCGTTGTGTGCTTGACACATTGTTAATTGGAAATAAATTTCTTGACACGAATTAGGACTTCATTTGAAAATAGTTTTTCGATGAAGTGCTTGGGCTAAATAGCCTTTATATTAGGCATGATGATCTATGGAGATAGATTTACCTAATGGGGCTGAGCAAAGATACATATTGACAAGATGCTAAAACCTTTTAGCATTAAAAACGTCAATGAGTGATTCTTGCCGAAGTCACATGGAAAGAGTTTTTGCAAGACTCGGTGTCCCAAAACACTGATGAGCAAAATACATGATGGAGATTCCACACACTCTTGTGTTTCGATTAATCATGTATTCCATGGTATGTAAAAACAACCAGATATGTCCAATACTCCCAAAGTTGTTGCAAGTATAGATACCAAAGTGATCAAAAGTACTGATCATGGGACAACTGTGAAAAAGGGTCATTAAGTACTATAGTAGCACTGATGACATGTTTTCTCGCAAGCGGAGATCATGAAGAGTTCGTTGTAAAAGGTTACATCGATACAGTCTTCATCCATGCTCCAAGCGATTTTCGATTTATGTTAAGGGTTTTGTGCAATACACAATATGGTGGCACGGTAGTTGGAAATTGTTCCAAACAAGTTACTGTGGCGAATTCTATAACAGAGGCAAAGTATGTTGCCGCTTTTAAAAGCGACAAAGAAGATGTTGAATCATATAGTTCATTCATGAACTTAGTATGGTTCCAAGATGGCTTTTGTCAATGGGACACTACTGCAAGTAGTTGCTCCATAACTCAGTCTGAGGAATCCAGGTTCGACCTATGATTCGCATGCATACCAAGCCAAGTCCACACAAAATATGAATTTTGTGAAAGCGTGAAGACGCGAGGATATGCAAAGATACACATGGAGCTGAAGTCGTCAGATCCGTTGGACATTCAGGCTATACCACAAGCGAAGCATATTTACACCGGTGTGCCACAGGTGTAAAGTGCATTAGCATTAACTAGATTATTGACTCTAGTGCAAGTGGGAGTCTGTAGGAGATATGCCCTAGAGGCAATAATAAATGTTATTGATTATCTCCCTGTTCATAATTAGGTTTATGTTCCATGCTATAACTGCTATGGTTCTCGAGTCTGCAAATAAAACGAGGCTCGGAGGAAGACTCATATGCACGTGTGGAATAATAAATGATAAAATGTATTCCTAGTCAAGCCTCTATGACTGGCTCAAGTATTGCATGATGATCCTGTTTTCCTGATCATGGGCATGACTATGCCAGCAATTTTGAGGGCACAATGTTAACAGAACATTTGTGTTGAATCGACCCGATTGATGTTATGCTATGAGGTTCTTTCGTCACAAGTTAATGGTTAATAACACAGAGATGGCTAATGTTTGCATGATTCCTTAGACCATGAGAGTATCGAGTTTCTTCATGCTTGCTTCATGAACTTTGGGGTTTGTTAAACGTCATCCGTAAATGGGTGGCTATTACGGCGGCTTACGGGTTCATGGAAAAGTGTGTCAAGTAACTTGATAGCTCAAGATTGGGATTTGCTCCTCCGGCGATGGAGAGATATCTCTGGGCCCTCTCGGTGTTACGGTATCCATCATCGTCTGGCCAGACACTTTGTGATTTGATCACGGGGATGCCGGAACATGGTAATGAGAAAAGAGAACAATACCGGTAACGAGGTAACTAGCATAGTGGACAAGTGTTGATCCACGGGAATGCCAACATGTCTCACCTCGGGTATTTGTAACATATCACGAAGCAACAGGAATAGCACACGGCAACTGGAGGTTCACTCGAATATTCATTCGTGTGGGTATAGGGGTCAATATGGGTGTCCACGGCTCCGATGTTGATCATTGATCGGAAGGGGTTCCGTGTCATGTCTATACTTCACCGAACCTATAGGGTCACACGCTTAAGGGTCATCTATCTGTTGAATACTAGACAGGGAGTCTGAGAGAAAATCACCGAAAAAGTTTCGGACACCGAAAAGTTTCGGACAGCGGAAAAGTTCCGCAGAGAGAGGTCACCGGATGAGTTCCGGTGAAACTGAAAAGTTGTTTCAGGGAATACCATTAAGTCAAAATGGTTTCGGCACATGCCTGATAATTCTTGGAGGATACCAGAATCATTCTGGAAACTTCTGGGAATTTTCTGGAAGAAAAACCGGAAATGTTCCGGGGCTGCCGGAACCGCTTCAGATGCTTTTCGCAGATGAAATCACTAAACTGGAATTGTTCCAGAACGCATTGAAAATTATTTTAGTGGGTACTGGAAATGTTCTAAGCCCACATAAATATTTTCAGTTCGAACGGACGCTGAAAAATGTCGTCGTGAATAGTGAAAGTGCTTTTTGGGAATTTTATGGAAAGCACCTTTTGGGAATTTCCCAAAAGGCTTCTAGAATG
Source organism: Thinopyrum elongatum (assembly GCA_011799875.1). Classification (NCBI taxonomy): domain Eukaryota; kingdom Viridiplantae; phylum Streptophyta; class Magnoliopsida; order Poales; family Poaceae; genus Thinopyrum; species Thinopyrum elongatum. The sequence goes on along the minus strand of CM022298.1, from coordinate 16,757,167 downwards.
CCTTAGGCACTAAGGAAGCCCCCTTGGGGGGTCCCCCAAGGGTGTGGCCGGCCAAGCATGGTGGAGCTCCTTGGAGCTCCACATGGCACCCCTTTTATCTTTATTCTTTTGTGGAAAGGCATAAAGTGGGGGTACTTTGGGGTTTTTTTGTATGACATCTTTACCCCTTGGCTATCCTATAAATAGAGGTGGAGGGGCAGCCCTCCACACTCATCCCTTCTCACATACATGTCATTGCAATGATCTGGCTTCTCTCTCCCTCCCACGAAAAGAGTTTCGTAGAGCCGAAAGGCTGTCTGGGTTCCGGTGGGAACTAGTTCTGGACGGCGAAGCCCTGCCGGATAGATGACACCGTATGTGTGCAACTCTGTAGAGAGGTCGTAGTTTCGATCTTAGTGCCCGAGGGGCTGTTCGAGAGTGCCTCCCGAAGGGCTGTCCAAGTGACGGTCCGAGTTCTGTGAGTCCTCCCGAAGGGCTGTCCGAGTGACCGTTCGAGTTTCGAAGGTCCTCCCGAAGGGCTGTCCGCGACATCGTCTGGGGGACTGTTCGACAGCCTCCCGGAGGGCTGTCCGAAGGGAAGACGAGGGTATACATCCTCGCGGTTGGGAGGTTGTAAATCCTAGCTGCGGGGATCTGCACCGACGATCGTCATCGACTCTACTTCCGCTGCGCTTCGAGTCGGTAACGAAAATGATCAAACCTTGTATGCAGTCTCCATAGTGGTCCTGGGCTGGTGCGTAGGTCGGAATATTTTTGTTTTCTGCTGCGTTACCCTACACATTTTGATGTATGTAGTTCAATAAATATTGTTGCAGTGGATTTATCTATCTTCAGAAATGACTCAAGTAGATATGTGGATATTTACTTGATGAGACGTAAGTCTGGATCTTTTGAATTCATTCAAAAGGTTTTCAAATATGAAGTAGAAGTTATTGTAACAAGAAGATTATGTTTCTACAATTCGATTGCAGAAAAGAATATTTGAGTTACAAGTTTAGCGAATGTCTGATGAGTTGTGAAAGGGGTTTCATAACTTGCACCTCCCGGAACACCACTGCAAGTGGAAAGTCCGGGAAAATGTAATCGAACCATTTATGACATGGTAAGATCAAAGATGACATAAATAAATTTGCCATTATCCCTTTTAAAGAGTGATGCTTTAGAGACTGCGGCTTTTACACTGAAAAGAGCTCCATCGGGTCTGTTGAAATGACACCATGGTATGGTACGCCCAACCATGTTATATCTTTTCTTAACATTTGGAATATGGGGCTTGTGTAAAAGGTTACAAACCTATTCCAAATCAGATAAGTGCTACTTTGTAGGTTATCCCAAGTAATTGGGTATTCCTCCCTCACTATACCGAGGCAAATAGGTTTGCCACAAAGAATGGTATGCTTTTTGAAGAAAATGGTTCTTTCAAAAAGGTGAGTGGGAGAACAATGCAACTCGACAAGATAACAGTATCTTCATCATCAGATCAAAGAAAAGAGACCTTGGAAGTAATTCCAGAGTTTCCTACTGCGACTGATACGGAAGTCTCTACAATAAAATGTATGGACTTCGGTCGAACTTGCAGCTGAACCACGTAGGCAAGGCTCATGCAAACCTCTCAGGTGCGCAGACGAGATATTGTTGTTAGACAACAGTATACCTACGATACACAAGGAAGCGTTGATGGGCCCTGACTCCGGGATTGGCTAAATGCCAATATAATCCGAGATAGTTTCCATATAAATGATTCAAGATCATATCTTGATGATCCCTTCGGAAGACTTAGAGTCTAAACGAACTTTTATGGAACTATAAACTGATGTGGATAAAATGTTTTATCCCTAAAGCTCGACTTGTAGCAATAACAAGTTCAAGGAGTTGACTATGATGAGGTTGTTTCATCATAGCGAAGCTTAAAGTCGGTTCGGGTTGAACTAGTAATTGATACATATTTCAATCATGAGATATGAAACATGGATGACAAAAAGATTTCCATCTGATGGAAATAAAACCAAGGACTTGCATGTGCTACAGTCCAAGGTATTTTGTCATTCCAGAGGATGCTAGTAAGTATGCAAACTTCAGAGTTCCAGCAATGGACAGAAGAGAGCAAAATGGAGTTGGAATCTTCGTGTTTTGATGGATTGGTCAAAAGGGTTTTGACTTCATCAATGGGTAACGAAGATGCTTGTGATTCAAGAAAGTAAGTGGGAGCATAATAATATTTCTAAGAACGTTGTGTGCTTGACACATTGTTAATTGGAAATAAATTTCTTGACACGAATTAGGACTTCATTTGAAAATAGTTTTTCAATGAAGTGCTTGGGCTAAATGGCCTCAATATTAGGCATAATGATCTATGGAGATAGATTTGCCTAATAAGGCTAAGCAATGAATACATATTGACAAGATGCTAACACTTTTTAGCATTTAAAACGCCAAGGAGTGATTCTTGTCAAAGTCACATGGAAAGAGTTTTTGCAAGACTCGGTGTCCCAAAAACACTGATGAGCAAAATACATGATGGAGATTCCACACACCTTCATGTTTGGATTAATCATGTATTCCATGGTATGTAAAAACAACCAGATATGTCCAATACTCCAAAGTTGTTGCGAGTATAGATACCAAAGTGATCACAAGTACTGATCATGGGACAACAGTGAAAAAGGGTCATTGAGTACTATAGTAGCACTGATGACATGTTTTCTCGCAAGCGGAGATCATGAAGAGTTCGTTGTAAAAGGTTACATCGATACAGTCTTTATCCATGCTCCAAGCGATTTTCGATTAAAGTTAAGGGTTTTGTGCAATACACAATATGGTGGCACGGTAGTTGGAAATTGTTCCAAACAAGATACTGAGGCGAATTCTATAACAAAGGCTAAGTATGTTGACGCTTTAGAAGCGACAAAGAAGTTGTTGAATCATATAGTTCATTCATGAACTTAGTATGGTTCCAAGAAGGCTTGGTCAATGGGACACTATTGCAGATAGTTGCTCCATAGCTCAGTCTGAGGAATCAGGTTTCGACCAATGATTCACACATATACAAAGCAAGGTGTACACAAAATATGAATTTTGTGAAAGCGTGAAAACGCGAGGATATGCAAAGATACACACGGATCTGAAGTCGTCAGACCGTTGGACATCAGGCTATACCACATGCGAAGCATATTTTACACCAATGTGCCATAGGTGTAAAGTGCATTAACATTAACTAGATTATTGACTCTAGTGCAAGTGGGAGTCTGTAGGAGATATGCCCTAGAGGCAATAATAAATGTTATTATTTATCTCCTTGCTCATAATTATGTTTATGTTCCATGCTATAACTGCTGTGGTTCCCGAGCCCGTATATCCATAAAGGCTCTGGGGAAAACCCATGTGCACGTGTGGAATAATAAACGGTAAAAAGTATTCCTAGTCATGCCTCTAAGACTAGCTCAAGTGTTGCATGATGATTATGTTTTCCCAATCATGGGCATGTCTATGCCAGCAGCTTTGAGGGCACAATGTTAGAAGAACATTTGTGTTGAATCGACCCGATTGATGTTATGCTATGAGATTCATTCGTCACAAGTTAATGGTTGATAACACAGAGATGGTTAATGTTTGCATGATTCCTCAGACCATGAGAGTATCGAGTTTCTTCATGCTTGATTCATGAACTTTGGGGTTTGTTAAACGTCATCCGTAACTGGATGGCTATTACGGCGGCTTACGGGTTCCTGGAAAAGTGTGTCAAGTAACTTGATAGCTCAAGATTGGGATTTGCTACTCCGGCGATGGAGAGATATCTCTGGGCCCTCTCGGTGTTACGGTATCCATCATCGTCTGGCCAGACACTTTGTGATTTGATCACGGGGATGCCGGAACATGGTAACGAGAAAAGAGAACAATACCGGTAATGAGGTAACTAGCATAGTGGACAAGTGTTGATCCACGGGAATGCCAACATGTCTCACCTCGGGTATTTGTAACATATCACGAAGCAACAGGAATAGCACACGGCAACTGGAGGTTCACTCGAATATTCATTCGTGTGGGTATAGGGGTCAATATGGGTGTCCACGGCTCCGATGTTGATCATTGATCGGAAGGGGTTCCGTGTCATGTCTATACTTCACCGAACCTATAGGGTCACACGCTTAAGGGTCATCTATCTGCTGAATACTAGACAGGGAGTCTGAGAGAAAATCACCGAAAAAGTTTCGGACACCGAAAAGTTTCGGACAACGGAAAAGTTCCGCAGAGAGAGGTCACCGGATGAGTTCCGGTGAAACTGAAAAGTTGTTTCAGGGGATACCATTAAGTCAAAATGGTTTCGGCACATGCCTGATAATTCTTGGAGGATACCAGAATCATTCTGGAAACTTCTGGGAATTTTCTGGAAGAAAAACCGGAAATGTTCCGGGGCTGCCGGAACCGCTTCAGATGCTTTTCGCAGATGAAATCACTAAACTGGAATTGTTCCAGAACGCATTGAAAATTATTTTAGTGGGTACTGGAAATGTTCTAAGCCCACATAAATATTTTCAGTTCGAACGGACGCTGAAAAATGTCGTCGTGAATAGTGAAAGTGCTTTTTGGGAATTTTATGGAAAGCACCTTTTTGGAAATTCCAAAAAGGGCCTTCTAGAAGGGGAAGGAGGGCATGGCACCTCATGGGGGGGGGTCCCCCCCCAAGGGTGGCCGGCCAAGGAGGTGGAGCACCATGGTGCTCCACATGGCACTCCCATAGGGCATATTCCCTTTTGGAAAGGGATATTCCAAGGGCACTTTGGGGTTTTTGTGTGACAATTTTACCCCTTGGCTAGCCTATATATAGGAGTGATCTTGGCAGCCATTTCCCCATCCCTTGCTCTCATACACATGCCAAGATGTTATCTGGCTTCTCTCTCCCTCCCACGAAAAGAGTTTCGTAGAGCCGAAAGGCTGTTTGGGTTCCGGCAGGAACTAGTTCTGGACGGCGAAGCCCTGCCGGATAGATGACACCGTATGTGTGCAACTCTGTAGAGAGGTCGTTGTTTCGATCTGTAGGAGATATGCCCTAGAGGCAATAATAAATGTTATTATTTATCTCCGTGTTCATAATTAGGTTTATGTTCCATGCTATAACTGCTATGGTTCCCGAGCCCGTATATCCATAAAGGCTCTGGGGAAAACCCATGTGCACGTGTGGTATAATAAACGGTAAAATGTATTCGTAGTCGTGCCTCTAAGACTAGCTCAAGTGTTGCATGATGATTATGTTTTTCCAATCATGGGCATGTCTATGCCAGCAACTTTGAGGGCACAATGTCAGGAAGGACATTTGTGTTGAATCGACCCGAATTGATGTTATGCTATGAGATACATTCGTCATGAGTTAATGGTTAATAACACAGAGATGGTTAATGTTTGCATGATTCCTCAGACCATGAGAGTATCGAGTTTCTTCATGCTTGATTCATGAACTTTGGGGTTTGTTAAACGTCATCCGTAACTGGATAGCTATTACGGCGGCTTACGGGTTCATGGGAAAGTATGTCAAGTAACTTGATAGCTCAAGATTGGGATTTGCTCCTCCGACGATGGAGAGATATCTCTGGGCCCTCTCGGTGTTACGGTATCCATCATCGTCTGGCCAGACACTTTGTGATTTGATCACGGGGATGCCGGAACACGGTAACGAGAAAAGAGAACAATACCGGTAACGAGGTAACTAGCATAGTGGACAAGTTGTTGATCCACGGGAATGCCAACATGTCTCACCTCGGGTATTTGTAACATATCGCGAAGCAACAGGAATAGCACACGGCAACTGGAGGTTCACTCGAATATTCATTCGTGTGGGTATAGGGGTCAATATGGGTATCCACGGCTCCGATGTTGATCATTGATCGGAAGGGGTTCCGTGTCATGTCTATACTTCACCGAACCTATAGGGTCACACGCTTAAGGGTCATCTATCTGCTGAATACTAGATAGGGAGTCTGAGAGAAAATCACCGAAAAAGTTTCGGACACCGAAAAGTTTCGGACAGCGGAAAAGTTCCGCAGAGAGAGGTCACCGGATGAGTTCCGGTGAAACTGAAAAGTTGTTTCAGGGGATACCATTAAGTCAAAATGGTTTCGGCACATGCCTGATAATTCTTGGAGGATACCAGAATCATTCTGGAAACTTCTGGGAATTTTCTGGAAGAAAAACCGGAAATGTTCCGGGGCTGCCGGAACCGCTTCAGATGCTTTTCGCAGATGAAATCACTAAACTGGAATTGTTCCAGAACGCATTGAAAATTATTTTAGTGGGTACTGGAAATGTTCTAAGCCGACATAAATATTTTCAGTTCGAACGGACGCTGAAAAATGTCGTCGTGAATAGTGAAAGTGCTTTTTGGGAATTTTATGGAAAGCACCTTTTTGGAAATTCCAAAAGGGCCTTCTAGAAGGGGAAGGAGGGCATGGCACCTCATGGGGGGGGTCCCCCCCCAAGGGTGGCCGGCCAAGGAGGTGGAGCACCATGGTGCACCACATGGCACTCCCATATGGCATATTCCCTTTTGGAAAGGGATATTCCAAGGGCACTTTGGGGTTTTTGTGTGACAATTTTACCCCTTGGCTAGCCTATATATAGGAGTAATCTTGGCAGCCATTTCCCCATCCTTAGCTCTCACACAAGCCATGCATGATCTGGCATTCTCTCTCCCTCCCAGCGAAATAGTTTTGTAGAGCCAAAAGGCTGTCTGGGTTCCGGTGGGAACTAGTTCTGGACGGCGAAGCCCTGCCGGATAGATGACACCGTATGTGTGCAACTCTGTAGAGAGGTCGTAGTTTCGATCTTAGTTCCCGAGGGGCTGTTCGAGAGTGCCTCCCGAAGGGCTGTCCAAGTGACGGTCCGAGTTCTGTGAGTCCTCCCGAAGGGCTGTCCGAGTGACCGTTCGAGTTTCGAAGGTCCTCCCGAAGGGCTGTCCGCGACATCGTCTGGGGGACTGTTTGACAGCCTCCCGGAGGGCTGTCCGAAGGGAAGACGAGGGTATACATCCTCGCGGTTGGGAGGTTGTAAATCCTAGCTGCGGGGATCTGCACTGCCGATCGTCATCGACTCTACTTCCGCTGCGCTTTGAGTCGGTAACGAAAATGATCAAACCTTGTATGCAGTCTCCATAGTGGTCCTGGGCTGGTGCGTAGGTCGGAAAATTTTTGTTTTCTGCTGCGTTACCCTACAATGATTGGAACTTGCCTTTTGGAATTATGTGTGATGCTAGTGATTATGCTGTTGGTGTTGTTCTAGGACAAATAGTTGATAAGAAATTAAATGTTATTCATTATGCTAGCAAAACTCTAGACAGTGCCCAGAGAAATTATGCTACTACTGAAAAAGAATTTTTAGCAGTTGTGTTTGCTTGTGACAAATTCAGATCTTACATTGTTGATTCCAAAGTAACCATTCACACTGATCATGTTGCTATTAAATAACTTATGGAAAAGAAAGATGCTAAACCTACACTACTGGGATAAGCTTCTTTGCCGTCTGCCATGGCTGACGGCAAAGGCATGCCTGGCGGACTGCAAAGGCCTTTGCCGTCAGCCAGCAGACGGCAACAGGTCCGGCTGAATAGGCTACGGCGAAGGGCTCTTTGCCGTCTGCTGGCGGACGGCAAAGATGAAATGGTCTTTGCCATGTCTTTGCCGTCCGCCAGCAGACGGCAAAGGACCTGGACGGCACACGTGGCAGCTTAGGGCCGTTAAGGGGTTAACGGCGTGCTTTACCGTCTGCTAGCGGACGGCAAAGAAACCATATAGGCCAGCCAAGTGCCCCCCAGGTTGCACAGGTAGCTGCCACGTGGCAGCTTTGCCGTCAGCTGGCTGATGGCAAAGCTCTTTGCCGTCTGCCAGCAGACGGCAAAGTGCCTGTATAGCCCCTGTTTTTTCTTAAATTCATTCAATTTGACAGAATTTCACAGATATATATATATATATATACACACACATTTCAAAATAATTTCAACAAGCATACCAACAATAAGTTTTCAACAACATAAGAAACATACAAGTTTCCAACAACATATCCAACATACAATGATTTCCAGCAAGAAGTTTTCAACAACATATCCATATATACATACATATCCAAAAGAAGTTTCCAACAACATATCCATATATACATACATATCCAAAAGAAGTTTCCAACAAGTTTCCATAAACAAAAAGGAAGCACAAGGAGAAGAGTACACTCCATCAATGCAAGCTTCCTCATCTAAAGCAAATCTGCAAATTGGGAAAGATGAAAGTTAGAAGAAGAAGAAGAAGAAGAAGAAGAAGAAGACTAGCAGAAAAAGAAGAAAAGGAAGAAGAAAAAGAAGAAGAAGAATTTATATTCTCTTTCTTTTTCTCCTCTCCTCTTCTTTATCTTCTTCTTCTTCTAACTAAGCTATGTAAAAATGCTAAGTGTGTAGGTCATTTTAGAGCTAAGCTAGGTAAATAGGTCATTTTGGAGCTAACCTAAGTAAAATGGATCATATTGGAGCTAACCTAGGTAAACTTGGTCATTTGGGAGCTAACCTAGGTAAAATGGATCATATTGGAGCTAACCTAGGTAAAATTGGTCATTTTGGAGCTAACCTAGCTAATTATGCCATTTTTGAGTTAACTAAGCATATTATGCCATTTTTGACATAAGTAAGCTAAGTATAGGCCTTTCTTGAACTAACCCAGGTAACTAAGCATATTAGAGCTAATTTAGCATTTTAGAGCTAACTTAGAGCTAACTTAGGTCATTTTGGAGCTAACTTAGGTAAAATTGATCATTTTGGAGCTAATTAGGCTTATTATGTCATTTTCGAGGAAAATAAGCTAACTATATGACATATATGAGGTTACCAAGATTGTTATGCCATTTCAAACCTAAGTAAGCTAATTATGCCACTTTTTACATAAGTAAGCTAAGTGTATGTCATTATTGAGCAAACCTAGGTAACTAAGCATATTAGAGATAACTTAGCATATTAGAGCTAACTTAGGTCATTTCGGAGGAAACAAAGCTAAGTATAGATCATTTTGGAGATCTGACATACCTGACATACTTCACTCCTCCTTCTTCTCCTTCTCCTTCATCATCTTGATGCGCTTAGAGAGGCGAGGCAGTGGGATGTACTCTTCTACCACAATTGGCATGGTCATGCCGCCCGGCTGTGGGATCACCGGCGCCACCACCATCGCGAGGTCATTGTCAGGCACCACCACCATCGTGAGGCCATCTTCAGGCAGCACCATCGCTAGGTCATCCTCAGCCACCACCATCTCTTACCCATCGTCAGCCACCACCATCGCGAGGTCATCGTCAGACAGAATAGGCTGCACCTCCTCATCCCCACTCTGCTCCTCTTCTTCCCCACTCCATTCTAGATCATCCTCGCTGCTGCTTTCGCTGTAGCCAGACTCGCTGCTGCTTTTGCTGTAGCCAGAGTCGCTGCTGCTGCTCCCATTGCCTGACCAAATGCAACAAAGGTTTTTTAACAATCAGTGTGAGACAAAGCCAAATGGAGAGGAAGAAGAGGCAGAGCATAATGGCATCGTCGTCGTCCTGGTAGCGCATGCGGCACATAGTCGTGTTGAACACCTTCACGGTGAGCATGGCGTTGCCGTCGTACCTGAAGACAAGGAAGTATCCGTGGCGCAGGTTGTAGGCACGGACGAACTGCTCCCAGCCACGATACAGGTACATGTGGTCGTTCCTGATCACCACCTCCATGTCCCAAAGCCTACGAAGCCCGTTGCCGGCCTGCCGCAGCTTCACATTCTTTGGCCGATGGCCGTCCAGCATCTTCATAAAAGTGTCAGGCAGCCTCTGCAGCGTGGGTCAAGGAGTGATGTAGCAAACAGCAGAGTTATGATAAAGAGATGGGTGAAGGGGAGATCTCTCCTTTTATATACCTGCCTCCTGGAGGAATTCTCAAGTACGATCGTTGTCGGGGATATACCCCGCGGTATGATCCGGCCGGACTTGGCGACTCACCAGAGACCCGGCTGGACCTAGGCGACTCACTGGCGATCCGCCCGGACATGGCGGTTTACATATAACCCGCCTGGACATTGTGACTCACTGAAGACCCGGCGGGCGGATCAGACAGACGACAAGGCCCAAGGCCCAGCAGGCCGGCTTATACTCTGGAGGGCCGGATTAAGAGAAAGTATAAGGAATATTCCCTTATAAAGGGAGCAAGACTAGGACTCCACTTATAATAGAGTAATCCTAATCCTACTAGGACTAGTCATGTAACCCGCCCCTTCAACTTAAATAAGGAGGGGCAGGGCTCCCAAAAGGGGGACAAGTTCCAGAAGTTTGATAAGTTAGGGTTAGACAAACAAGTCTATAGCTCTCAAGTTAGAGCACCCGTGTAATCGTGATCATCATCATCATCAATATCAATGAAGCAGGATGTAGGCTTTTACCTCCACCGTGAGGGGCCGAACCTGGGTAAAATCTCGCGTCTCTCATCCCACTCAACCCCTCTCAAGCTACCACATAGATGCGTTGGCCTCACGACTAAGTCCTTTCAACGAGGACATCTGCCATGACAAATCCACGACAGTTGGCGCCCACCGTGGGGCCCATGCACGGTGGTGTTGAGTTTTGGAGGGATCTATTCATGGATCGAGAAGCTGGCGATTAGTCAGTTGAAGAAAAGCCAGAGCGGAACAATTGTTGCGAGATACGAGATTAGATCGAGATCAAGGGGTTAAGGTTCAGCTGCGCTGCCGCAAGTCGCCGCAACCGATTCAGCTACTCGCCGCCGTACGAAGGCGAGACCTACTACAACAATCAATTGAGCCCGTCAAGGAGTTACGTGACAGTTTCGATCCGCGGTGGATGTGTCCGACTGCTACTGCACCTTCACATGCGCTGTAGCTGTTAATTGAGCAGCTGCTGGTACTTCAAGATTAGACCCGACAAATACAGGCCGATTTGACCAAGCGCAACAGGTCCGAATTTTCCTGCCCCGGAAAAGTTATCAAAAAAAAAAGGGGGGAAGGATCCCGATTCAGAGCCGGCCAGCGACGTTGACCCGGACTCTTCCTAAAATCACTGCTTTCCAAACACCCGCGTCTCCTCTCGCCGGGTTTTCCACCTCGACCTCCAGCTAGGTCGCCCCCACTCGTGGCTACACCAGCCGCCCGCGGCACAGCATCCGCTGGCCTCGACCCGCCTCTGCCGTGGCACGCCGAGCCGCCAGGGGCTCGCCGACCCGCCTCTGCCACGAATTCAGCTGCCGCTCCGGTTTGATTTGCGTCCAACCCCTGCAAATCGCCGTTGCGCCGGGTTTCCGCAGACGCCTCGCTTGCCGGCCATATCACGCCGGCATGGTTCCACCTCACCTCGCTGCTGTGCCCACCGCCGTGGGCCGCCCGGCTTCACAGCCGCCTCCGCGTTGCTCCGCCTTGCCGCTAGCACCCACCGCTGCGGCCACAAGTCGCCGTGAGCGCCATGCCCCGAGCCACCGGCCGGCCGCCTCTTCTACAGCTGTGGCCTGTCTCGCCATCACCTCGCTTCGGCTTCACGCCGCCTTGGCCGGAGCAGCTTCGGGTTGCCTTTGCTCCGGGTCACCCCGCCTCCAAACTGCAAAAATTCAGAGTCACCATATCCACTGCGGCTCCGCCATGGTCAAGTAATCCTGGCTCCCCAGTCGCCGGCTCACGAGCCTCCACTGCCACGAGCTCGCGTAGTCAACGGCTCTTCAACTCGGTTTCAATTACAACGACTTGGAGGAGAAATCGGTTTCGTTTTGCTGATTCACCGCACCATCCCACCTCTACCTCTGTGGGTCTTCACTTAGATGGCCACTTCGATCTCTGCCAAGTCGCCAGCCCCCGCAGGGGTTCACCAGTCCGGTGCCTCCTCATAGCCGCCGTCGGCTCTTAAACCGCTTCACCACCGCCTCTGTTGCACTAAGAGCCGGCTAGCTCCTGCTCCACAAACCCGCCAGCTCCTGCAAGCCGCCGCAGCCACGAGCCGCCTCTGCCTTCTGCGAACCGACACTGGCCTACCTCAGCTCACTCCGTCGTGTTGGCCCTCTGCTCTGCCTGTGCGTCTCACGCCCTCACCTGCCGGCTGTTGTGAGGGGTGGGCTGGTTGCCCATGTGGATAAGGTAGAGAGATGCTTGGCTGCCCGTGTGGGGGATAGAAAAAGAAAAAGAAAGTCAAGGACTGCTAAAAAAAAAGGGGTCAAACACGACCCGGAGGGTCTCGTTCAGAGCCGCCCTACTTCGGCTCCGTGCGATTGCGCTTCAAGTTGCCGCCTCGCCCTCGCCATCGCCACTACAAACCTCGTACCGAGTCGCCACTTCCGCTGTGGCCTCGAGAGTGTTTCAAACGCTGTTGAAATCACTGGAAGTTCTCCAACGGATGCTATGGGTCATCTATCAGTCAAAGACATCAGGACAACTCTCCACGGCAAACATGGTTTATATGGCAGTTTACAACGCCCGTGGTCGACTCTCCCGTCTGCGCCGGCTTACAACGCTATGGACGACTCGCCCGTCCACCCGTGCGGCCCACTCCAGCGTCCGCGCCGGCTTACTGATGCCACTCTTACGGGATCATTCATAACTCACCACGGTCAACTTCAACCGCCCGTGGATTCACTTTGCGTTATCAATGCCGAAGATGTACAATGAGTGTTGCGAAAATCATCAACTCGCCATCTCACTTCTAGCTTCAACACATTTCAGTGTTCCGCTATCAACTACATGTCGGCTCATGACGCGGTCAAGTATGGAGAATCTCAAGCCAACTCATCGAGTCATCTTGAGACTCGGGGGCTACAATGATATGACTCGGCAGAACTGGCTGGTTTCAGTGAATTCAAGAACTCCGGGTCATTGGAGGGAAAAATAACCCAGCCCCGGAGGCTACTGCCTTATTGGCGAAAATTTAAAGGCCGTCAGAAAATTTCCGGCTTAAAAAGAAGGATTCCGGTTCGAAATCCGGCTCAAGGGAAATCTCTCTCCCGTAAAGCACTGAAGCTCTCAGTATCCGGTTTAAAATCCGGCTCAAGGTGAATTTGTCTCTCACAAAGCTTTGAAGCTTTCAATATCCGGTTTGAAATTCCGGTTCAAAAAGAATTCATCTCTCGCAAGTTCGAGTTCTCAGAAAAATTAAAGGTTGCCAAAGAGAACTTGCTGCCATGATGTGCGGTTCAAACATGGGTTATCCTGCCTTATTGGTTTATCATATCAAGGTCATTTGGGGGCTTCCTATTCAAACATAGGTCATATTCGAACCAAAGAGAACATAGCTGTCGGTACCCTCTTGATCGGCACAATGCCAAACTCACTAGGGGGCTTCTTGATCGTATTCGAATCATAGCTTAACCCCTTTTTGGGTCCGACTTTGATCGTATTTGAATCAGGGTCGTTAAAAACCTCTCAAGGTCATTTGGGGGCTTCCTGTTCAAACATAGGTCGTATTCGAACCAAAGAGAACATAGCTGTCGTACCCTCTTGATCGGCACAATGCCAAACTCACTAGGGGGCTTCTTGATCGTATTCGAATCATAGCTTAACCCCTTTTTGGGTCCGACTTTGATCGTATTCGAATCAGGGTCGTTAAAAACCTCTCAAGGTCATTTGGGGGCTTCCTGTTCAAACATAGGTCATATTCGAACCAAAGAGAACACAGCTGTCGGTACCCTCTTGATCGGCGCAACGCCAAAGCCACTGGGGGCTACATGATCGTATTCGAATCCTAGCTTAACCCCCTTGGTCCGGTTTACTGATCATATTCGAATCAGAAACCTTGCATATGTCTTTTTATTTTGCTAAAGTTTTTGAAAAAACAATCTTTGGGTTTGTCTTGAGACTTATTTGATCATATCTGAGGCATATATATATGTGGTTTCTATTTAACCCGGCTTGGCTTTGGATGATAAGTCGCCAGCATATGACAATCATCAAACATTTGGAAGTTTTGGCTTCTAAAGATTGGGTTATCACCCTTACTGCACAGGTATCATAAACCGGCAGTACAATTCAATATCACAGGTATGATATTATGATTATGTTTAAACCGGCCCTGGCTATGGACTTTAAGTCGCCGGTCTATTTTGGATTGCGCCATTCGAATCATGCGCTTATCAATCATTGGATTATTGCCTTTATTGGATACGGCGATATAAGCTGGCAGTATGAGCCAATTTCTACAGGTATGTTTTCCTAATTATATAAAAATGCGAGGTTGGATAACCCGCCCTGGCTTTTGACGTTAAGTCGCCAGTATGTTTAGGCTTGAATGGCTTTAATCCTAGTCTTTTCCATAATTGCATAAAATACTATATTATGTTTGGGTTGTTACCCGCCCTGGCTTTGACGTTAAGTTGCCAGGGCATATGTTGTTTAAACTCTGTGCAGGATTTGCAAAATATGACTTATGTAAATGATTAAGTTCAAGCTCATTATCAAAATTGATGCTTCAAAATGATTATCCGTTCTGGATTTTCTCAAAAGCTATAAGCCGCCGGGTTATAAAAATTCCGGCTTACAATGGAGGCGTATTAAATCGCCATCGGCCAATAGCCACCGAGTATTTAAACTCCGGATTTATTTGTCAACAGATAAGGTATTCAAAGTCGCTTTGGCGCAAGGGCTATTATTTTATCAATGGATACGGTTTATTCTACAATTGAAGGAATAGTCCCGAGTCGCTGCAGGCTTACGACCCGGCACTTGGGGGCTACATTATTCAAATTGAGATTATATCAAATATGCAAGTCCCATGTCACTGCCAGCATGCACCATGGCACTTGGGGGCTAATGCAAAGTCATTTTTTGCTCAACTTATTGAAGACCCGACTCATCACATTCTAAATGAGCCGGCCCTTGGGGGCTACCAATTTCTCCTGTCGAAAATTCAAGGTACACAAGCCTTAATCCATTATATTGAAAGATCCACTACTCAGTTGGTAGAGTACAAAGCTCTTAACCTTGTGGATGTGGGTTCATGCCCCATGGTGGAGATTACATCATATGATGTTATTATCAATGAATCATATACAAAGTCCCAGCTCAGTAATATCTTACTGAGCCGGCCCTTGGGGGCTACATGTTGCTGCTCAAATTTACATGATCATATTTACAAAGTCCCTGCTCATTATTGCATAATGACCCGGCCCTTGGAGGCTACACTGGTTGAAATTTTTTATGAGCATAAGGCAATTGCAAGTCCCAGGTTGCTGCAAGCATGACAACCCGGCACTTGGGGGCTATAGGTGATATGCATATAAGGGAGGAATAAATTCAAATTCTCAGTTTTGAGCAAATCAGGAAGATCAATTACATGACTCGGCATCATTAGTCTTTTATAACCCGGAGATTTTGGAAATTATAACTCGGCAAGATCTGCATCTTTAAGCCAGTTGAAAAATCAGATGAGTATTTCAAGACCTATATTTTTTAAAAGCCGGCACTTTGGAAGCCGACTCAAGTGGATTATTTCTTACAATATTTCTCTACAAGAGACCAATGTCAGCAAATTGATTCTGAAGCTGGCCTGTTTGACCCGGATTTTTCAAAAGAAGTAACTGGATTTTTTGCATTGACAAAGTTGAAACATTTCTGCTAAGGAGATTTGCTATAAGTTCACGGGCATGTATCAAGAAGGAAATGACAAGGACTTAAAGATGATCAGGTGCCGGCTTACAAGAATATTTAAACCAGAGCACAACCTATCAAGTTTGTTCTTGTGTTTATTTTACAGGATCAGTTTAACATGGATAAATCCAAATTAAACTGGGGGCTAATGTCGGGGATATACCCCGCGGTATGATCCGGCCGGACTTGGCGACTCACCAGAGACCCGGCTGGAGCTAGGCGACTCACTGGCGATCCGCCCGGACATGGCGGTTTACATATAACCCGCCTGGACATTGTGACTCACTGAAGATCCGGCGGGCGGATCAGACAGACGACAAGGCCCAAGGCCCAGCAGGCCGGCTTATACTCTGGAGGGCCGGCTTAAGAGAAAGTATAAGGAATATTCCCTTATAAAGGGAGCAAGACTAGGACTCCACTTATAATAGAGTAATCCTAATCCTACTAGGACTAGTCATGTAACCCGCCCCTTCAACTTATATAAGGAGGGGCAGGGCTCCCAAAAGGGGGACAAGTTCCAGAAGTTTGATAAGTTAGGGTTAGACAAACAAGTCTATAGCTCTCAAGTTAGAGCACCCGTGTAATCGTGATCATCATCATCATCAATATCAATGAAGCAGGATGTAGGCTTTTACCTCCACCGTGAGGGGCCGAACCTGGGTAAAATCTCGCGTCTCTCGTCCCACTCAACCCCTCTCAAGCTACCACATAGATGCGTTGGCCTCACGACTAAGTGCTTTCAACGAGGACATCTGCCGTGACAAATCCACGACAATCGTGAAGAACTCGAAACCTTCCAAGTCATACTCCGGTGTGGCAGAGCGCAGCCTGCGGTGGCGGCCTCCCCCCATCTCTGATAAGTAGCAGAAGATACCAATTACTACCCTTACAACATTATCAAACAACATTACAGCAGCAGATGTTTTGAGCAGTAGATAATCAACTACACCGAGTCATCATTTCATATTCAAAAAGCAATGCACTTGTGGACATATGATGGCAACAGCTAGAACCCTTCAAAACTAGGGATTTCTTTAGACATGAAACAAAACTGAAAATGTAAACCAAATTGATGGTGATACCAAAAAGAAAACATTACCACTACCAACGATATTGATGGTGATATTCAAAGATAACACAAGGTTCAAGTGTAACCAATATTTTTTCATTTATTTTTGGTAGAAAAATTATTTGAAATTTGGTGAAATATAGACAACTACAATTTTGCATGACATGCCATGGACCTTATGTCTTCTACTGTCACACTTCAACCAATATCATAATTCATTTAATATTTTTTTTTGCCAAGTGACAATTACGTTGCGGAATTAAAATGGACAGCAGTTCAGATAGGGTTAAAAAATATCATTGAATGATCAGTTCCTCACTCCATATCACATAAAAATTGTCGTTTTTGACCATTAATTGTTATTATAATATTTGTATAAAACATGAAAATCAGGAGATTCAACAAACACTCCTGACAAAAACCTATACATTGCTGTACATGTATGTTCTTCATTAGGATTTTACCCCTTTTCTATAGCACACTTTAATTAATGGGTACAAAATTTTGAGCACACCCAGGTTTTATTTAAAGAAAACATTCCCATGTTCTCAACATGGCCATCACAGTGAATACTTACTTACCATGCATATTTTGGTTATGTGGCGCTGATATTCTACAGTTTCTAGCACTAGGAGATATGTATAGCCTAAGGACAATCAGCAAAATAATCTTGATTAACTAATCAGAAATCCAACAGATCAGCATGTCTCACTCGAACCAAACTGATATGTACGTTAAACATCACATACAAGTAATTCGAATAAAAGAATGTCAGCGAAACCAGAAGGCACAAAGACATGCTATCCACTGAATATTTAAATTAAACTAAATGTTAACCAAAACTTAAAAAACAGAATCAAAACCTAAAGTAAACCTAAACTAAACCTAGCCTAAATTAAACTAAAGATAAACTAAATCTAAAAAAAAAAGATACAAGTTCTCAACGGAGCAGGGGTTGCCGGAGCGGCGGGGCGACCGCGGGGTTGGAGGAGAGGGGCGTCGTGGCGGCCGGGGTGGAGGAGGGGGCGCCGGAGCGGCGGGGCGGCCGCGGTGGTGGAGGAGAGGGGCGCCGGGGCGGCCGGGGTGGAGGAGGGCGCACCGGAGCGGCGGGGCGGCCGCGGTAGTGGAGGAGAGGGGCGCCGGGGTGGCCGCGGTAGTGGAGGAGAGGGGCGTCGGGGCGGCCGCGGTGGAGGAGGGGGCGCCGGAGCGGCGGGGCGGCCGCGGTGGTGGCGCCTGAGCGGCGGGGCGGTGACGGGGGTGGCGCGGGGCGGAGGAGGGGGTCGCCGGGGCGGCGGGGGCGGCGCGGCGACGGGGGTGGCGGCTGAACGGGGGCGGGGCGGCCGGCGACGGGGGTGACGCGGGGTGGCGGCGGCTCGGGCACGGGACGGAGAGAGAAAGAGAGGGGACAGAGAGAGGGGTGGGGCACGGGCGTTGGCTTTTTAGTTAGGGCACGGTTCTTTGCCGTCTGCTAGCAGACGGCAAAGAGCCTAGCTAACGGACGTTAGTTTGGCCAGCTTCTTTGCTGTCTGCTAGCAGACGGCAAAGAAGCTTTGCCGTCGGCTAGCGGACGGCAAAGAAAGTGGCCGTTAGGTGGCTCTCGCTAGTGGGCCACCCTCCCTCTTTGCCGTCCGCTAGCGGACGACAAAGCTTCTATGCCGTCAGCTAGCGGATGGCAAAGATACGGCTGATGGCAAACAATATCTTTGCCGTCTGCTCCTTCTTTGCCGTCAGCTTTCTGTAAGCTGATGGAAAAGACCATCTGTGCCATCAGCTAGCAGATGGCAAAGAGGCGGCTGACAGCAAAGATTCTGATTCCAGTAGTGCTAGACTCATTAAGTGGGTTCTTTTTCTACAAGAATTTGATTTAGATATTACTGATAGAGAAGGAGCTGAGAACCCCGTAGCTGATAACTTGTCTAGGTTAGAGAATATTCTTGATCACCATTTACCTATTGATTATAGCTTTCCTGATGAACAACTAGCTGCAATAAATTTTTCTCATAACACTCCTTGGTATGCTGACTATGCTAATTATATTGTTGCTAAATACATAGCACCTAGTTTCACATACCAACAAAAGAAAAAATTCTTCTATGATTTAAGACATTACTTTTGGGATGACCCACATCTTTATAAAGAAGGAGTAGATGGTATTATTAGACGTTGTGTAACTGAGCATGAACAGGAACAAATCTTACTGAAATGTCATTCCGAAGCTTATGGAGGGCATCATGCGGGAGACAGAACTGCTCATAAGGTATTGCAATCTAGTTTCTATTGGCCTACTTTCTTCAAGGATGCCCACAAGTTTGTTTTATCTTGTGATGACTGTCAAAGAATTGGTAATATCAGTAAGCGTCAAGAAATGCCTGTTACCGACTATTTTAGTGCTTGCAGAAATTACCTTGCTAAAAACCACTTGTCATTTCCTTCTGCTCCTCGTTGGGTTCGACACTCTTACATATCGAAAGGACTATGATTGATCCCCTATACATGTGGGTCATCAAGCTTAAACCCTAGTTTATGCGCTACTTCGTAAGGGGCCGATTTGGATCCAAATGTTTAATGCTATGGTTAGATTCTATCTTAATACTTTTCTTGTAGTTGCGGATGCTTGCGAGGGGGTTAATCATAAGTGGGAAGTTTGTTCAAGTAAGAACTGCACCCAAGCGCTGGTCCACCCACATATCAAATTATCAAAGTAGCGAACACGGATCAAACCAACATGATGAAAGTGACTAGATGAAATTCCCGTGTACCCTCAAGAACGCTTTGCTTATTATAAGAGACCGTTTTGGCCTGTCCTTTGCCACAAAAGGATTGGGCTAACTTGCTGCACTTTATTTATCATTACCATTACTTGCTCGTTACAAATTATCTTGATATCAAACTACCTGTTACTGACAATTTCAGTGCTTGCAGAAATTACCATGCTGAAAACCACTTGTCATTTCCTTCTGCTCCTCGTTGGGTTCGACACTCTTACTTATCCAAAGGACTACCATTGATCATCTATACTTTTGGGTCATCAAGACTCTTTTCTAGGGCTGTTCCCGGGGAGTGAAGCGCTCTTGGTAAGTGGAAATTGGTAAGGAAAAATTTATACTACATGCTGAAATTTATTGTCACTTGTTACTATGGAAAACCATCCTTTGAGGGGTTTGTTCGGGGTATCTTCACCTCGACCAGAAGCACAATTAGTTTCCCCTCAACCTACTACACCTACTGAAAATATTGGTTATGAAATTCCTTCGGGTATGATAGAACAACTGCTAGCTAATCCTTATGCAGGAGATGGAACCAAACATCATGATATGCACTTGATATATGTGGATGAAATTTGTGGATTATTTAAGCTTGCAGGATTGCCCGAAGATGAAGCTAAGAAGAAGGTCTTCCATTTATCTTTGAAGGGAAAGGCATTGACATGGTATAGGCTATGCAATGATATTGGATCTTGGAACTGGAATCGAATGAAATTGGAATTTCACCAAAAAAATTATCCTATGCATCTAGTTCATCGTGATCGGAATTATATATATATAATTTTTGGCCTCGTGAAGGAGAAAGTATCGCTCTAGCTTGGGGGAGGCTTAAGTCAATGTTATATTCATGCCCCAATGATGAGCTCTCTAGAGAAATTATTATTCAAAAAATTTATGCTCGGCTTTCTCGTGATGATCAATCCATCCTCGATACTTCTTGTACTCGTTCTTTTATGGAGAAGACTATTTAATTCAGGTGGGATCTTTTAGAAAGAATGGAACAAAACTCTGAAGATTGGGAACTCGACGAAGGTAAAGATTCAGGTATTAAACTTGAGTTCGATTGTGTTAAATCTTTTAGGAATACCGATGCTTTTCACAAGTTTAGCACTAAATATGGACTTGACTCTGAGATAGTAGCCTCTTTTTGTGAATCTTTTGCTACTCATGTTGACCTCCCTAAGGATAAGTGGTTTAAATATCACCCTTCTATTAAAGAAGAAATTAAAGAACCGGTCATAGTTAAAGACGAAATTATTATTTGCAATGTTGATCCAGTTGTGCCTACTTCTTATATTGAAAAACCACCTTTCCCTGTCAGGATAAAAGAACATGCTAAGGTTTCAACTGTGGTTCACAAAAGTAATATTAAAGCACCTAAACCTTCTGAGCAAATTAAAGTAGAACCTAGTGTTGCTATGGTTAAAGATCTCCTGGTAGAAAATATTGATGGGCATGTTATTTACTTATGTGATGAAGCAGCTAGAATTGCCAAACCTGATGATAAAGATAAACATAGACCTGTTGTTGGCATGCCTATTGTCCTAGTGAAAATAGGAGATCATTGTTATCATGGTTTATGTGACTTAGGTGCCAGCGTGAGTGCTATTCTTTTTACCTTATACCAAGAAATTATGAATGACATAGCACCCGCTGAAATAGAAGACATAGATGTTACTATTAAACTTGCTAATAGAGACACCATCACACCACTTGGGATTATTAGAGATGTTGAAGTCTTGCGTGGGAAAATAAAACACCCTACTGATTTTCTAGTTCTTGGTTCCCCACAAGATGACTTTTGTCCCATTATCTTTGGTAGACTGATAATCCCCAAGTGCAAGGAATCATCGTAGCAATTTCCAAAGGTGGAAGTGATAAGTATGGAGTGTCGAACCCACAAGGAGCTGAAGGTAAGATCAATATTCTCTCAAGTCCTATCTTCCACTGATACGACTCTACGTATACCGAACGTTTGCTTCCATCTAGAAATGAGAAATAAAACTACGTTGTGGGTATGAAGAGGATAGCTTTGCATGATATCGGAGAACTAAAATATAAAAATAGGTGTTGTTATCATAAAGTTAGAATATATCACAATATATTAAAAATAGCGAGTGTGGAATAATGATGGATCGGTGTGCGGAATTATCCTAGGCAATTGTTAGCAAGATCGGTAATCATTATTGTAAGTCTGTATGAGGGAGAGGCATGAGCTAACATACTTTCCGTACTTGATTCATATGAACTTATGATTGGACCTCTAGCAGGCATCTGCAACTACTAGAAATCATTAAGGTAAACCAAACCATAGCATTAAATATCAAGTCCTCTTTACTCGCATATGCAATGATACGTCTCCAACGTATCTATAATTTTTTATTGTTCCATGCTATTATATTATATGTTTTGGATGTTTTATATGCATTAATATGCCATTTTATATTATTTTTGGGACTAACCTATTAACCTAGAGCCCAGTGCAAGTTTCTGTTTTTTCCTTGTTTTTGAGTTTTACAGAAAATGAATATCAAACGGAGTCCAAACGGAATAAAACTTTACGATGATTTTTCTTGGACCAGAAGACATCCACGGAGCTTGGAGAGGGGGTCAGAAGAGTCCTGAGGGGGCCACAAGCCCTCAGACACCTTGGGAGTCCCCAACCCTAATTCTTGCTCTATAAATTCTCAAATATTCCCAAACCAACAGAAGCATCCACCACAATACTTTTCCGCCGCTGCAAGCCTCTGTTCCTGTGAGATCCCATCTTGGGGCACTTTTCGGCACCCTGCCGGAGGGGGATTCGATCACGGAGGGCCTCTACATCAACCTTGCTTCCCTTCCAATGAAGCATGAGTAGTTTACCACAGACCTACGGGTCCATAGCTAGTAGCTAGATGGCTTCTTCTGTCTCTTTGATTTTCAATACAATGTTCTCCTTGATATTCTTGGAGTTCTATCCGATGTAATATTCTTTTGCGTTGTGTTTGTCGAGATCCAATGAATTGTGGATTAATGATCAGATTATCTATGAATATTATTTGAGTCTTTTCTGAACTCTTTTATGCATGATTAAATATCTTTGTATTTCTCTTTGAATTATCGGTTTGGTTTGGCCAACTAGATTGGTTCTTCTTACAATGGGAGAGGTGCTTAGTTTTGGGTTCAATCTTGCGGTGTCCTCACACAGTGACAAAGTAGGGGTAGCGAGGCACGTATTGTATTGTTGCTATCAAGGGTAAAAAAGATGGGGATTTCATCATATTGCTTGAGTTTATCCCTCTACATCATGTCATCTTACTTAAGGCGTTACTCCGTTCTTATGAACTTAATACTCTAGATGCATGTTGGACAGCGGTCGATGTGTGGAGTAATAGTAGTAGATGCAGAATCATTTCGGTCTAGTTGACACGGAAGTGATGCCTATATTCATAATCATTGCCTAGGATATCGTCGTAACTTTGCGCTTTTCTATCAATTGCTCGACAGTAATTTGTTTACCCACCGTATGTTTTCTTTCAAGAGAGAAGCCTCTAGTGAAACCTATGGCCCCCGGGTCTATTTTCCATCATATATTTTCAGATCTATAAACCAAAAAACCCAAAAATACCTTGCTGCAATTTATTTATATTTACTTTAATTTGCTCTTTTATTTATCTTTTATACCTATCTCTATTAGATCTCACTCTTGTTCGAGACCGTGAAGGGATTGACAACCCCTTTTTCGAGTTGAGTGCAAGTGTTTGTTAGTTTGTGCAGGTGCATAGATTGGAGACTTGCTTGTGCCTCCTAATGGATTGATACCTTGGTTCTTACCTGAGGAAAATACTTATCTCTACTTTGCTGCATCACCCTTTCCTCTTCAAGGGAAAAATCAACGCAAGCTCAAGAAGTAGCAGGAAGAATTTCTTGCGCCGTTGCCAGGGAGGTTCTACATCAAGCCTACCAAGTGCCCATCACAAACTCTCATCTCTTGCACTTACATTATTTGCCATTTGCCTCTCGTTTTCCTCTCCCCCACTTCTAAAACATTTTGATAAAAATACAAAATATTTGCCTTTTTATTTGCCCTTCTTTCCGTTCGCCTTTTTGTTTGCCTTTATGTCTTACTTGGTTTGTTTGCTCGTTCGCTTGGTATAATTGTTTGTTTATTTGAAATTAGAAAGAAAAAAAATCTATGGATCCTCATCCACTTGCTAATCTTTTTAAGAGATCCAATTATGATGAACCAATTGCTAGTGAGTTGCGTGCACTAGATTATCTTTATGAAGTTTTGCTTGAAATTCGTGAATCTGAAAATTGTGATGAAATTTATGAAGTGATTCACGATAGCTCCTTGAATGAAAAGCATGATTGCAATGATGTTATTATAAATTCTCCTAATGTCAATTGTGCTAATAATATGCAAAACCCTAAGCTTGGGGATGCTAGTTTTGCTATGTCCACTGCTTACTACAATGATCATGATTGGGGTGATAATGCTTCTTATGATCTTGAAAATTTATTTTAGCCTCATGATAATAACGTTTGCAATAATATTGAAAGTGGGTTTGGAAGAGTGTCAACTTTAGCAAATAATAATCCCACTACATTGGAGTTTGATCAATCTTATGATTTTTTTTAAAGTGGGCTTGGAGAAGTAATGACTTTATTCTATGTTAATCCCACTATTTTGGAAGAGTGTCAACTTTGCATGCATGTGGATCATGAAGAGAAAATTTTATGTGATAGCTATATCGTTGAATTTGATTATGATCCTACATGCAATTATTATGAGAGAGGAAATATGGTTGTAGAAATTTTCATGTCACTAAATTACCTCTCGTTATGTTGAGATTGCTATTGTTTCTTTCTTCTTCCTTGCATATGCTAGTTTTTCCTTGTCTTGATAAATCTTTTACCTATAAAATGCCTATGCATAGGATGTATGTTAGACTTAAACTTGTTTTTCACATTCTACATGATGCTCTCTTCGTTTTGCAATTGCTATTTTTCATGTGAGTATCATTTAAATTATCAATGCCTAGCTAAAAGGCTTTAAAGAAAAGCGCTTGTTGGGAGACAACCCAATATATTTACTTTCTGTTTTTATGAGAATACATATTATTACCTCTATAGTAATTGTGTTTTGGTGTTTTTAATTAATGTTTTAGCCAAGTAAGACCTTTGGGATACTTTGGTATATCGTTGATTTGATCTTGCTGAAAACCAGAAACTTTTGTGTTCATTCCCAGAATTTTAAAAGATCACAGAAACGTGCTTTTGATCTGAATGTTTTACACAAGATTTATATATGAATTTCCTCTATTGTCCTAATGTTTCAGAATTTTTGGAGTTACAGAAGTATACAAAGTTTACATATTACTCCAGACTGTTCTGTTTTTGACAGATTCTGTTTTCTATGTGTTGTTTGCTTATTTCGATGAATCTATGGGTAGTATCGGGGGGTATGTACCATGGCGAAGTTGGAATGCAGTAGATATTAAACCAATATAAACAAATAATGAGTTCACAACAGTACATAAAGTGGTGATTTATTTTATTATACTAACGGATCTCATGAGTTTTCTGTTGAGTTTTGTGTTGTGAAGTTTTCAAGTTTTGGGTAAAGATTTGATGGACTATGGAATAAGGAGTGGCAAGAGCCTAATCTTGGGGATTCCCAAGGCACCCCAAGGTAATATTCAAGGAAAACCAAGCATCTAAGCTTGGGGATGCCCCGGATGGCATCCCCTCTTTCGTCTTCGTTCCATCGGTAAATTTACTTGAGGCTATATTTTTATTCACCACATGATATGTGTTTTGCTTGGAGCGCCTTGTATGATATGAGTCTTTGCTTTTTATTTTGCCACAATCATCCTTGCTGTACACATCTTTTGAGAGGGACACCATTAATCGTGAATTTATTAGAATACTCTATGGGCTTCAGTTATATCTTTTGAGCTAGGCAGTTTGCTCTAGAGCTTCACTTATATCTTTTTAGAGCACGGCGGTGGTTTTATTTTATAGAAATTTTTGAACTCTCATGCTTCACTTATATTATTTTGAGAGTCTCTAAACAGCATGGTAATTTGCTTAGGTTATGAATTTAGTCCTAATATGATGGGCATCCAAGAGGGATATAATAAAAACGTTCATATAAAGAGCATTGAATACTATGAGAAGTTTGATTCCTTGCATTTGTTTTGAGATATAAAGATGGTGGTATTAGAGTCATGCTAGTGAGTAATTGTGGATTGGTAGAAATACTTGTGTTAAAGTTTGTGATTCCCGTAGCATGCACGTATGGTGAACCGTTATGTGATGAAGTCGGAGCATGATTTATTCTTTGATTGTCGTCCTTATGAGTGGCGGTCAGGGACGAGCGATGGTCTTTTCCTACCAATCTATCCCCCTAGGAGCATGCGTGTATTTCTTTGTTTTGATAACTAATAAATTTTTGTAATAAGTATGTGAGTTCTTTATGACTAATGTTGGGTCCATGGATTATACGCACTCTCACCCTTCCACCATTGCTAGCCTCTCTAGTACCGCGCAATTCTCGCCGATGCATTAAACCCACCATATACCTTCCTCAAAACAGCCACCATACCTACCTATTATGGCATTTCCATGGCCATTCCGAGATATATTAACATGCAACTTCCACCGTTCCGTTTTATTATGACACGCACCATCATTGTCATATTGCTTTGCATGATCGTAACCTAGCTAGCATGATGTTTTCATGGCTTGTCCGTTTTTTTATGTCCTTGCTATGCTAGATCATTGCACATCCCGGTACACCGCCGGAGGCATTCATATAGAGTCATATTTTGTTCTAGTATCGATTTGTAATTCTTGAGTTGTAAGTAAATAAAAGTGTGATGATCATCATTATTAGAGGATTGTCCCATGTGAGCAAAGGATGATGGAAGCTATGATTCCCTCACAAGTTGGGATGAGTCTCCGGACTTTATAAAAAATAAAAGAGGTCAAAGAAGCCCAAATAAAATAAAAGAGGCCAAGAATCCCAAATAAAAAAATGAGAGAAAAGAGCGACGGGACAATGTTACTATCCTTTTTCCACACTTGTGCTTCAAAGTAGCACCATGTTCTTCATGATAGAGAGTCTCCTATTTTGTCACTTTCATATACTAGTGGGAATTTTTCATTATAGAACATGGCTTGTATATTCCAATGATGGGCTTCCTCAAATTGCCCTAGGTCTTCGTGAGCAAGCAAGTTGGATGCCCACCCACTTAGTTTCTTTTTGAGCTTTCATACATTTTATAGCTCTAGTGCATTCGTTGCATGGCTATCCCTACTCACTCACATTGATATCTATTGATGGGCATCTCCATAGCCTGTTAATATGCCAATTTGATGTGAGACTTTCTCCTTCTTTTTCTCTTCTCCACAACCACTGTATTCTATTCCACCTATAGTGCTATATCCATGGCTCACGCTCATGTATTGCGTGAAAGTTGAAAATGTTTGAGAACTTCAAAAGTATGAAACAATTGCTTGGCTTGTCATTGGGGTTGTGCATGATAAAATACTTTGTGTGATGAAGATGGAGCATAGCCATACTATATGATTTTGTAGGGATAACTTTCTTTTGCCATGTTATTTTGAGAAGACATGATTGCTTTATTAGTATGCTTGAGGTATTATTGTTTTTCTGTCAATATTAAACTTTTGTTTTGAATCTTATGGATCTGAATATTCATGCCACAATAAAGAAGATTACATGGATAAATATGTTAGGTAGCATTCCACATTAAAAATTCTGCTTTTATCATTTACCTACTCGAGGACGAGTAGGAATTAAGCTTGGGGATGCTTGATACGTCTCCAACGTATCTATAATTTTTGATTGTTCCATGCTATTATATTATCTGTTTTGGCTGTTTCATATGCATTAATATGCTATTTTATATTATTTTTGGGAGTAACCTATTAACTTAGAGCCCAGTGCCAGTTTCTGTTTTTTTCCTTGTTTTTGAGTTTTACTGAAGAGGAATATCAAACGGAGTCCAAACGGAATAAAACTTTACGATGATTTTTCTTGGACCAGAAGACATCCACGGAGCTTGGAGAGGGGGTCATAAGAGTCCCGAGGGACCCACAACCCTCAGGGCGCGCCCTAGGGGGGCGCCCTCTTGGCTTGTGGACACCTCGGGAGTCCCCCAACCCTAATTCTTGCTCTATAAATTCCCAAATATTCCCAAACCAACAGAAGCGTCCACCAAAATACTTTTCCACCGCCGCAAGTGTTTGTTCCCGTGAGATCCCTTCTTGGGGCCTTTTTCGGCACCCTGCCGAAGGGGGATTCGATCACGGAGGGCCTCTACATCAACCTAGCTGCCCTTCCAATGAAGCATGAGTAGTTTACCACACACCTGTGGGTCCATAGCTAGTAGCTAGATGGCTTCTTCTCTCTCTTTGATTTTCAATACAATGTTCTCCTCGATGTTCTTGTAGTTCTATCCGATGTAATATTCTTTTGTGGTGTGTTTGTCGAGATCCGATGAATTCTGGATTTATGATCAGATTATCTATGAATATTATTTGAGTCTTTTCTGAACACTTTTATGCATGATTAAATATCTTTGTATTTCTCTTCTAATTATCGGTTTGGTTTGGCCAACTAAATTGGTTCTTCTTGCAATGGGAGAGGTGCTTAGTTTTGGGTTCAATCTTGCGGTGTCCTCACCCAGTGACAAAGTAGGGGTAGCGAGGCACGTATTGTATTGTTGCCATCAAGGGTAAAAAGATGGGGTTTTCATCATATTGCTTGAGTTTATCCCTCTACATCATG
The DNA here is from genome assembly GCA_011799875.1 of Thinopyrum elongatum. Taxonomy (NCBI): domain Eukaryota; kingdom Viridiplantae; phylum Streptophyta; class Magnoliopsida; order Poales; family Poaceae; genus Thinopyrum; species Thinopyrum elongatum. The sequence goes on along the minus strand of CM022298.1, from coordinate 16,728,907 downwards.
TCATCTTACTTAAGGCATTACTCCGTTCTTATGAACTTAATACTCTAGATGCATGCTGGATAGCAGTCGATGTGTGGAGTAATAGTAGTAGACGCAGAATCGTTTTGGTCTACTTGACACAGACATGATGCCTATATTCATAATCATTGCCTTGGATATCGTCATAACTTTGTGCTTTTCTATCAATTGCTCGACAGTAATTTGTTTACCCACCATATGTTTTCTTTCAAGAGAGAAGCCTCAAGTGAAACCTATGGCCCCGGGTCTATTTTCCATCATATATTTTCAGATCTATAAACCAAAAAACCCAAAAATACCTTGCTGTAATTTATTTATATTTACTTTAGTTTGCTCTTTTATTTATATTTTACACCTATCTCCATTAGATCTCACTCTTGTTCGAGACCGTGAAGGGATTGACAACCCCTTTTTTGCGTTGAGTGCAAGTGTTTGTTAGTTTGTGTAGGTGCATAGATTGGAGACTTGCTTGTGCCTCCTACTGGATTGATACCTCGGTTCTTAACTGAGGGAAATACTTATCTCTACTTTGCTGCATCACCCTTTCCTCTTCAAGGGAAAAATCAACGCAAGCTCAAGAAGTAGCATGCAACAACCCCCTTACTCGGGTTTAAGCTTCTACCACTCTAGCAACCCACTATAAGCGAATCATGAACGTATTGCAACACCCTATAGCGGAAATCCTTCACGTGTGCGCGGCACGGAAGGCACCATAGGACAGCACCAAAATAAAACATACAACTCAAACCAATCTAGATCATCAATCAACCCAAAAGACAAAAGAAATCTACTCAAAACATCATAGGATGGCAACACTTCATTGGATCGTAATATGTGGCATAAAGCACCATATTTAAGTAGGGTATTACAATGGGGTGCGGAAGAGTGGACCGCTGAAAAGAGATGAGGGAGGTGATGAAGACGATCCTTGCCTTCCTCCTCCATGGCCTCCGGTGATGATAGCCCCCTCTGGCAGGGTATCGGAGAGGGCCTAGATTGATTTTTCGTGGATACAGAGGCTTGCGCTAGCAGAACTTCTCTTCTAGGGTTCTTTTCGGTGGTTTTGGTATTTATGAGAATTTTTGGCGTTGGTCTCACGTCAAGGGGGTGCCCGAGGGGCCCACAAGCTGGGAGGACCCTCCCTGGGGGGTAGGGCGCACCCCCTGGCTTGTGGCTTCCTCAGTCACTTCCTGGCCCAGCTTCGGTGCTTCGGGGGTCTCTTTTGGTCCATAAAAAACCACCATAAATTTACAGGCCATTCCGTGAACTTTTATTTCTGCACAAAAAACGACACCACGGTAGTTCTGCTGAAAACAGCGTCAGTCCGGGTTAGTTCTAATCAAATCATACCAAAATCATACAAAATTATTGTGAACATGGCATGAATACTTCATAAATTATAGATACGTTGGAGACGTATCAGCATCCCCAAGCTTAATTCATGCACGTCCTCGAGTAGGTAAATGATAAAAGAAACAATTTATGAAGTGTGAATGCTAGCATAGTGCATAACTTTGATCAATGATAGTTCCAAACACTTTTTCTAGCATCATTATATATCATAAATAGTAGCTCATCTCATAAGATTTCTCATGATCAAGTAACAAGCTATTCACATGTTAAAGTATAGACCATGAAGTTTCTTGAAAACTAACAAACTATATTCTCAGTCACCAAACAATTGCAATTCATCTTACTTTCAGGAAGGGTCTATGTAAGAGCTTTGATTTAGCAAATTCCACATTCTCAACTATCATATAGTCTTCCAGGATTGCTAACACTCAAAGCATATTTTTAGAACAAATAGCATCCGTCGAACACAGAGAAAGATAGGGGCTTAATGTTTCGCCTCCCAACTTATTTACCATATAGATAATTATCAACAATAATAATTCATGATCAAATATATTTGAATGGCCATATATGCTTGGATCTTTCCCGCCACATGATGCTTGCCAACTAAAGAATAATTGAGGTTGAAATAAGAAGGAATACTATTGACTCTTGAATAAAAGTAAATACATGAAATTAAAAGATAGGCTCTTCGTAGAGGGAAGCAGAGGTTGTCATGCGCTTTTTAATTTTGGATGTGCAAACGCTTAATGCAAAGGAACATCACGTTGCATTTCCCTTTGAGATAGCAACCTTTATTATGCAGTCCGTCGCTTTTATTTCTTTACCATCACAAGTTCGTACAACACTTATTTTCCCTTACAATAAAAGATCATACATATTTAGGAGCATTTTTTATTGCTTTTTGCACCGATGACAACTTACTTGAAGGATCTTATTCAATCCATAGGTATATATGGTGGACACTCATGGAAAGAAACCGGGTTTAAGGGTTTTTGGATGCACTAGTAGTATCTCTACTTAGTACAAATTTTTGGCTAGCAAAAGATCCTAAGCAAGCACCACATGTTGGAGGATCCATAACAATATAACTTCTATACAAATATACCCAAACATAACTCATTACGTTGTCTTCCTTGTCCAACTTCAAATAATTTGTTCAAGTTTGAAAATAATTAATGGGGCTCACAATCATAGAAGATGCCCAAGATAGTATATTTATATGTGAAATCTCTCCTCCTTCAATATTCTTTCATGAATTGTTCAAGTGACCAATGTTGAGTTTGCTAACTTTCAATAAAATTTACCACCTATACTTCTTATATGTGAAGTCATTACTCCCCATGGGATAAGCATATGGAACATATATAATTTTAGATTTATGATATTCAATTCATTCAACCATTTACTTGTAGGATATAAGTGAAGCACGAGAGTAAATGACAAAACTACTCCAAAAAGATATAAGTGAATATCAATGCGTAGTCAATTATTTAAATAGCCATGTGAGGACGCTCTCTCATTCAACATTTCAGATCCAATGATTTTATTCAAACAGCTAGTAAAATGAAAATACGCTCCAAGCAAAACACATATCATGTGATGAATAAAAATATAGCTCCAAGTAAGGTATACCGATAGTGTTGAAGGCGAAAGAGGGGATGCCTTCCGGGGCATCCCCAAGCTTAGTTGCTTGTATCTTCCTTGAATTTTATCTTGGGGTGCCTTGGGCATCCCCAATCTTAGGGTCTTGTCACTCCTTATTCTCCTCATATCGATATCTCACCCAAAACTTGAAAACTTCAATCACACAAAACTTAACAAAACTTTGTGAGATGGGTTAGTATAGTAAAAAAATCATTCACTTAGGTACTGTCAAAGACAAGATTCATAATTGTTTCCACATAATGCCTACTATACTCTATAATTTCCACAATTTATATTAACCAATATAAATCATAGAAACCATAGAACAAGAAAACTATGTATTGCAAACAGAATCTGTCAAAAATATAACAGGTTGGAAAGATATGAATATTAGCCAAACTTCTTTTACACCAATTTTTTTGAAAAATTAGGACAACGTAGGACTTTTGTATATCAATCTTGTGTAAAAAATTCAGAATTTTTTGTCAATTCTGTGAATTTTAAAATTCTGCTACTGGACGCAAAAGTTTGTGTTTTTGCAGAGAATCAAATCAACTATCAACCACACTATCCCAAAGACTTTACTTGGCATTTTATTGAAACAAAAACTATAAAACATGATTAATATAGTAGCTTAATCATGTGAACACACAAAAACCGTAAGGATAAATATTAGGTTGTCTCTAAACAAGAACTTGTCTTTAAAGCTTTTTAGTTAAGCAGTGATATTTTAATGATACTCTTCCAAGCCCAATTTGGATGATTATTTTATTCATACTCTAAAATATATAAGTGAAGTTCATAGAGCGTTCTACAATTAATATAGATTTACCAATATCCAAGCTGAAAATATATAAGTGAAGCACACGAAGCATTCTATAAAGACATACTCAAAAGATTTAAGTGAAGCACAAAGAGCATTCTAGAAAGATATACTCAAAAGATTTTAGTGATGCACAAAGAGCATTCTATAAAGCAATGAAGGAGTATCTCATACAAGCATGGTGCATGATACGTCTCCAACGTATCTATAATTTTTGCTTGTTCCATGTTGTTATATTATCATTCTTGGATGTTTTACAATCATTTTATATCAACTTTATATCATTTTTTGGGACTAACCTATTTGCATAGTGCCCAGTGCCAGTTGCTATTTTTTGCTTGTTTTTTACTTCGCAGAATATTAGTACTGAACGTAGTCCAAACACAGCGAAAATTTTTGGAGAATTTTTATGGACCAGAAGGAACAACTTGGGCCAAAGAAGTACCAGAGGGATGCCCCGAGGGGTGCACAACCCACCTAGGCGCGCCTGGGGCCCAGGCACGCCCTGGTGGGTTTTGCCCACCTCGGTGGCCTCCCGCACCGCCTCTTCGCCCTATAAATACCCAAATATTCCAAAAACCCTAGGAGAGTCGACGAAACACAATTCCAGCCACCGCAAGTTCCAGAACCACGAGATCCAATCTAGACACCATCATAGAGGGGTTCATCATCGTCATTGGTGCCTCTCGATGATGCGTGAGTAGTTCATTGTAGACCTACGGGTCCGTAGGAAGTAGCTAGATGGCTTCTTCTCTCTTTTTGATTCTCAATACAATGGTCTCTTGGAGATCTATTTGATGTAACTCTTTTTGCGGTGTGTTTGTTGGGATCCGATGAACTTTGAGTTTATGGTCAGATCTATATCCATGAAAGTTATTTGAGTTCTTTAATCTCTTTTATGCATGATTACTTATATCATCATATTTCTTCTTTGAATCTTTGGTTTAGTTAGGCCAACTAGATCGATTTTTCTTGCCATGGGAAGAGGTGCTTTGTGATGGGTTCGATCATGCGGTGTTCTTTCCCAGTGACAGAAGGGGCAGCAAGACACACATGTATCGTTGCTATTAAGGATAACAAGATGGGGGCTATTCCTACATGAATAGATCTCGTATACATCATGTCATCGTTCTTATTGCATTAGTCCGTTTCTCCATGAACTTAATACACTAGATGCATGCTGGATAGAGGTCGATGTGTGGAGTAATAGTAGTAGATGCAGGCAGGAGTCGGTCTACTAATCTTGGATGTGATGCCTATATAATGATCATTGCCTGGATATCATCATAATTATTTGATGTTCTATTAATTGCCCAACAGTAATTTGTTTACCCACCGTATGATATTTTCTTGAGAGAAGCCACTAGTGAAATCTATGGCCCCAGGGTCTATTCTTTATCATATTTGCTTCGAGATCTACTTTTATTCGCTTTTATTTTCAGATCTATTATTCCAAAAACCCAAAAATACCTTCCTGCACTTTTTTGCTATTTAGTTTATTTCGCATTTTATTGAGATCTATTTATCCAATCTATACAAATTTTATCTCATCAACTTGACAATTTCTGGCACCGTTACCCGTAGAGAGATTGACAACCCCTCCTAATGGTCGGGTTGCAAGTATTTTTTATTCATGTGCAGGTACCGTTTACATAGTGTTGCTAGGTTCTCCTACTGGATTGATAACTTGGTTTCATAACTGAGGGAAATACCTATCGTAGTTGTGCTACATCATCCCTTCCTCTTTGGGGAAATACCAACGTAGTTCAAGCGACATCAAAAGGAATTTCTGGCGCCATTGCCGGGGAGACATCATCAACATCTATCAGGTTCCTAATCACAAATCTCATCTCCTTGCAATTTACATTATTTGCCATTTGCCTCTCGTTTTCATCTCCCCCACTTCACAAAAAATTGTCATTTTATTTGCCCTCTTTTTCGTTAGCCATTTTCTTGTCTGGTCTGTTCTTGTGTGCAATCTTGTTTGCCTAGTCACGATGACTCAAGAAAACACCAAGTTGTGTGACTTTTCCAATACCAACAACAATGATTTTATTAGCTCTCCGATTGCTCCTCCCGCCACTAGTGCGGAATTCTTGTGATATTAATGCCGCTTTGTTGAATCTTGTTATGAAATATCAGTTTTCCGGTACTCCTAATGAGGATGCCGCATCCCATCTAAACACATTTGTGGAATTATGCGATATGCAAAAGAAAAAAGATGTGGGCAATGATATTGTGAAGTTGAAATTATTTCCGTTTTCTTTGCGAGATCGTGCAAATATTTGGTTTTCTTCTTTGCCTTGCAATAGTATTGATTCTTGGGATGAATGCAAAGATGCTTCCATTACTAAGTATTTTCCGCCCGCGAAAATTATTTCCCTTAGAACTCAAATCATGAATTTTAAGCAACTTGAGCATGAACATGTTGCGCAATCTTGGGAAAGAATGAAGTTGATGCTACTAAATTACTTTGGGTGAAGCTACTAAATTGCTTGATAATATTATGGCAAATTATTCACAAATGGCATACCGAAAGAGCACCTACTAGTAAAAAAGTTAATTCGGTTGAAGAAATTAGTACTTTGAGTGAAAAAGTTGATGCTCTTATGAAATTGGTTGCTAATAAAAGTGCTCCTATTGATCTTAACGATGTGCCTTTATCTACTTTGACTGAGCAAAATAGTGATCCCGTAGATGTGAATTTTGTCTCGCGAAACAATTTTAATAACAATGCTTATAGAGATAATTTTAATCTTAGGCCTTTTCCTGGAAATTCCTCTAATAATTATGGTAATTCCTATGGTAATCCTTCTTACAATAATAATAGGAACACCTCTGATCTTGAGAATAATATTAAAGAATTTATCAATGCTAAAAAAGTTTTCAATGCTATGATAGAAGAAAAGTTGAATAAGATTGATGATATATCTAGAAGCATTGATAGAATCTCTCATGTTGTAGAAAATCTCAAGTTGAAATTTTTTGTACCCAAGGTTGATGAATCAATTAAAGCTTTATATGTTTCTATGGATGAAAGTAAGAAAAGAACCACTATGCTTAGAGCTAAACGAGAATTTTTAGAAAGCGCATTTTCTAGTGATTGTTTTCATAAAAATGATGAAGATCTTAAAAAGATTGGTGTTTCTTTTATTGATTCCTTGTTTAGTAAAATTAAAATTGATGATAAAGGGACTGAAGAAGAGTCAACATTAGTTAGAGGGCGTCCAATAATTCGGAGGGTGAAAATCTTGATGAAAAAATTGCTAAAAGTGGGTTTGGAGGGGTCAAAACTTTAACTAGTGATGTGCCCACTCTTTTGGATTACAAAGACTTTAATTATGATAATTGCGCTTTGATTGATTGTATTTCTTTGTTGCAATCCATGATTAACTCAGCCCATGCTTATGAACAAAATAAAGCTTTTACTAAACATATCGTATATGCCATGATGAAAGCTTTGGAAGAAAAGTTGGAATTAGAGATTTCAATTCCTAGAAAATTACATGATGAATGGGAACCTACCATAAAATTCAAGATTAAAAATCATGAGTGTTTTGCTTTGTGTGATCTGGGTGCTAGTGTTTCCACAATTCCAAAATCTTTATGTGATGTGCTTGGTCTTACCAATATTGAAGAATGTTCTCTTAATTTGCACTTGGCGGATTCTACTATTAAAAAGCCTTTGGGAAGAATTAATGATGTTATTATTGTTGCAAATAGGAATTATGTGCCCATAGATTTTATTGTTCTTGATATTGATTGCAATCCTTCTTATCCAATTATACATGTAGACCGTTTTTACGTACTATTGGTGCCGTGATTGATATGAAAGAAGGCCATATTAAATTCCAATTTCCACTAACAAAGGGTATGGAACACTTCCCTAGAACAAGAATTAAGCCACCATATGAATCAATCATGAGGGCATCCTATGGATCTAGAACTAAGGATGACAATACTTGAATCTATGCATTATGCCTAGCTAGGGGCATAAAACGATAGCGCTTGTTGGGAGGCAACCCAATAAATAAAATTTATTTTTGCCTTTTTATTTCTGTTCTTGAGTGTTTGAACAATTATTCCTCTATTATGATTGTGTTTTTTACATTTTAATTAGTGTTTGTGCCAAGTAAAGCCTTTGGGATAGCTTTGGTGATAGTTGATTTGATCCTGTTGAAAGACAGAAACTTTTGTGCCCAGTAATATAATTTTATAAATTCAGAGAAACACCAAAAACTTCTGAAGTTTTTAAAAAAGATCGATATACAAATTGCCTCTGTTGTCCTAATTTTTCAGAATTTTTTGAGTTACAGAAGTAGGAGAACAATTCGCATCTTTATAGACTATACTGTTTTTGAAAGATTCTGTTTTCTTTGCATTGTGTGCTTATTTTGATGATTCTATGGATTGTATCGGGGGCTATAAGCCATGGCAAAGTTAGAATACAGTAGATATAATGCAATAACAAAATTTGAATGGGCTCTCTACAGTACTTAAAGTAAAGATTGGTTTTCTTATACTAACGGATCTCACGAAGGTTTTGTTAAGTTTTGTGTGTTTGAAGTTTTCATGTTTTGGGTGAAATCACGATGGATGAAGGAATAAGGAGTAAGAAAAGCCTAAGCTTGGGGATGCCCCATGGCACCCCCAGTTAATATTCAAGAAGAACCAAGCAACTAAGCTTGTGGATGCCCCGGAAGGCATCCCCTCTCTCTTCTAATGACCATCGGTATTTTACTTGGAGCTATATTTTTATTTGTCACATATCATGAGGTTTGCTTGGAGCGTCTTGTATTATATGAGTCTTTTCTTGTTTTGCTTTTTAGTTTGTCACAAGTATCCTTGCTGGAAAGATACCTATTTGAGAGAGCCAAAATTATGCTATGATTTGTTAGAATTGCTCTATATGCTTCACTTAAATTTTTTGAGCTATGGAATTGCTCTAGTGCTTCACTTATATCTTTTTTAGCACGGTGTGCTTTAATATTTTTGAGGAAATGCTCTCATGCTTCACTTAGATTTTTTTGAGAGTTAGCAAATTTTTGAAGAAATTCTCTCATGCTTCACTTATATTATTTTGAGAGACGGAAAATTTTATGCTCATGTTCTTCACTTAGATTTGTTTGAGCTTGTCAAAAGCAATTGCAACATATGAAATTAGTCCCAAAGTGATAGATATTGAAGAGGGATATAATACAAACTTTCATGAAGATCATTGGACAAAATAAACTTGATTCTTTGTAATAGTTTTGAGATATGATGATGATGATATGTGAGTCATGTTGGTGAGTAATTATGCTTTAGTAAGAATATTAGTGTTAAGTATTGTGATTCCCTATGCAAGCACGAAAGTCAATAGTTATGCAACGAAACTACATCCTACTTGTGGTGCATTATTCGGTGTTTGTTATGCTTGATGCTCGCTTATGTGATTTTTCATTTCTTGGTTGGATGTTTTTCAATCTTTTTGCTAGTCTCCACTTGTACTAAGTAGAAATACTACTTGTGTATCCAAAATCTTTAAACCCAGTTTTGCCATATGAGTCCACCATACCTACCTATATGCGGTATTCCCGTGCCGTTCTAAGCAAATTTGTATGTGCCATCTCTAATTTTCAAAATAAATTTCCTTTTTGTGTGCTCATACCATTCGAAGCGGCAGGGGTGGCCAATATTTTCCTTGCTAGATGTGTTATTCTCAAGATGAGTGTTTATTCACTTGTCATTGCATGAGAGTGCGGCGGTAATAGGGATGCCCAGTCCAGAAATGAAAAAGAAATTTACTTTATGTTGTCAAATAATAAATTCCTTGGAAAGTGTTGGTATGGAGGGCACCCGTGGATACGGCTAGCCATGGATTGTGAAAGAATGGTGGAAAAAGGAATAAACTTTATTTTCTTTTGGGGAACCGCCTATGATATATCTAGCATGGAAAGTGTTGGGAATTACTCGGTCGTTTTCGTTGATGGGAAAAGTATGCCTCTAAAAAAAATATCTCTCAATTTAAGCTTTGAGCTCTGGCACCTCTACAAATCCCTACTTCCCTCTGCGAAGGGCCTATCTATTTACTTTATGCAATTTTTGTTTTTATTTGAGTCTCCATCTTCTCTTATAAAGCACCAACTAAGGGGCACTATGATCGTACTTGAGCATTGGGTATAGCTAATATGCAAGTGTGTTTCATGAATGGATCAATGATTGAGCATGATGGGCTAGGGATAACTTTCTTTAGTGTTGATATTTTGAAAGACATGGTTGCTTGTTGATATGCTTGAGTATTGAATATTCATGTCAACACTAGACTATTGCTATGAACCATATAAAAGTCCATATGTCCATGCTACAAAGAAAAGAATATGTGATGAACATGTTAGGCAGCATTCCACATCAAAAATTCTGTTTTTATCATTTACCTACTCGAGGACGGGTAGCAATTAAGCTTGGGGATGCTGATACGTCTCCAACGTATCTATAATTTTTGCTTGTTCCATGTGTTATATTATCATTCTTGGATGTTTTACAATCATTTTATAGCAATTTTATATCATTTTTTGTGACTATGCTTGTTTTTTACTTCATAGAATATTAGTACCAAACGGATTCCAAACATAGCGAAACTTTTTGGAGTATTTTTATGGAACAGAAGGAACAACTTGGGCCAAAGAAGTTCCAGAGGGGTGCCCCGAGGGGGGCACAACCCACCTGGGCGCGCCCGGGGCCCAGGCGCACCCTGGTGGGTTGTGCCCACCATGGTGGCCTCCCGCACCGCCTCTTCACCGTATAAATACCCAAATATTCCAAAAACCCTAGGGGAGTCGACAAAACATAATTCCAGCCGCCACAAGTTCCAGAACCACGAGATCCAATCTAGACACCATCACGGAGGGGTTCAACATCCTCATTGGTGCCTCTCCGATGATGCGTGAGTAGTTCATTGTAGACCTACGGGTCCGTAGGCAGTAGCTAGATGGCTTCTTCTCTCTTTTTGATTCTCAATACAATGGTCTCTTGGAGATCTATTTGATGTAACTCTTTTTGCGGTGTGTTTGTTGGGATCCGATGAACTTTGAGTTTATGATCAGATCTATATCCATGAAAGTTATTTGAGTTCTTTGATCTCTTTTATGGATGATTACTTATAGCCTCGTATTTCTTCTTTGAATCTTTGGTTTAGTTAGGCCAACTAGATTGATTTTTCTTGCCATGGGAAGAGGTGCTTTGTGATGGGTTCGATCGTGCGGTGTTCTTTCCCAGTGACAGAAGGGGCAGCAAGACACGTATGTATCGTTGCTATTAAGGATAACAAGATGGGGGCTATTCCTACATGAATAGATCTCGTCTACATCATGTCATCATTCTTATTGCATTACTCCGTTTCTCCATGAACTTAATACACTAGATGCATGCTGGATAGCTGTCGATGTGTGGAGTAATAGTAGTAGATGCAGGCAGGAGTCGGTCTACTAATCTTGGATGTGATACCTATATAATGATCATTGCCTGGATATCGTCATAATTATTTGATGTTATATCAATTGCCCAACAGTAATTTGTTTACCCACTGTATGCTATTTTCTTGAGAGAAGCCACTAGTGAAATCTATGGCCCCCGGGTCTATTCATTGTCATATTTGCTTCGAGATCTATTTTTATTCGCTTTTATTTTCAGATCTATTATTCCAAAAATCCAAAAATACCTTGCTGCACTTTTTTGCTATTTAGTTTATTTCGCGTTTTATCGAGATCTATTTATCCAATCTATACAATTTTTATACCGTCAACTTGACAATTTTTGGCACCGTTACCCGTAGAGGGATTGACAACCCCTCGTAATCGTCGGGTTGCAAGTAATTGCTATTTGTGTGTAGGTACCGTTTACATAGTGTTGCTTGGTTCTCCTACTGGATTGATACCTTGGTTTCATAACTGAGGGAAATTCTACTGTAGCTGTGCTGCATGATCCCTTCCTCTTTGGGGAAATACCGACATAGTTCAAGCGACATCAGTGCATAAAGGAAAAGAAAAACATAAAAGACGCATATCATGTGATAATTGTTGAAGAATAAAGATGGGATACCTTTTGGAGCATCCCCAAGCTTTGATGCATGAGTCTACTTGAAATATTTACTTGGGGTGCCTTGGGCATCCCCAATCTTCAACTCTTGTCTCTCCGTATTCTTCTTATATCGATACCTCCTCGATCTTTGAACACTTCATCCACACAAAACTTAACAAAAACCCTTGTGAGATCCATTAGTATAATAAGGCAAATCACTACCTTTAGGTAATGTTGTAAACTCATTCCAATTTCATATTAGCATTATATCTACTCTATTCCAACTTCACCATGGTTCATACACCCCGATACAACCCATAGATTCATCAAAATAAGCGAACAACACATAGAAAACAGAATCTGTCTAAAACAAAAGAGTCTGTAGCAATCTGAACATTTTACCATACTTATGTAACTCCAGAAATTCTGAAAAAATAGGAAAAAATAAAAAAATTGCATATCAGTACTGTGTAAAAATTTCAGAAACTTTTGATGTTCCAGTAAAAAACGTAAATTCACGCACTACAGCCAAAGTTTCTGTTTTTTTGCACCGCACATAGCAAACAAGCAATCTAATCATCCTAAAGCCAAATCTTGGCACATTATTTTTATAATACAATGGATATATACAAGGGAATAATTATTTTTGAGAAACTTCCATGAAAAATTCTACATTGTTTCCATGAGCATGAACACAAGTGTTCAAGGTCGACCATCACTTCTCCAATGCATAACCTTCCAATCACTTCTTTTTTTGAAAAAGTTTTTAGGCATAAGAGGCAAGTAATTTTTTTGTATTTTTCATTCTTTAAAAAAAATTTGTTTGTTTCACCCACAACTAAATAAAACAAAAACAAAAGGGAAAACAAAATCTACTTAGTGAAGAAAGCAAACAAGCACACACGAGAATATCAACCCCATGCTATTGCTCCCCGGCAACGGCGCCAGAAAAGAGGTTGATAATCCCCAAGTGCAAGGAATCATCGTAGCAATTTCCAAAGGTGGAAGTGATAAGTATGGAGTGTCGAACCCACAAGGAGCAAAAGGTAAGATCAATATTCTCTCAAGTCCTATCTGCCACTGATACGACTCTATGTATACCGAACGTTTGCTTCCATCTAGAAACGAGAAATAAAACTATGTTGTGGGTATGAAGAGGATAGCTTTGCATGATATCGAAGAACTAAAATATAAAAATAGGTGCTGTTATCATAAAGTTAGAATATATCACAATATATTGCAAATAACGAGTGTGGAATAATGATGGATCAGTGTGCGGAAATATCCTAGGCAATTGTTAGCAAGATCGGTAATCATTATTGTAATTCTATATGAGGGAGAGGCATGAGCTAACATACTTTCCGTACTTGGATCATATGAGCTTATGGTTGGACCTCTAGCAAGCATCCGCAACTACTAGAAATCATTAAGGTAAACCCAACCATAGCATTAAATATCAAGTCCTCTTTACTCCCATACGCAACAACCCCCTTACTCGGGTTTAAGCTTCTGTCACTCTAGCAACCCACTATAAGTGAATCATGAACGTATTGCAACACCCTACAGCGTAAATCCTTCATGTGTGCGCGGCATGGAAGGCACCATAGGATAGCACCAAAATAAAACATACAACTCAAACCAATCTAGATCATCAATCAACCCAAAAGACAAAAGAAATATACTCAAAACATCATAGGATGGCAACACATCATTGGATCATAATATGTGGCATAAAGCACCATGTTCAAGTCGGGGATTACAACGGGGTGCGGAAGAGTGGACCGCTAAAAAGAGATGAGGGAGGTGATGAAGACGGTGATGTTGATGAAGACGATCCTTGGCTTCCTCCTCCATGGCCTCCGGTGATGATGGCCCCTCCGGCAGGGTGCCGGAGAGGGCCTAAATTGATTTTTTTGTGGGTATAGAGGCTTGCGGCGGTGGAACTTCTCTTCAAGGGTTCTTTTCGGGGGTTTTGGTATTTACGAGAATTTTTGGCGTCGGTCTCATGTCAAGGGGGTGCCCGAGGGGCCCACAAGCCGGGAGGACCCTCCCTGGGGGGGTAGGGTGCGCTCCCTGGCTTGTGGCCTCCTCGGTCATTTCCTGGCCCAGCTCCGGTGCTTCGGGGTCTATTTTGGTCCATAAAAAATCACCAGAAATTTTCAGCCCATTTTGAGAACTTTTATTTCTGCACAAAAAACGACATCACGGTATTTCTGTTGAAAACAGCGTTAGTCCGGGTTAGTTCTAATCAAATCATACCAAAATCATATAAAATTATTGTAAACATGGCATGAATACTTCATAAATTATAGATACGTTGGAGACGTATCATAGACCTTTCTTGAACACCGTTAATGCTAAAATAGATTGTGAGAAACAAACTGTCGGTGTTAGCTTTGGTGATGAGTCTCATGAGTTTAATTTCTCCATGTTTAGTCGACAACCTCATAAGAAAGAATTACCTAGTAAGGATGAATTAATTGGTCTTGCTTCTATTGCTGTACCTCCTACTGATCCACTAGGACAATATTTGCTAGACCATGAAAATGATATGCATATGCATGAAAGAAATGAAAATAGATAAAATTTTCTTTGAACAACGACCTCTGCTCAAACACAATTTGCCTATTATAACTCTAGGAGGTCCTCCTCCACCTAAAGGTGATCCTGTGTTTGAATTAAAACAATTGCCTGACACTTTGAAATATGCTTATCTCAATGAGAAAAAGATATATCCCGTTATTATTAGTGCTAACCTTTCAGAACATGAAGAAGAAAGATTATTGAAAATTCTGAAGAAGCACCGTACTGCTATTGGATATATTCTTGATGGTCTTAAGGGCATTAGTCCCACTCTCTGTCAGCACAAGATTAATATGGAACCTGATGCTAAACCCGTTTTTGATCATCAACGATGTTTGAATCCTAAGATGATAGAAGTGGTAAGAACTGCAATATTAAAGCTTCTGGAAGCAGGTATAATCTATACCATAGATGATAGTAGATGGGTAAGTCCCATTCATTGTGTCCCTAAAAAGGGAGGTATTACTGTTGTGCCTAATGATAAAAATGAACTTATTCCACAAAGAATTGTTACTCATTATAGAATGGTAATTGATTTTTTAAAATTAAATAAAGCAACTAGAAAAGATCATTACCCTCTGCCTTTTATTGATCAAATGCTAGAAAGATTCTCTAAGCACACACACTTTTGTTTTCTTGATGGATATTCTGGTTTTTCTCAAATTCCTGTTTCACAACCTGATCAAGAGAAAGCCACCTTTACTTGCCCATTTGGAACTTATGCTTATAGATGTATGCCTTTTGGTTTATGCAACGCACCTACTTCCTTTCAAAGATGTATGACTGCTATATTCTCTGATTTTTGTGTAAAGATTGTGGAGGTATTCATGGATGATTTTTCCGTTTACGAAACTTCTTTTGATGATTGCTTAAGCAACCTTGATCGAGTTTTGCAGAGATGTGAGCAAACTAATCTTGTCTTGAATTGGGAAAAGTGCCACTTTATGGTTAATGAAGGTATTGTCGTGGGGCATAAAATTTCTGAACGAGGTATTGAAGTGGATAAAGCTAAAGTGGATGCAATTGAGAAAATGCCATGCCCTAAAGATATTAAAGGTATTCGTAGTTTCCTTGGTCATGCTGGTTTCTATAGGAGGATTATTAAAGACTTCTCTAAAATTTCTAGGCCTCTTACTAATCTTTTACAAAAGGATGTTCCATTTGTTTTTTATGATGATTGTGTAGAAGCCTTTGAAACACTTAAGATAGCCTTAACTTCTGCACCTATTGTTCAACCACCTGATTGGAACTTGCCTTTTGAAATTATGTGTGATGCTAGTGATTATGCTGTTTGTGTTGTTCTAGGACAAAGAGTTGATAAGAAATTAAATGTTATTCATTATGCTAGCAAAACTCTAGACAGTGCCCAAAGAAATTATGCTACTACTGAAAAAGAATTTTTGGCAGTTGTGTTTGCTTGTGACAAATTCAGATCTTATATAGTTGATTGCAAAGTAATTGTCCACACTGATCATGCTGCTATTAAATATCTTATGGAAAAGAAAGATGCTAAACCTAGACTCATTAGGTGGGTTCTTTGCTACAAGAATTTGATTTACATATCACTGATCGGAAATGAGCTGAGAATCACGTAGATAAGAACTTGTCTAGGTTAGAAAATATTCTGGATGACCCACTACCTATTGATGATAGCTTTCCTGATGAACAACTAGTTGCAATAAATGTTTCTCATAATACTCCTTGGTATGCTCATTATGCTAATTACATTGTTGCTAAATATATACCACCTAGTTTCACATATCAACAAAAGAAAAAATTCTTCTATGATTTAAGACATTACTTTTGGGATGACCAACATCTTTATAAAGAAGTAGTAGATGGTATTATTAGACGTTGTGTACCTGAGCAAGAACAGGAACAAATCCTACGGAAATGTGACTCCGAAGCTTATGGAGGGCATCATACGGGAGATAGAACTACTCACAAGGTATTGCCATTCTGTTCTTTTTGGCCTACTCTCTTCAAGGATGCCCGTAAGTTTGTTTTATCTTGTGATAAATGCCAAAGAATTGGTAATATCGGTAAGCGTCAGAAAATGCCTATGAGTTATTCGCTTGCTGTTGAACCATTTGATGTTTGGGGTTTTGATTATATGGGACCTTTTCCTTCCTCTAATGTGTATACACATATTTTGGTTGCTGTTGATTATGTTACTAAGTGGGTAGAAGCTATTCGAACTAGTAGTGCTGATCATAACACCTCCATTAAAATGCTTAAAGAAGTTATTTTCCCAAGGTTTGGAGTCCCTAGTTATTTAATGACTCATGGTGGTTCACACTTTATTCATGGTGCTTTCCGCAAAATGCTTGCAAATATGATGTTAACCATAGAATTGCATCACCCTATCATCTATCATCCTCAATCTAGTGGTCAAGTTGAACTTAGCAATAGAGAAATAAAATTAATATTACAAAAAACTGTCAATATGTCCCGAAAGAATTGGTCTAAGAAATTAGATGATGCACTTTGGGCCTACAGAATAGCATATAAAAATCCTATGGGTATGTCTCTCTATAAAATGGTTTATGGAAAAGCTTGTCATTTGCCTCTTGAGTTAGAACATAAAGCATGTTAGGCAATTAAAGAACTCAACTATGATTTCAAACTTGCTGGTGAAAATAAGTTATTTGATATTAGCTCACAAGATGAGTGGAAAACCCAAGCTTATGAAAATGCTAAATTGTTTAAAGAAAAAGTTAAAAGATGGCATGACAAAAGGATCTAAAAGCGGGAATTCAAAGTCGGTGAATATGTTCTTTTATACAACTCTCGTTTCAGATTCTTTGCAGGAAAACTTCTCTCTAAATGGGAAGGACCTTATATTATCGAGGAGGTTTATCTTTCTGGAGCTATCAAAATTAATAATGCCGAAGGTACTAATCCGAAGGTAGTCAATGGGCAAAGAATTAAGCACTATATCTCAGGTATGCCTATTAATGTTGAAAGCAATATTATTCGAACCATGACACCAGAGGAACACATAAAAGAAACCTTCCAGAACACTCCAGAATCCTGAAAAGGAGGAGGTACGTGATACGGTAAGTAAACGGACTCCGAAAAATCCGCAAAAATATTTTTTGCCAGTTTTGGAATATTACAAAAATTAGGAAAATAAGAAATAACCAGGAAGGCAACCGAGGAGGGCACAAGACACTAGCGCGCCTGCCTTGCCTGGCACGCCCAGGTGGGTTGTGCCCACCTCGGGAACCTTCCCGACTCCGTTTTCCTCTCGTTTGCTTGTTTCCCAAGATAAAAAATCTTTATATACCCCCCGAACGTATTCACCATCGTATCGCAGAAAAACCCTCTGTTCTTGTTTCGTGTTGTTTCTCTGTTAGATCTAGCAAGCTAGGCATCATGTCTTCTCCATCTCACAACAACGTAGAAGAAGATGCTTGGTTGATGAAGATATAACTAAAAAGAGAGGAACGAAAGGAAGCCATCAAGGAGAACAAGGGCAAGGAGGCTACGGAAGATCAAGCCCAATTAGGAGGGCAAGCTATGCCGGTAGAAGGGGAAGAAGATATCCTTCAGCCTTATTCTGATCATCTTACCCCACTGAAATTGAAGCCTTTAGAGCCTATGAGGCAGTTCGTGTTCAAAATAAGTATCTCACTCGTGAAAATATTCTGTTACAAGAGCACATCATCGCCCTTTGGAGCATCATCCGTAGATTGGAGTACCTGTTGAAGCTTGCTACCTCATCACCACCACCTTCATCATATTCCCCACCAAAGGAGACTTAAGTACACGGGTATGGGCACTCCCCTTGGCTTGTGCCAAGCTTGGGGGAGGTGCCCCGGTATCGTATCACCACCACTTTTATTTCCTTGCCAATTTTAGTTCGATCCTTAGTTATATCATGATTTAGTTGAATAAAAGTTTAGTTCGATCTATTTTCGAGTGCTTGCTTAGCGATCTATCTATGTAATCGTGTGTGAGATATATAATAAAGTTTAGCTTGAGTTTTTGCTTCTTTACATTTTTGTTGCAATCAAATAAAAAGAAATAAATGAAAAATATCATATGCTAATCTAATGGTAAGTAATGATATCACATAAAGAAAAGTACAAGTGGTAAAATTTGTTGGAGATTGACAAACATAGCATTCGTCAGTGATGCAACTCATGAAAGAATTAATAAGGGAAGAGAAGATTCACATGCAAATATACTATCTTGGACATCTTTTATGATTGTGAGCCCCCATTAAATATTATATGTCAAAATTGTTGACGTTGGACAAGGAAAACAACGTAATGATTTATGTTTGTTCATATTCACGTAGAAGTTATATTGTCATAGATCCTTCAATATGTGGTGCTTGCTCAATATTTTTGCTAACCAAAAACTCCGCACTAAGTAGAGATACTATTTGTGCATCCAAAAACCCTTAAATCCAAAATCTTATTTTGAGTGTCCACCATACCTACCACCTATGGATTGAGTAAGATCCTTCAAGTAAGTTTTCATCGGTGCAATAAAGCAATAAAAATTGCTTCTAAATGTGTTGGATCATTTAGTGTAAGAGAAAATTGAGCGTTGTACGAACTTGTGATGGCAAAATAATAAAAGCGACGGACTGCATAATAAAGGTTGCTGTCATAAAGGGCAATATAACTTGACGTTCTTTTCCATTAAGTGATTTGGCATACACAAAAGCGCATGGCAACCTCTGCTTCCCTGTGCGAAGGGCCTATATTTTACTTTTATGTATTTACTTTTATACAAGAGTCAAAGTATTCTTCCCTATTCTTTTTTATTTTCTCTTTTTGCAAGCATCATGTTGTGAGGAAAGATCTAGGCACATATATCCAGTTGGATATGAGTGAGCATAAGTTATTATTGTTGACATCACCCTTGAGGTGAATACGTTGTGAGGCGAAACTATAAGCCCCTATCTTTCTATGTGTCCGGTTGAAACTTTTTGCTTATGGGTATGCTGTGAGTGTTAGCAATCATAGAAGGTTAAATGATGGTTGAGTATGTGGACTTGCCAAAAGGCTCCCATACATGACCCTTCCTGAAAATATGATGAATTGTAGTTGCAAACTTGACTGAGAACATAGTTTGTTGGTTTTCAATAGAGTTTATGCTTTATAATTCAATATTGTGATGAATTGTTACTTGTTCATGAGAAGTTATATGATAAAAGTTGTATGATAAAGCTTTATGATTAAGTTAGTTGCTGTTATGATAATAAGCATGATGCTACTATGAACGTATTTTATTTTTTTATCGACGCCTCTCTCTCTAAGCATGTGGGCATGTTTTTCGATATCGGTTTTTCGCTTGAGAACAAGCGAGGTCTAAGCTTGGGGGAGTTGATACGTCTATTTTGCATCATGATTTCCTACTGTTATTTATAATGTTTTTATGCATAATAATGTTTTATGGAGTAATTCTAACGCTTTTTCTATCATAATATGCAAGGTTTACACAAAGAGGGAGAATGCCGGTAGCTGGAATTCTGGACCTGAAAAAGCTACGTCAGAGTTACCTATTCTGCACATCTCCAAATGAGCTGAAAATTTACGAAGACTTATTTTAGAATATATAAAAAATACTGGAGTAAATAACTACCGGAGAGGGGCCACCTGGTGAGCACAAGACACCAGGGCGCGCCAGGCCCCCCAGGCTCGCCCTGGTGGGTCGTGCTCAGCCCAGCCCACCAATGGTGCCCATCTGATGGTATATAGGTCATTTTGACCTATAAAAAATAAGGAGAGGACTTTCGGGACAGAGCGCCGCCATCTCGAGGCGGAACTTGGGCAGGAGCACTTTTGCCCTCCGGCGGAGCGATTCCGCCGGGGAAACTTTCCTCCCGGAGGGGGAAATCGAAGCCATCGTCATCACCAACAACCCTCTCATCTTTGGGAAGGACAATCTCCATCAACATCTTCAACAACACCATCTCCTCTCAAACTCTAGTTCATCTCTTGTGTTCAATCTTTGTACTAGAACCTCAGATTGGTACCTGTGGGTGACTAGTAGTGTTGATTACATCTTGTAGTTGATTACTATATGGTTTGTTAGGTGGAAGATTGTATGTTCAGATGCATTATGCTATTTAATACCCCTCTGATCTTTAGTATGAATATCATTTGTGAGTAGTTACTTTTGTTCTTGCGGACACGGGAGAAATCATGTTGCAAGTAATCATGTGAACTTGATATGTGTTCGATATTTTGATGATATGTATGTTGTGATTCCCTTAGTGGTGTCATGTGAACGTCAACTACATGGCACTTCATCATATTTGTGCCCAAGGGAATGCATTGTGGAGTATTTATTAGATGATGGCTTGCTAGAGTGACAGAAGTTTAAACCCTAGTTTATGCGCTACTGTTTGACACGAGAAAAATATCTAAACTCCGTGGAGAAAGGGAAAGGGGAGTGTATTTCTCTCTTGCGCCAGGAAACGGAAATGTAAATATGCGGGCGTGCCTGTGTACCTAGTACACAAAGAAAAAGGTACCGGAATGAGTATTTCATTAATCTTAGTGGAGAAATAAAATTACAAGATCCCGAAAAGAAAACAAATGCGCTCTGTGGCCTACTAGCGCGGCCAGCCTGACTGTGGCGATTGCGCTCTCCTGGTTCCCGGGGCCTCGGAAGGCTCCCGGTTAATTACTCCCGCGGGTTGCTCCGCGGGATACCTCAGATTGAGCTGTGTGATCATCTTCGTCGTCTTTGCTTCGCGTTCTCCATGCATGAGGGTGGTGTGTGTGGGCGGCGGCAGAGCTCGTGTCCTCGTCGGTACAGGCGCCGCATGTAGCGTGGCCTTTTCGGTGGCCTCGCCCGCCTTCGCCGTCGTGCCTCGTTAGTCATGGCGGCGTTGGAATAGTTGGTGTTGGGGTAGCATGGGTCGCGCTCGACTTCGAATTCTCGACGACCAATAGCTTCGTCGGGGTATGCAAGGGGCTACTCCTTGCGGGAGTAATGG
The DNA here is from genome assembly GCA_011799875.1 of Thinopyrum elongatum. Taxonomy (NCBI): domain Eukaryota; kingdom Viridiplantae; phylum Streptophyta; class Magnoliopsida; order Poales; family Poaceae; genus Thinopyrum; species Thinopyrum elongatum. The sequence continues at coordinate 16,707,461 of CM022298.1, read as the reverse complement.
TTTAGGGAGACCGGCATCAGTGTAAAAACTGACGCGCGCTAACGTTGGCGTGGCCGGGGTGGTTGGCGCCTCATCTCGGCTAGACGCCAAGTATTTGGCGGTCCGCCAAGGCAAAGGCGCCGCCTCACGGGGCCGTGGAAGGTGGCGTCGTAGAGGCCGCAGCGCCCTGGGCTCGTGCTACGCGAAAGGGTGACCTGTGCGTCGGAGATGCCACGGACCTGTACGCCAAGGACCTATTCGCCATGTTGGGTGCGCCTCTCGAAGGAGGTGCTGGTCTTGTACTGCGTCATTGCAAACTCCGGTTTGGACAAAGATCTATACACCATGAAGGGAGAAGCAATTCTCGGGCTGCGTCGTCAGCGAGCTCCGGTTCCGCCACACCGTCTCCTCCAAGAACGTGGTACAAAACATGTACGCTTGTGATCTGTTCGCCATTGACCTCTCAGTTGGGGACGTGCGCCTCATGAAGGAGGGGCCGGTCGTGGGCCGCGTCGCTGTGGACACTGGTTCCGTCGATAATCTGTACGCCATGAAGGGAAAGGCGGGTCTTGGGCTGCGTCGTCTTTGGCAGCGTCGGTCGTGATGAAGTGGATGGCGGGCATGGCCGCGAGCCCTGCCCCGTTGTCTTCGTCGGTGTCCGTCCGACGCAACGAAGTGGACGCTAGTGGTGTGGTTTTTTTTAGAAATGGAGGAGGACCCCCGGCCTCTGCATCTGGACGATGCATGCAGCCACTTTATTAATTATTCACACAAGACCTTACAGAGTCATACAACAGTAAGACTAAAGCCACTGTCTATGCAACATCTGTCGCTACTCCTATCCAGTTGATGAAGGGATGCTGATAGTCTGGGCCTAATACCAAACAGACCTCGCAGCCAACCTAAACATCTAAGACCTGAGGTCCCAACCAGAACGCCTGCCGGGTATGAGGCACCTACCAGTCCGGCGCACTCCTCAACCAGGACGCCTGCCGGGTATGAGGCCGCCGCAGCCACCTGCCACCAATCCATCTTCAGAGCTGTACTGTTGCATCTACCGTGCCAGGTCTCTCTGCCATCGACGCCACCACGACGCCAGACAGCGTCGTCCTCCTGCGCGAGTCCATCCTCGCACATCGGACGCCGAATCTGCACTGCGCCACGCCGTCGAGATCCGTCGCCATCAATGTGTAGGATGAAGCACCGCTCCACCAAAGATGCGGTCCACTGGTCCCTCGAGCCCGTGCACACCTCCAAGAACGACGCCCCCAAGGGGGAAACGATATAAGAACGCCGCCGTCTTCCGATCTACTGATCTAGGGTTTCCCCCGGAGGTAGCAGCCAGTGGCCTTGAACTTCTCCTCGGCGATGCCTTCAAGAAGGGAATGGCGCAAAATAGCGCCGCCACCACCGGCTTTGGCAGTAAGCCGAAAGCAAGTTTTCACCCGGATCTGTTCGAAGGACCTCCATCAAGCATCTCGTGCACGGATCGCCGCCATCTCTGCCGGGGACTGGACGATGGATCCAGGCCGCCGCCGCCTGACCGGCCACGGCACCACCATGGTGCCTAAGCCGGCGCCATCAGGCCCACCATGCCCGCCTGTAGACGCCGTCCAGATCTGCCGGCCCGCCGAATCCCATCTGGGCAAGGCGAGGCCCGCGATCTGGGCCGCCGCCACAGGTGCTCCTCAGCAGCGGGGAGAACGCGCCTGCGCTGTCGCTGCTGTCACACTCGCCGCCGGGCGTCCGCTGCTCGTTGCCGCCGGTGCACCGCCGAGCCATGAGCCGCCGCCGCCGACAGGATATCACCACCACCGCACGAGGGGGAAGGCCCCGCCGCCGCCATCACTGGCCAAGCTACGCCGGCGTGGCCTCGGGCGGCAGCAGGAGGGGGGAGACTAGAGCGGAGGCCTAGGGCCGGCGGCGGTGGATCGCCCCCCGTGTCGCTAGGGGTTGGCGACGCGGGGGTGCGAAGGAGGGACTTGGTTCGCCACAAATTGTCGCTAGTGGTGTGGTGAAAAGCTCCGTGTCATCGTCGTCCACGGCGCCATCTCGACGAAGTCGTCGGCAAGCGGCGTCCAGGCGGGCTCCGCGGCTTCGTCCTCTATGTCTCCGACTCGATGAAGTGGGCGAAGGGCGTGACAGCGGACTCCGGGTCTCCGTCTCGAACGGCATCTCTCCAGTGTGACGAGGTAGACAACGGGTTGCATGATGTCGAGCTCCGTGTCGCCATCCTCCATGGTGCCGGCTTGACGACATCAACGGGGGGCGGCATCATGGCGTGCTCCATGTCGTCGTCTTCCGCGGCACCATCGTGATGAAGTGGACGCAAGCGGTGTTGGAAACCTCGGTGCCGCCAACCTCCATGGTGCCGGCTCGACGACATCAATGGTGGGCGGCGGCGTGGCGTGCTCCATGTCATCGTCTTCCATAGCGCCACGGTAACGAAGTGGACGCGAGTGGTGACGGAGACTTTGGTGCCGTTGACCTCCATGTCATCGTCCTCCACGGCGCCGGTGGCTCCATCTCCAACGGCGGCCCGATCATGCCAACATCTTCTTCCGGGAACATGAGTTGTACGTTCATGTTGCTGCCGCCGAGGTCCCCTGCGTGCAGATGGATGTACGCCGGCCTCCTCCTCTCCGTGTACGCCAGCGTGGACGCCCATGGCCTTCGTCCACCCTGCGATCCGGCGCGCGAGAGAGCTTGCGTCTCGCCGGGAGTCGGGTGCTCCTCTCTCTCGCTGGCCTTCGGGTCCTTCTCGTCTCCTTCTCATGTACGACCTGACAGATGAAAGAAATACGTAGCAAATCAAATTAGTCAAACGAGGCTTGCTCTGCTTTGTTTCTTCATCTCGTTCGGCGCCTGCATGCTAGCCGTGGGCAGGCCCGACGGTCGGTCATCGCTGCCGTCACGGCCGCGTCTTGTCGGTTGCGTACGTCTCTCTTCTGGGCGCGTGTGCAGTGGCCGCCATCACATCTGGTGCGCACGCGCCGTCGCCTCCTGGGCTGCGTGAGTCCTCCGCGGTGAACTCCCATTTCCGAGGGCATTCCGACCATGCGAACGTCTTCGGCGGCTTTTGTATGTGTGGACACCACTTTCTTCTAGCCCAAATACCTGCAAGATGCAATCTAATGGTGATTTCTGGTCGATGGTGTACCCCGTCCTTCAGCTTGCGGAATCAGCGGCACGCCCACCGAAGAACATCGCCTTCTGGTCGACGATTAGCGTATGTGCGAGGGCGCCGCCCCTGGTTCTGGAATTCTTGGCTCCTCTTTGGTGAGTCTCGGCCGAGAGACTTTGTTCTCATCGGCGTGCAGTGCAGAGCACCGGCCCTGCCCTTGGCCGCCCCTGGTTCTGGAATTCATGTAGCCTTTGTACGCATGCATGGCCGCACATGTATACGTTCTTCATCCGTACAGCACCTATAAGATAGAAGACAACACAGATGGTGATACGGTGCAGATGAATGGCATGTTCTTCGCCTGGCGCACGCGTTGCCGCCGCGGACTCGACCGCAGAGCCCGACACACAGGAGGGGTGTGTGCGAGGGCGCCGATGTCACTGCAATGCAGAACGAGCCGTCGCCGTGGGCGCTCCTTCCGGGTCTCCTCAACGCTGCCTCCGTGGGCGTGTCTCCTTCTCGGCGTCGTTTCTCTCCTCCTCGACGGAGCCGCCCCGAGCGCGTCTCCTTCTTTTCCTCTCCTCCTGGTGCCCCCTGGTGCGTGAGGTGTTGTCTCTCCTCCTGGGCGTGTGTGCTGCTGCTGCTGCCGCGGGCACGTCCGCTGTGTGGGTTGTGTTCTCCCTCACCGTCGTGGCTCTGTGTCGTTGTTGTTCCCGACGCTGGCTTGATGAAGGGTGTGCGACGGCGGGCTCCGGGTCACCATCTTGAGCGGCATCCCTCCGGCGTGACGAAGTAGGCGACGGGTTGCATGATGTCGAGCTCCGTGCAGTCAACCTCCATGGCGCCGGCTTGCAGACATCGACGATGGGTGGCGTTGTGGCGTGCTCCATGTCGTCGTCTTCTGCGGCACCATCATGATGAAGTCGACGCGAGCGGTGATGGTGACCACCGTGCCGTCCACATACATGGCACTGGCTTGACGACATCCACGGTGGGCGGCGTCGTGGCGTGCTCCAGCTGCCACAAGATAGAAGGTAGCGCACGAGGATGATGTTGGTGAGGTCGTCGCGTGCGTGCAGCAACTCCGGCGTAGCCATGCATGGGCTGGGTGTCTTTGACGGGGATGATGGCGCATGGACGATCTCCGGTTCATCGGCGTCCGGCGCGACCAAGAGGCTGAGAGTCGGCATTGTCAACGAGGATGGTGGCGAGTGGACGTAGCCAGTGGTGGGCTGCATTGTCGGCGAGCTCCACCGGCCAGCGTCATCGTCCGTGATAGGGTCCCTCGTTCCGATCACCACCTTTATCTCCTCCGCTCCCGGCGGCCGCCTCCAAGTATCTGCGTCTGGCCGGCCTTCAGGTTTCTTTCTGTGTTTCTTGCGTACGTGCTTCTCTCGCCCTGCTGCGTACGCGCCGGTCCCTCGTTCCGAGGAAGACGGAGAAGAGGGCGTCGTCGCCACTCCGACGACGCACCAGCCAGGATTGGGCAGCTTCAAGACGTCATCCCGGGCGCCGCCGCGCTGATCGGTCTCGGCGCTGCCGCAACAGCGTCTTTTATGTACGTCTCCTCTGGCTAGATGCCAGCTCCATCGACGCTGCCGCACGGGCGCGTCTCCTCCTTGGCGCTGCCGCCGTACGGCCTCGGATGCGTGAGTTATGGATGGATGGGGTGCTGCGTGTGGTGGATGGATGGCTACATGGGTTCGCCTCCCCTCTCTGGCCGTGCCTGACACCGATGCATTTGCCTGGGTATGTATTTAGGTACTCCTAAAAATCAGTCGACTGAGTTTAGATGCGTGCAAACTGCTTTTAATTGTAAATTGGCCCGTGTAGATGGACGAACTAGTGGGCTGCTTTCGTGTCTTGTTTTTCTTGTCAGCTTTGGGTGGGCTAGGCAGGGGAGTGGCGGGCTTTGGACGGTGTGTCTTTTTTTTTTTGCCTGTAAAGTTTACAAAGTCTAAGAGTGAAAAGGAAAAGAATTTGTATACTGCAGTAGCATCTTTTGTGAGTTTTTCTCCTTTTTCTTTTTTCCAGAATCCCTGTGCGTATGTATGGTTGTTGTTGATAGAAAATATCCCTAAATGTATAGTTTTTGGATGTAGTTTTTCTAGTGCAGCATCCATTTTTTAAAACCAGAATTTCCTTTTTTGAGATGTGCGTACGCGCACGGGTTTTTGTATAGAACAAGCATCCATGTCTCCTTTTCTAGTTTTTTTTAGCTTTGGCTTTGTGTTAAGTATGTCAGTCTAAAAGAAGTATAGATGAAAATATCTAATTCAAAAAAATCTATTTTCTGTGAATTTGTTATTCTTAGTCGACCAAGAATTAGCCAAGTGTTAGTCGACGGTAGCAATGGCACCTCTATTGTAAGTGTTGCCCCAGAATGCAACTCCATGTCTTCAAAGCGACGAAGAATTGGTAATTTTTTTGTTTGTTTTATTGTTTCTCTCATGTCCAATAAGTTTGCTTCCATTTTTTTTTGGTGATGGGCTGTTTTAGGGTGTGTCTGGCCCGCTCCTTCCTTCTTCTTTATTTTATGCATGGGCAGGGATGTGTGATGGCCTGGCTTTTTCTGGATTTATTTATGTGTTTTTTATTTTATTTTTCTGCCTCTTATCTATCTTTTTGTAAGTGATTTTTAACAAAAAAATATCGGCATTCTCGTGACATTGATTTTATTTTGCATTTGTAATTTTACCATTTTTCTTGTTTTATTTTCATCTTTATTTTATTCATTTATTTACTTTATAAAAAAAATCCATGTTTCTTATTTATTTATTTATATTTTGTCGTCTTAGTGCATTTAAAATCCTTTTCTTGTATGCCCACTATTAGGCGCAATTGTAAGTGTCGCCATTGAATGTAATTTATTAGTCTTTTGTCGAGAGAGGGCAATTGCATGTCTGTCCCTAGGCATCCAACTGCAAGTGTCGTCCCCTACTGCAATTACACGCCCACACACCCGACTGCAACTAACATTTATTATCTAAGTGCGGTGGGAGAGGGAGGGGGAGTTGCATGTGCGATAAGAGGCTTGCAACTGCAACCGTCGCCTTCGAATGCAACTGCATGTCCCCCTCCCGACTGCAACTGGCCTTGTGTTTTTGTCGAAGGGGGGGGGGGGGGGGGGGATTGCATATCCAACAGTAGTCTTGCAATTACAAGTGTCACCCTCGGCTGGAACTGCATGCCTACACACCCGACTGCAATTGCATGCCCACAAACTCCACGACAACCTACATTTTTTGATTTGTTAGTGGGCGGCGAGAGAGTGGGGAGTTGCATGTCCGATACTAGGCTTGCAACTGCAAGTCTCGGCATCGACTGGAACTGCATGTCCCCTATCGACTGCAACTGGGCTTGTGTTTTTTACGGAGAGGGGATGAATTGCATGTCCGACAATACGCTTGCAACTACAATTGCATGTACAACAGTAATCTTGCAACCGCAAGTGTCGTACTCCACTGCAATTGCATGCCTATACACCCGACTGCAACTGAATTTTTTTGTTTGCAATTGCATGCCTACACACCCGGCTGCAACTGAACTTTTTTTGTAAGTGAGCGGCACGAGATGGGGAAATTGCGTGTCCGACCATAGGCTTGCAACTACAAGTGCTGCACTTGTCTGCAACTGCATGCCTACACACTCGACTGCTACTGGCCTTTTTTGGTTTTGTAAGGGAGCAACATGGAGGAGGAGTTGCATATCCGATACTAGGCTTGCAACTGCAATTGTCGCCCTCGACTGCAACCGTATGCCTACACACCCAATGCAACTGACATTTTTTGTTTTGTAAGTGGGTGTCGGGAGAGGTGGTCATTGCATGTCCGACACTAGGCTTTGCAAATGCAATTGTCGCCACCTAATGCAAGTACATGTCCACACACCGCTACTACAATTAACCTTTGTCTTGTAAGAGTGGCGGGAGAGGTGGGTGGGGGTGGAGTTGCATGTCCAATACTAGCCATGCAACTGCAAGTGTCGCCCCCGAATGCAACTGTGTGTCTCCCTCCCGACTGCAACTGGTCTTATGTTTTTGTTAGAGGGCGGCAGGAGAGGGGGTGGGGGAATTTGCATGTCCAGTACTAGACACGCAACTGCAACAGTCACCCCCGACTGCAATTGCATGTCTTCCAACACGGTTGCAACTGAAAAAAAAATTCATGTTGGGGGCAGGGACGGGGGGTGGGGGAGTTGCATGTCTGACACTAGGCTCGCAACTGCAAGTGTCGCCCTTGACTGCAATTGCATGTCCGATAGTAGGCTTGCAACTGCAAGTCTCGCCCCCGGCTGCAACTGACTTTTTTGCAACTACACACCCAGCTTAGGCAGCCTGCTAAGCAGGTTTATTATTGACATTTTCTTTTTCTTTTTCTACAATTTTTCTTTTTTTACCCTTGTTTTTTGAATTTTTATTCTTTATTATTATTATTATTTGTTGAGAAACAGCGCAACCCACGTTGGAAGCACACTTGCATGACCTCCATTGTATGCAACTTATAAAGATTGATTTGTGAAAAACGGTGCCACACTATTTAGTTTGTCTTGTTTCCATTTTGTTTCTTTGTTACATTAAAGATTGATTTTTGTTCTAATATACAAAATGTTTTTTTCAAACAAATTTTAAAAAATAAAAATAAAAAGAGAAGCAAGATGACGCACAAAGAGAAGGACTGGGCGATGTGCTGCACTAGTGACATAAAAATGTTTTTTTATTTACTTCTCTTGTTGAACAATTTTTTATGGTGTCAAGAACAAACAAAGGCAAAAGACAAAGAAACAAACAACCCAGCCCAAATAAATAAATAAACAAACAAACAACGGAGAAAAAAAAATGGGCCAGCTAAGAATAAAACCCAGCAACTATTGATTAAACAAACGGACCTAATCTGTCTTAGGTGACATCAGCCGACTTAGACTTCGAAGTCTAAGTCGACTGAGACCTAGACAGACCCATGTATTTATGGGCAGGAGGCGAACACCTATGCGCCCGTGTGACAGGCGTAACCTCCCGATTTTATTGGACTAGATAGAGATGAAATCACGCATCGAATCTTATCAGCTCGTTGATGTTTATCTTCCCTTTCTCTTGACGCTTACGCCTGCATAAAGACAGAGAGAACCATCACGTACGTACCTAGCTATCCGGCTGCCGGTGGGTCATCTGATTGATATACGTGACGATCAGGAAAACCGAGGTCGTTCGGTCGCCATCGTCGCGCTTATCTCCGGAGTTTACTGGCTGAATCGATTGCAGGTATTCGAGTACGATATACACGCGCTTGCCGGCCGGTATATACTCGATGTGAAGACTAACAATAGGCCGTGCAACACAATTGCATTGATAGGTGCACTGGGCATGTATATATGATGTATAGGATGGGGGCCATAACTTTAACTATACAAGAGAACTAGGAGGTGGGCCCAAGACACAATATACATGCACACAATATATTCAACACCCCCGCAGTCGAAGCGTCGCCAGAGACGCAGAGACTGGAACGAAACTCCTCGAAGGTGAAAGTAGGCAGTCCCTTAGTCATCACATCGGCGAACTGTTGTGCGGTCGAAACATGGAGAACTTGAATGCATCCAAGGGCCGCCTGTTCACGCACAAAGTGAATGTCCAGCTCAATATGCTTGGTCCAGCGATGATGAACAGGGTTGGCGGAAAGATACACCGCAGAGACGTTGTCACAGTAGACAACCGTAGCCTGGGAGACATCATGATGCAACTCCTGAAGTAGCTGTCGTAGCCAGGTGCACTCGGCGACTGCGTTAGCCACTGCTCGGTACGCAGCCTCCGCGTTGGAGTGCGAAACTGTTGGTTGTTGCTTGGACGACCACGAGACGAGGGAAGGACCGGGGTAGACGCAGTAGCCAGAGGTGGAGCGACGTGTGTCAGGGCAGCCAGCCCAATCAGCATCGGAATTGTGACGCCCCGATAGTTAAGCTACAGTAAACCCCTGTTTATGATGCCAGGTCATCATAATTAAAATTTTGCTAAACCTAACTTGCTTCAAACTAAGTTCAAATACAAATTCAAATAGCAAGTCAAATTATAGTTTCATAAAAAAGTAAACTAAAAATGTTCATTGGGTTGCAAATATTCAATAACTAATTTTCATGTATGATCCAACATCATTTGACTCACCAATTAATCCCTAATAAAATATAAAGTGGTCCGAAAACACAAATAATAAATAACCTTTTCAAAATAAACGAATGGTTATATACTTCCAAATGACCCCAAACTTTGGGTGCCTTTTTCAAAGTATTGCATCTGATTTATGTGCCAAGTTTCAATGTGAATAAAATTCATTTACTATAAGAATAATGCAAAACAAGAAAGAAATACAAAACAATCTATAAAAAGAAAGCAATTGGACCACTATGCAGTATAGGCCCAGTGCTGCATTAGCACTGCGCAGCCCACCACCGGCCTCTCCTACTTCACCTACAGGAGGAAGGCCGAGGCACGGGCGCCATGGCACTGTGCTCGCGCGCACACGCCGTCCACGCCCGGATTGCCTCGTGTCGATCATCCAAGCGCTCTTGGAGGTTTATAAGTGTTACCCCGACCTCGTTGACGAACCCTAGCCCCGAAATTCCCCTCTCCCACTCGCGCTTCTCCTCTGAACCTCGTGTCCGAGCTGTCGTCGACGCGCCGTCGCCGTTCCCGCGGCCACTGGCCTCCCCGGCGACCGGGAGGTCGTCCAGGGACTTCCTCGTGGTCGACTCCGTCATCCCCGTGCATCCGTTCAACCGGAGCCGCACCATACGCGTGGATCGAGCCGTGTTCCCCGCCACGGCCGCCGCCGTTCGTAGTCAGATTTGCCGCCTCCCGACCTCCCCCGACCTCCCAACCTCGTCCACGAGCACCGGGGTGAGTCCCTCGACCGATTCCCCTGCTTATCCCCTTCGATCCATCGCCGTAAACTGTCGTCCGCTACCTCCAGTGACCGTGCCCGGAGTTAGCTCTTGTGTGCGCGCTCCCGTGCATCTGACTGTGTCCGGCCACGCGTGCGTGCACCCGCCGCGCCCTGGCCATGCCCCGCACTCGCCTGCTACCTTGGCCGCCCGCGCCCCGTGCGCCGCGCGCGTCCGCGGCCATTCACTGCCGCGCTCCCCTGCTGCGCCCGCCTGCTGCTGCTGATCTGCTGCTGGCTGTGCTACTCATGCTTAACTGCTGCTTGCTACTCCGCTGCCGTTTGCTGCCGCTGCTTTATGCCTCCAACACCGCTGCCGCTGCTGAAGCATGTTGCTGCTGCTGCTCCTGAACGGCTGCTGCTGTTGCAGCTGGCCATGGCCATGTCCAAGGCCGTGAGGTGTGTGTGTGTGCGCCATGTGTGTATCGTGTGTGTGTGTGTGTGTTGTGTGTGAGCGCGCTGTGTGTGTGGCCGGCGGTGACACATCCGTGAGTGGCCGGCCCTTGTTTATTTAGCACTAGTTTAGATTAGGATTTACAATTAGTGCTAAGTTAGTCTAATGAGAGACAGATGACATGTGGAACCACTGTTAGTTTAAAGAAATAGCAAATTAAAAATAAAATGTTGAAGTCAATGACATGTGGCCCTCTACACTGTTCATATGTTGACCAGTCAATCTTTGACTGGGTCAACCCAGCCCCACTGGCCCCACTGTCATACACTGTCGCTAGAATAGCACTAGGTAACAAAAGTTTATTCTGCTTTTATATTCGTTTTAAAATAAATCCAGTAATTGGGAAATTCAATAAAACTTTAAAAAATCATATAAAATAATCCGTAACTCGGATGAAAATACTTTGTACTTGAAAGTTGCTCAGAACGACGGAGGTGGATTGTTGCGTGTTCGTTATGCTAGGGACGTGCTGCGGACGAACGGACTGCGTATTCGGATTCGTCGGTATCACCGAGCACTGCGATAGGTCACCCCTAGCACCGCGTATCGTCATGATTATGTTTTGTGATGCTTTGTTTGCTCCGTATTTACTGTTTCTTCCCCCTCTTCTCTCCGGTAGACTACGAGACCGACGCCACTGCTGCCCCGATCGACTACGGTGTTGACGACCCCTCCTTCTTGCCAGAGCAACCAGGCAAGCCCCCCCCTCTTGAGCATCCCGATATCGCCAATTCTATTTTCTCATGCTTGCATTAGAATTGCTGCTGCTACTGTTTATCCTATTCTGATGCATAGCCTGTTTATTGTAATCTGCTATTGATACCCTACATGCTTATCCTAAATTGCTTAGTATAGACTGGGTAGAGACCTATCAGTGACCCCACTTGTCCCGATCGCCCCGCTGGATTATCAGAAGACTCGACAACTAGGCCCCGGCACCGCACATCACGCCCTTAGTTGTAACGACACTGCAGCGTTACTATCGAGTGCCGAGGGTGATACCTCGTGTAGCACTTCTGATGTTAACTCTGTAGAGTAGCTACTCGGTCGTGGTCTTCGAGGGTAATTCCTCCTTCATCACTTCCGGTAACGACCATGTCGTGCAACACATCAAGTGTGAACCCATCGAGGGTGATTCCTCCGAGTTCACCTTGACGGTTACATCGAGAAGGAATCCAGCGAGAGTGATACCTCTGATTCCCCTGATGTTATGGACACACAGATACTTGGACTTTACCCTGTTACTTGGAAAGGCGGGTCGACCCAGAGGGGAACCCGCGTGAGCCTAAGTGGCGAGTGTTGTGGAGACGGGTTGACCTGGAGGTTGCCCGAGATATGAATACGAGGCGTGGCCGGGCATTCTTGGCCCGTGCCGCAAGTCCTCGAGACGGGGCGACAGGGTCACATCGATCGTGAGTCTCTGCTCGTTACCGCAAGCCCCTAGTCCGCCAACGATTTGGATATTTGATCCGAGCAGGCCTCTGGCCTGATAGCACTAACCATCACGTGGGAAGAGTTATGGGCACTCTGCATCGTAGCATCAGCCGAAAGATCTGTCAGACGTCCAGTTTAGCCTCGTGGCCGGGCCGGGCCAGTGCCATCCAGGACTGAGGTGGTGCTCGTCCCGACACTGCACACACCGACCCGGAGTGCACAGGGCGATGGCCCAAGACCCCTGAGCGCTTAGGATATAGACCGACGGGGACCTCTCTGCTGAGCTGTAGGTAGGGTTGCGGTGTATCATTTGGCCGAGGCCGGGCATGACCCAGAAAAGTGTGTCCCGCCGGAGTGAATCGAGCGTGGTGGGTAAGTTGGTGCACCCCTGCAGGGAAGACCACATCTATCGATAGCCGGTCCTACGGTAAAGGACACTCGGAGTTGTATCCCGATCGATACAACTAGAACTGGATACTTGTGATGAGTATGGCTCTAGGATTACTTTCTCGCAGGGAGTCGAGAAAGGATCTCTGGACGAGGTTGATGACTGTATGGCTCTGGGAATGCTTTCTCGCAGGGAGTCGCGAAAGGATCTCTGGCCGAGGTTGATAACACTTCTACTACTTTATATTGTACTAATCTACACTCTTCTAATGCTGCAAGACCGCTGAAGATGCTAGTCTTCGATAGGACTAGGCCTTCTCTCTATTCTGGCATTTCTGCAGCCCAGTCCACATATACAGCCTTCCTTTGATAATGTTGAATATGTAGTGTAGATCCTTGCTTGCTGAGTACTTCGGATGAGTACTCACGGTTGCTTTGCTTTCTTTTCCCCATATATCCTTTTGATGCAACCAGATGACGGAGCCCTTGAGACAGCCGCCCCCGCCGACGATCGCTACTACTACCCCGAGGGTGGATACTACTACGAGTTGGCCGAAGACTAGGAGTAGGATCGGAGGGTCCCAGGCAGGAGGCCTGCGCCTTTCGATCGTAGTGTTTTCTTTTGCCCCGCCTTTTAAGGGCCTATTTGTGTTTTCTTTTATATGTGTACCCAGATATCTAATGCTTCCGCTGACGCTTGTATGCGAGCTTATGTATTCGAGCCCTCGAGGCCCCTGGCTTGTAATATAAAGCTTGTATGACTTTATTTATGTTTTAGAGTTGTGTTGTGATATCTTCCCGTGAGTCCTTAGGCTTGATCGTGTGCATTTGCGTATATGATTAGTGCACGATTGAGCCGGGGGCGTCACAAGTTGTTATCAGAACCGACTGCCTGTAGGAACCCCCTTTCCAACTCCTTGGCTGAAGTTGAGTCTAGTTGTCCAAAACTGTTTTACTAACTTGGGTGGTATTAGGATCTTTTACTCCTCGACCTTTACTCTGGGACTTTGATCTCTCTTCTATTTGGGTTAAAATTTTACTAACTCCATGATTAGGTTCTCGTAACCACTTCATCCCGGAGAGCCCATTCACTACAGATGATCGCCTGCTACATCAGAAGACTCTGAAGATACTTCTCGATGTTTCCCGAGACCCTGTGCCTTCGACGGATAACTACTTACACTCGTCGTTCATATATTCATTTCAGTTACTCCCGGGTTTAATCCGACATATCGAAATACTATTCGACACTTCGAGAATTCCCTGAACCTACTGCCTTGCAGTTCCTTTCAGCCAGGACACACCTACGAATAAATTTTCTTACTTACACGGGGTCCGTTCATCCCCAGTTATTCAAGTGCTTTCCAGAACACATTGAATTGCTATCTGATCTCTCGAAAATCCTCTGCAGCCGATTGCTCTTGAAATTCTTGCCTGCTAGCGTTATCGTTAGTTCCATATGTCAAGTAATCATCGTTGATATCCCTTATCTAAATCACTCTGATCCCGTTGATTCAACATGTGAGCGAATACTCGCAATCATCAGTTGTTACCTACTAATTCATCCTTCCGGCTTAGACGTCATTTTAGACATGAGTTGGATCCCGGCCAATCATGTTGCAATTGATGGTCCCCTTAGTTCCCTTCAACTTAACCATCCTTATCGGAACATTTGCCCCTGATCTTTCGCTTTGAAAATAATAATTCTTTTGCATCTGAACGCCGAATTATTCAGCTGTTTCTATAATATGATGCCTTTGCATCCTTCTTCCTCTGGTTGAGTACTGATACTCACATCAGGTCCTTTGAGGAACACCTGGTCTTTTGGTGGATTACTATCCGGCAGCTCCTTCGTATTTTAAATCATTGACAACTTTCCCCTGATACAAAATGTCTCGGGCGAATTGTATCATCTACTCCGTATCGCCAGCCCTTTGCTTTCGAGCGTGTATCCGTCGCTCCTGTTAGTGTGTTGTATAGTTTCGTAAAAATGTCCCGATGGGTTGAACCTATGCTTTTCCCCCAGAACATGAGAACCCAAAAGTTATGCGGGTTATACTCTACTGGCGTTTCGTCAGATAAATTCTTAACCCTACAATTTCTTCGAAATTGAGAAGTGAATGAAAGGTTATGCATTGAAGAAGTGGGAGTTGACCTTGAACCTTTGCGTTCATGCCCATGGACACGATGGAGAACTTATCATGGAAGCTGCTCGTAAAAATAATAATTACCCCTTGTTATAAGTTCATCTTGTATCGGTAGTTTGATCATTTATGGTCGTGGATCCGACCATAGCTTATCCTTAATCCCATTTCCCGGACAAGTTACTATACTTGTCTTCTGCATATCATTTCATCTGTCCAACCTCTATTCTGATCTACCTACAAGTATTGCCCCTGTTATCTCGAGGATATTGTGTCATTGCACTACCTCTTGTGAATTCTTATTGGGATGATACTCCATCACATCATTCGTAGCATGATCGGCTATATCATTATCGTGCTAATCCTAACCGTGCTACCTGGTCCTTAGGCCCAGTTCTTTTGGGCGATTCTCCCAGAATCTTGAGAATCACCCCTTCCCTCAGCTTCTCCCAGAATCTTGAACCTATATTTTTTTGACAATCCTAGTTATGTACATCCTAATTAGCTAGGATTGTGAAAGAAATATGAGTTCAAGATTCTGGGAGAAGCTGGGGGAAGGGGTGATTCTCAAGATTCTGGGAGAATCGGCCAAAAGAACTGGGCCTTATTCCCGGAGCACAACTTTTCGACGATGAGCGAAGCTTACATCGATCTTCCTCATCTTATCATTCCACCTTGAACAACAAGCTTGATTTCGAGCTTGTGTCATATCCATGGTTCCCCATAGCCTTTCGCTTCATCCTTCCTTTTACTTGATGTCATCGCTGCTCGATGGCATCTTCATAGAGCCTCTCGACAAAGTTTGTCGTGATCACCATCAATATACTGACTTGTTCTAGGATATCAATCGAATTCCTGAGGAGAAATAGAATCCTTGCCCCTCGATGATTTGTGTTATCATCGACAACATCCTTGACTTTCTGCCAACACAGACCTGGTTGTGCTTGGTTATTCCTTACGTGATATCAGCAGAAATAATTCCCTGCTTATGAAAAACACCTCGATGTACAACCTTCTCAGTGGGACCCCGTTACTATTGTTAATGGTATTTCGGTAACCACCGATGGACGAGAACTTTGCCTATCGGTCCGCCTCGTTCAACGAGCAGGAAAATGGTTCTCTTCGTCCCTCGCCCTTGGTACCGATGTTGTTGCTGACATAAATGACAGTCTATTCTCCGACATGCCTTGCTATCATGATCGTGCAAGATGACATTGCCTTCCCTACATTTAACCCACATGGTGGGCCTATAACCCACAGTTCCACAGGATCGAAACCTGACTCTCCTGTACAACCATGTTTCTAAAAAAAAAGTTATTCATCGCGCTTGGCTTCGTAGGTAATTCACGAGCCACCTTCCTAGGGATCATCAATTCTAGTATAGACACATTACTTATTCCCGTTGTTGTGAAACCCTTTCACACTTTGTTTGAGGCAACGGACGATTGTCTACCCGCTTGAAACTCTTTATTGTAACTTCTTACCTTGCTGTCGATATTTCTTAAGTTTCAATTTGAGAGTTACTTTCCACCACCTTCCCTGATGTTATCGCAACCTGGTAGAGGTCTGTTCTTTCGAAGTTACCCCTTTTCCTTTTTCGTAAGTACGATGGAATTCCTGAAGAAAAGATGACGACTTCATCATGATGGTCTGAAGCAGAGAAATGAAGACATCAATATAAGGGATCGACCTCTTCGAGAAGAGCAACGAAGACCGAGAAGATTCGTTAGACTTTCGTAACCAGAACTTTGCCCCTTACCCCCACCTCTTAAAATCTCGGGACGAGATTTCTTGTAGTGGAGGAGAATTGTGACACCCCGATAGTTAAGCTACAGTAAACCCCTGTTAATGATGCCATGTCATCATAATTAAAATTTTGCTAAACCTAACTTGCTTCAAACTAAGTTTAAATACATATTCAAATAACAAGTCAAATTATAGTTTCATAAAAAAGTAAACTAAAAATGTTCATTGGGTTGCAAATATTCACTAACTAATTTTCATGTATGATCCAACATCATTTGACTCACCAATTAATCCCTAATAAAATATAAAGTGGTCCGAAAACACAAATAATAAATTACCTTTTCAAAATAAACGAATGGTTATATACTTCCAAATGACCCCAAACTTTGGGTGCCTTTTTCAAAGTATTGCATCTGATTTATGTGCCAAGTTTCAATGTGAATAAAATTCATTTACTATAAGAATAATGCAAAACAAGAAAGAAATACAAAACAGTCTATAAAAAGAAAGCAAACGGACCACTATGCAGTATAGGCCCAGTGCTGCAGTAGCACTGCGCAGCCCACCACCAGCCTCTCCTAATTCACCTACAGGAGGAAGGCCCGAGGCACGGGCGGCATGGCACTGTGCTCGCGCGTACACGCCGTCCACGCCCGGATTGCCTCGTCTCGATCATCCAAGCGCTCGTGGAGGTGTATAAGTGTTACCCCGACCTCGTTGACGAACCCTAGCCCCGAAATTCCCCTCTCGCACTCGTGCTTCTCCTCTGAACCTCGTGTCTGAGCTGTCGTCGACGCGCCGTCACCGTTCCCGCGGCCACTGGCCTCCCCGGCGACCATGAGGTCGTCCAGGGACTTCCTCGTCATCGACTCCACCATACGCGTGGATCGAGCCGTGTTCACCGCCACGGCCGCCGCCGTTCGTCGTCAGATTTGCCGCCTCCTGACCTCCCCCGACCTCCCATCCTCGTCCCCGAACACCGGGGTGAGGCCCTCGACCGATTCCCCTGCTTATCTCCTTCGATCCATCGCCGTAAACCGTCGTCCGCTACCTCCAGTGACCGCGCCCGGAGTTAGCTCTTGTGTGCGCGCTCCCGTGCCTCTGACTGTGTCCGGCCGCGCGTGCGTGCACCCGCCGCGCCCTGGCCATCCCCCGCACTCGCCTGCTACCTTGGCCGCCTGCTTCCCGGGCGCCGCGCGCGTCCGCGGCCGTTCGCTGCCGCGCTCCCCTGCTGCGCCCGCCTGCTGCTGCTGATCTGCTGCTGATCTGCTGCTGGCTGTGCTACTCATGCTTAACTGCTGCTTGCTACTCCGCTGCCGTTTGCTGCCGCTGCTTTATGCCTCCAACGCCGCTGCCGCTGCTGATGCATGTTGCTGCTGCTGCTCCTAAACGCCTGCTGCAGTTGCAGCTGGCCATGGCCATGTCCAAGGCCGTGAGGTGTGTGTGTGCGCGCCATGTGTGTATCGTGTGTGTGTGTGTGCTGTGTGTGCGCGCGCTGTGTGTGTGGCCCGCGGTGACACATCCGTGAGTGGCCGGCCCTTGTTTATTTAGCACTAGTTTAGATTAGGATTTACAATTAGTGCTAAGTTAGTCTAATGACTCAAGATGACCCGTGGAACCACTGTTAGTTTAAAGAAATAGCAAATTAGAAATAAAATTATTAAGTCAATGTCATGTGGCCCTCTACACTGTTCATATGTTGACCAGTCAATCTGTGACTGGGTCAACCCAGCCCCACTGGCATACACTGTGGCTAGAATAGCACTAGGTAACAAAAGTTTATTCTGCCTTTATATTCGTTTTAAAATAAATCCTGTAATTGGGAAATTCAATAAAACTTTAAAAAATCATATAAAATAATCCGTAATTCGGGTGAAAATACTTTGTACATGAAAGTTGTTCAGAACGACGAGACGAATCTGAATTCGAAGTCCGTTCGTCCGCCGCATGTCCCTAGCATAACGAACATGCAATAATCCACCTCCGTTTCATCTGCCCGAAAATGCCAAACTTCGGGAAAACATTCCCGGATGTTATTCCTCTTCGTCGGTATCACCGAGCACTGCGATAGGTCATCCCTAGCACCGCGTATCATCATGATTATATTTTGTGATGCTTTGTTTGCTCCGTATTTACTGTTTCTTCGCCCTCTTCTCTCCGTAGACTACCGAGGACCTGGACTCCACTGCTCTGCTGGCCCTTCGACTGTAGTCTACGGTGTTGTACGACCCCCTCCTTCTTGCCATAGCAACAGGCAAGTCCCCCCCCCCCCCTTAGCCATCTCGATATCCGCCCATTTCTATTTCTCATGCTTGCATTCGAATTGCGCTGCAACTGTTTATCCTATTCTGATGCATACCTGTTTTATTGTACCCTGCTATTGATACCCTGCCTGCTTATCCTAACTGCTTAGTATAGCTGGGTAGAGACCTATCAGTGACCCCACTTGTCCCGATGTGCCCTGCTGGCTTATCAGAAGACTCGACAACTAGGGGCCCTGCACCGCACTCACCCCCTTAGTTGTACCGACACTGCAGCGTTACTTTCGAGTGCCGGGTGGATTACCTCTGTAGCCACTTCTTATGTTAACTCTGTAGAGTAGCGTACTCGTCTGGTTGTTTCTTCGAGGGTGACCTGATTCCTCTCTTCATCACTTCGGGTAAAGACCTTTGTCCGTGCAACACATCAAGTGTGAACCCATCGAGGGTGATTCCTCCCGAGTTCACCTTGCGGTTTACACATCGAGTAGGTGATCCAACGAGAGGGTGATACCTCGGATTCCCCCTGATGTTATGGACACCGGACATACTGGACTTTGCCTGAGTTACTTGGAAAGGCGTTCGACCCTGAGGGGTAACCCCTCGTGAGCCTAAGTGGCGAGTGTTGTAGAGACGGGTTGACCTGAAAGTTGCCTGCGAAGAGTATGAAT